>CM047805.1:117556995-117878876 GCA_026214975.1 Gentiana macrophylla
TTTGACACTCAAGAAACCTTGTCACAAGTTGCGCATCAATTGCAAAAGGTTGCTAATGCTGTGAGGAGTTTTAGAGGAAAACTTGGCTACATGTCCTCTTATCTCTCATTGAAGAGGTGTGTCTTGTGCAAAGTTGTCGAGTTACAACAAAGACTCCGAATACAGCTGCTGAGCGAGAGGTTCAAAGCACAAGTGGATCGGGATAAAGACCTAGACAAAGGTCGGAACTCTTTGATGGGATTCGAGGAATCTGCAAATATTGTGGAAAATACTTCATCGTAGTACACCCACTAAAGCTAAGGTAATCATGCGAAAGATAGTCACAGATCGCTGTTGATGATGAAGAATACAATTGTTGGACTATGGCTTCAAGTGATGAGGAATAACAAGTGCCCGAGGAAGAACAAGATGTCAGAACTCAACAGCAATAATGCCCAATTTTTTAAGAAAACATATCTTGGAACCTCAACTCGCATACAACCAATTCGAGGATATTTTTGAGATATTATTGCTAAGGTCCCGATCCTCGGCTGGACGGGATAGATATGAAGCCTTGGTTGTCAGCAGACAATACTGTGGCAAAACTACAATGTTGAAGAACCCGCATGATGTCGCCCGGACATATGGGTGGAGGTATGGCCGAGGTCAGACTAACACATGTTTTGGATGAGTTGAGGGTAGTCAAAGATGACATTACACAAAGCTAATGGACTCAACCTACGAAGGCAGGAACAAAGATTTGAAGATTTGATGAATCTTGCAGGAGAATAGAGGAAGAACCATCAAGTAGTTGCATCTAACATTATATCCACTCAAGATGCTCTTGCCGACCTAACCAAAGATGTGAGAGGTATAAAACAAGGAAATGCATATGAGATAAATTTTTGAATGACCACTTGCCTCAATCCACTTAAAAGCTTGTTGAGACACTCCAAGCCTCGCAGTGGCTTACCCTCGCTGAACACCTCAACTCACGCAGATGATCCTAAGCTTACTAAGAGGATCAATCAGCTGAGCAAAATATGGAAGGAAGGATCACCGGCAGCTGACACATGGATGTGAGAGATTACAAGGTCAACTTGCTAACTTAGTGATCACACAAAGAGAGTGTTCATGCCTTCATCGTCTCCGGTTTGTTGATGATGTCAATAAGGGGGAAGAGGGCATTACCAAAGCAGGCTAAATGAGGGGCCGCAAGATCTTTGCAAAGAAAAGATGAGAGAGTGATATAAATGATTCAGAAACTCGCACTCGCAAAGTTACAGCTTGGATCGATGATCTCCTACAAGAATATAGGAAGTCAGACAATGGAAGCGAAGAAACCCTATGATGGCATGGATTTTAGGAAGGACTCACCCTTCTTGGGACTGAAAATTTGGGAAACTAGGGTCAAGGCACCGAGAGCTTTTATAGAGGTGGAATAGGTGGAAGAATTGGTAGAGTGGGAAGTAGCAATCGTGAAGGGAATCACTGGAAGAATTTAAACATTTTTACATGGGACAGGCTTCAGTTGTTCATAACATAAGATTAAATCTACCGTAAGCCTGGAAGTGGTGGAAAGAATCGAACCATTGGGTTGACTTTACCCTAATTGAAAACTAATGGATGCTGGATGTTATCAGAGAAATCCAAGAGTTCTATGAGAAAAGAGAAAGAGACAAAGACTGAAACTAGATCAGCACACTTACATTATTTTCTTCATTCTGCTGATTCTAGTTTGTAATATGTTTGAACAAATTTGATTATAATGAGAAATGGCTTAATTTGTTCTAGTTTTGTTTTTATCTTTTTGCTTTTCTATAAGGAGGGTATTGGCATCATCACTAAAAATAGGGAAATTGTTGGACTTATTTAAGTTTTAATGATGAGTACTTGTGATTAGTCGTTATAGGTCAAAGGCAAATAGATGTCTAGATCAAATGTATAGTGTATTAGAGTTTGATCTTTGTATAGGTTTGATCAAACAAGCATTGTAATTAGGTCAGCTAACTTTTTTAGCAGACTGCCTCAGCCGGGTAGACTAGTTAGGAACTCATCAAGATCAAGGTCGAGTGTTCAAACACAGCTTATTGGGCAAGCAAGAGATCAAACTTAGTATTTAAAGTCAAGGATATGGAATCGTAATTTAGTGGAAGTCCGTGATGACCTAAATCGATTACATATACCTTGTGTACAAGGTCTAAGTTCCATATGTTAAGTGGTGATCGGGACTTAGTTATAATCAAAATGGTGTACTTTAACTTCATAATAAAAGTTAGATGAAAAGAAACACCAAGTGTTTTCATAGACACCGCAGACTTTAGCCAGCTGATAGATATGTACATCAACAGACTAAATCAAGACAGATATCTGCTGAGTATAAATCTTGATTTAATCAAAGGTTATATTGGAAGATTACAAGGATAAGATTGAATTACAAGCCTTGATATTGTCAACAAATCAATGGCCAAGATTAAAAGAATGTTGGAAAGATTCAGAGGATTAACCAATTGACACAAGTCAAAGGGTAGATGAGACGAAACTCGACATGTAAAGCTACTTGACAAAGGCCAAGATTTTATGAATGTGTAGATTGAAAGCAAGTCAAGATGAGGACAAATCAAAATGGCTATGTTTGAAATTTAAACATAAGTCATGTGGATTCTCACCTATAAATAGAAGACTTCGATTCTGTATACAAGTGATGAAAAATAACAATCTACTCGAGCCATCAAGTTTTTATCAAGAAAACCACCCTACCGACATCACCGAGCTTAAAGCTACCGATCAAGAAAATTCTTCAAATGTAACCTCGCTATCAAGTTACATCAAGTACACACACTTGAAGACATCAAGTCACGATCATTTCATCCTCGATCCTCTTGAATCATTTATTTGATTCAAACTTTCTTTACAAGAAACTCACCAAGACAGTAGAGAAGCACTTTGGTGTCAAGAATCAAGTTTGTGGTGGAGTCAGAAGAGGCAATCCTACCCTTCAAGGACCAAAGGGAATACTTTGGAGCAAAAAGAATCCTACCTGCTTCAAATATTCAGCATGGCTTTCATAGTTATTGGTGAAGATGATGAGATACCTTAGGGATTTTTGTAATCGCAACCTCAAAGATCTCTAGTGAATTTCCTCCAACATCACAGAGAAGAGTGGACTCCACTGTGATTACACCACCCGAAACCACTATAAAATTTGCCTACTTACTTTCCGCAGATTTACTTTCAGATTTAGTATATTGATCACATCAACTTATCAAACTAGCAAATCGAATCACACACCTATATTACAAAGGTATCTAATACATAGTACCACATTTCTAACAACAAGTAACAAGGCTTAATTTGAATATATTCCATCGCAACAAATCCAAGAATATCTATTGTCAAATAGACCATCGAAATGTGTCACAGACATCGAGCAAATAACAAAGCTTCTAACATTGCCGAAGTTTGTTAACCTAAAGTTTTAAGTGTTAAGTTTATTCACCCCCTCTAAACTTAACCAAAGCCTTTTAAGTGACCAACAAGAAGTATGCTTTTAGATCTGTCTCAGAATAGTGTAATAACATAACTTTATTTGATAGAGTAGATGACAACCTTTTTTATGGCATTATCGACTAGGTCATATCCTAGATAAAAGATTGCAAGACATTAGTTCTTGTACTTTGATGTTAAATATTGTGAACATGACTTGTGCTTTGTTTACCCTATGGAAATTAAAGAAGAAACATAATATTAGATTATAGATTATATGTGTGCATTGTATTATGTGTATTTGTGTGTGTCGCTAATGTGTAGTCGACTTGTGTGTATGGTGTGTTGGGCAAGAAAAGCCCATTAGTAAGATAGTTATGTATTGTGTCAGGGGTTTTCCCATATAAAGTAATAAAGTGTAGTAAAAGGAATCATCGGAACATATCCCCATTATTTCTATTGTCTCGAATCAGGTATTCATTAACATGGCATCGTGAGCCACTTTCATCCACTTTTCTCCCATGTTTAGAAAACCATAAAGCGCCAAAACTAAAAACGGTTTATGTTCTAGTTCGTCAAGATGGAGATCAAAGTCGACTCCAACCCTAGTCTGCTCAAATCGATATATGCACCCACAACATATACTTGACTCGAAAGGGTATGAATTGCTGAAATTGTGTCCTAAACCCAATCGGTTGGACCGATCCACCGGTCGGTCGCTTACGCTTATTTTAGTTCATGTAATAACTTTATTATGATTAATAATAGCACTTTTGTTATTATATATTGTTTATCTTCATGTTATTGAATGTATATATATATAGTAACGTTCCTAGTGTCAAACTGTGATAGAGAAACTGTGATAGTGATTATGATTGATGAGATCTCAAATCACTTTAATGAGTTTGATACTTAAATGTCTCTAGTCGTATGTATTGTCAAACGGGACATTGATGGTGTGATTATACTAGTACGTATTGATGTCTTCTATCTTATTGAAGATAGTGATAGATCTCGCTTCTATCAAGTGTAGACATTTAGATCGGGCGTATTGTAGAATGCGACGTTAGACCGACTCCACTTACATTAAGTGTCACACTATGTGGCGCTTGTGTAATTATCCTATGACCGAGTCTTCATGGCATCATAGTGTGGATTGTCATGCTTTGACACCATTGAGATTTCCCAGCTGCGGGGTGATCATGCGGGTAGTTGATTGGGTGTGATATTGAAGCATGCGTAGGATACATGTTTGTTCGCCTGGGGAATCGCTGTATCCTATGATCGGGAGTGAATGTCCGAAATGACCTTCTTATAAGGAATGTCTAGCTCTCTTGAATCTTTGCAAAGTGGGAGTAAATGAGTTATTCCAGAGAGCATGATATCCAGATTATAAGATACGATCGTTAATGTAATCGACACTTAGATACGATCGTGATGGATATTATTACAATGATAGGATAATATTTACACGGTAACTATTTCACATGAAAGGTAGTAGTCATTGCATTTGACTCTTCCGATGATCGGGGTCACGGTGTGTTGCTAGACGCCATCCCGTGATCGTTGTAGTATGGAGGGCATTTTCGTAATTTGCACTTTGTGTCTCGCGCCAATATATTCGAAGCCTATCGGGTCACACACATAATAATATTGAGTCGATTAAATGCGTTATAAGTGAGATGACCAAATAATGAAAGTTTTATCTCAAGACTATAAAGGTTATAGAGGTAAATTAATATGGTGGTATTAATGAGATTACCATAATATTAATATTGATATTAATTGATTTTTGAAAATATAGATTTATGGTAATAAGATATTGCCAATATCTTAGTTTTATTTAATATGAGATATTATAATAAAAGAGATAAATCAATCAAAGTGATTTTCCTTATTTTATTAGAAAATGTTTTTCTCTTTCATCTATCTTCTAGGAAGCTTCTCCTAATCAGTTGAGGGGGCATTGGGGCGCCACCTCCCCTATATAAGAAAGGGGCTGGCTAGCTCTTTTGTACATCACAATTCCAAGAGCTAATTGTTCTTGAGAAAAATAGAGAGCTTCTAGTAGAGAGTTTTAGAGAGAGGTAAAGACCGGTCTAGCAACCGGATTTTTCTAGTAGCAATCCAAGGAGAATTCTGGCGAGGTGTTCGTGTGGATATAGATAGAGGCCGGACACGTGGATGGCTTGCGCACACTACCACTCTCATTGACGGTCAAAGCGTCGATCTTATAGATCAGCCAAGGTATATACCGTCAAACTACTTAGCGTGTTTATTGTGTTAAACGAAGTCGATATTGGGATCAGAAATCAAAATTTTAAATTCCGCTTCATTAAACTAGTGATTTCCTAACAGTGGTATCAGAGCCAACTTGGAGCTTAAGCAATAAGCACTAATTAAAATTGCATAGTAATTAATCGATAGATGCTAGATCTAGATTCGTGAAAACGATAAAACAAAAAAATATAATCGGCGGGGCTCGCCTATCGGCGCGCCCCACCATCATGGGCAACCGCCGCGGCATCGGGCGCTTTAGTAGGTCGCCGCGCCGCCAAGATCTTGGCAAGGGGTGATCGGTTTTATTTTTCATTTTGTGATATTTATTATGCATTAATATCTCCTTTGTTTAGTTGTGTCATGTACGCTAACCAAATGGTTCAAATAGTTTGACCATCGGGATGCCACAAGGCATTAATATAATAATGGCCTTTCCAAACTTTGTTTGGAATAGGCCAGACACTTTTCAAAATTTTGATTTTGGAAAGGCGCCGATAAATAACCAAATTTTGTTTGGAAAGATGCCTTTTAGTTTAGAAACTGAAAGTCATCCCTTTTAGTTAAGAACCAAAAAGGAAAGGAAACAAAAGAGACTTTTTAATTTTGATTTTAATTTTGAATAGTTCTAAATAAATAAAATTGAAATTAGAATCGATTTAAAATTAAATGTTAATTTTATTTTCGATTTAAGTCATTTAATTAATTAAAAGTTAATTAATTATTTGATGTGATAAAATAAGACGATAAGTAGTTAAAATTTTAATTTAATCTTTTTCATAAGATATAATTGTATGGATTAGATGTGTAGATGTAATATGATTATATGAACCCGATTGATCATGGACTCAACAATAGGATAGATGGGAGTGATTTACTTTTATGTTGGTATTTCCATATTGTCCTAGGCCATATGAAGAACGTGACCTAGTTTACTTTTCGCATTTATCTCATTCTCGTTAGCTCTCTGTAAGCGGGCGGGTGTAATTATTTATTAGATAAATTTATTATGTAACAAGAATGGAGCAAGAAGATCAAGACCAAAGAAAGATAAAGAACCCATTGGCGACAACAATAAAGATCCTATAGGCGGTTGAAGCTACCCTTAGATTGTGACCAAGCTGGTTTCGCCGGGCTTGTATTCAAACCACACCTAGGAAAAGTCCATGATCATACCGGTTATTTTTTGTGCGGAATGTTGTGTATGTTTTACTTTATATGATATCGTAGTTATATGCACATGTTGATGAGACCATAATCAAATGAAATTAATTAAGTGAATTAATTTAAAATTATTCCTACAACAAAAATCTAGCCAAAATTGTCTCCCAATATTATAATAATCGTGAAGAACCCTTGTTCGATCCAACTGATCGCCCACGCCGGGAGTTGACCTACCTCGGTATATCGTTATTTTCGAGATATGATCGCATGAGATCTCATGAATATTTGGGTTACGACTCACTAAGAATCTTGCGTGATTGCCCCATGTTAGGACCGCTTGATTTTAGAGACTATAGGTGGCTATCACTTTCGTAGATGTGAATCGCCAAAGAGTTGACTAGTCAACCAATGGAAATCGAATGAGATTCGACCGCAAGTGTCCCCACATTTCGAAATTGACTCGGTCGATCGCCCACATCGGGATCGACTTGACTAAATTGGATTCCATCCACTAAAGAATTGATAAAGATTCTTGAAAGCCAATTGGGAATAGTTGGCTAGTAGGAGTGAAACCTCATAAAATTTTAAGTGCAAATTTTTGGTTTTGAAAACATGAACTTTTACTTATTCTATCTTTATTTATTGTTGTAGAAAATGTCAAACAAATTGAACCTTCGATTTATCATCGACAATAAGCTTGACGAAACCAACTTTCTCGACTGGGAAAGAAACCTCAAAATTGTTTAGAGGCATGAGAAGATTGTCTATGTCTTGGACGAACCCATACTGGAAAAGCCCGTAGAGGGCTCGGCTGCAGATGCTGTCGAGAAGTACAACAAGCACTGTTCTAATAGTACTAATGCTACATGTATCATGCTTGCTTCTATGACACCCGAACTACAGAAACATCATGAGTCTATGGACGCCTACACGATCATGGTTCACCTAAAGGAGCTCTATGCTTCTCAGTCTCGCACTGAGAGGTACGAGATCTCAAAGGCCCTATTTGGTCATAAGATGGCATATGGGACTGCTGTGGGGTCTCACGTGCTCAAAATGATCGGGTATATCGAGAGGCTTGCGAATCTAGGCCATAACTTGGAACGCGGGTTAGTATTGACTTAATTCTACAATCTCTACCTGATTCATACTCACAGTTCATGATGAATTATCACATGAACAAGATAGATTGCTCCCTTGCAGAGTTATTGAACATGTTGAAGACCGCTGAGGGCACTGTGGGGAAGGGAAAGCAAGTGTTGCTTGTCACTTCTAACAAGGGCAAGGCAAAATCCCAAAAGAATTCCAAGAAGGTGAAGGCTTCCCCCAAGCCAACACCTAAAATAGCTAAAGATAAATCCAAGGATGCTTTCCCATCATGTGAGACCGACATTGGAGGAGAAATTGCAAAGGCTTCTTGAGTACCAAGAAGAGGCATACTGATGCTTCAACTTCAGGAATGTTTATGATTGAGATCAATATTTCTTCTTCTATGTCTAACCACTAGGTATTAGATGCTGGTTGTGCTTCTCATATTTGTACGAATATGCAGGCACTAAGAAAAACTAGAGAACTGAGGAAAGGAGAGGTGGACCTTCGCGTTGGGAATGGAGCAAGTGTTGCTGCACTAGCCATAAGAGTTTATTTTCTTTCATTGCCTGGTGGGCTAGTACTAGAACTGAATACCTGTTATTTTGTTCTTGCTCTTATGAAGAGAATTATTTCCATTTCCGCATTAGATGTTGAAGGATTTTCTTTTACGTTCAAGAATAAATGTTGTTCTTTTCATGTGATGGAATTTTTTATGGTAATGGCATACTTAGCAATGGTCTCTACATATTAGATATGAATGTTGACGTACTTAATATGAACAACAAGAAAGCCAAAATAATTGACTTGAACGAATCCTACTTGTGGCATTGTAGACTTGGGCATATAAATAAGAATCGCATCTCCAAACTCCATAAAGATGGATTATTGGATCATTTCGATTACGAATCGCTTGATACATGTGAGGCTTGTTTACTTGGCAAGATGACAAAGTCACCATTTAGTGGCAAAAGGGATAAGATCCAATGAATTACTTGAGCTCATACATACCGATGTAAAAGCGCCAAATGTCAATTCAAGCCAAATGAGGATACTTTATTTTATCACGCTCATCGATACTAATTTTACCATCCAGAGAACAAAAGGTGTTTATTTCAGGATCGGCCACTTTCTAGAGAAAGAGTTTATTCTCAGATAGGGTCGTTGGGAGTAAGATTGATCTTGAAGAAATTCAAGAACCACTTACGGATAATGGGCCATTGATGGAAGCAGAGGAGACTCCACACACACATGTGACGCCAACCTCTACCGTAGAGACACACTAGCACCTCAAGATCCACTAGTGGAACGCCGTGAACTCCGAAAGGTACACCGGCATATATCTCTTGGAAGATGAGGACCCTAGAACTTATGAGGAGGTGTTATTAAGGCATGACAAAGAGAAATGGCTAGTAAGCCATGAATTCCGAAATGGAATCCATGAAATACAACCAAGTTTGGAACTTAGTTGATCCACCGTAAGGAATAGTTCCTATAGGGTGTAAATGGGTCTTTAAGAGAAAGACCGACATGGACGGTAACGTAGTCACTTACAAGGCTAGGTTAGTGGCAAAAGGTTATAAGCAAAGACAAGGAGTTGACTATGATGAAACCTTTTCACCCGTTGCCATGTTAAAATCCATTAGAATTTTGCTCGCTATTGCAGCATACCATGATTACGAAATCTGGAAGATGGATGTGAAAACATTTTTCCTTAACGGGAATCTATCTGAGGAAGTGTACATGAAACAACCTGAGGGTTTCACAACCAATGACGCCAGGATGGTGTGCAAATTGCAAATATCCATTTATGGATTAAAGCAAGCTTCTCGGAGTTAGAATCTTCGCTTGATAAATGGGCTTGATTTCATCAAGAATGAAGATGAGCCATGTGTTTACAAGAAGGTTAGTGGGAGTGGAGTGCCGTTGTGTTCTTAGTGCTTTATGTAGACGACATATTGCTCATAGGAATGATGTGCCTATGTTACAACCAATCAAAGCTTGGTTATCCAAGAGCTTCTCTATGAAGGACTTGGGTGAAGCAGCCTATATTCTGGGGATCAAGATCTATAGAGATAGATCTAAGAGGTTGCTTGGTCTATCATAATCCACCTATATAGACAAGGTGCTGAAGAGATTCAGCATAGAGCAGTCCAAGAAAGGATTGCAGCCCATGTCACCTGGGGTCTATCTGTCAAAGGAAATGTCTCCTAAGACAGAGAAGGAAAGGGCACAAATGAGTAGGATCCCTTATGCCTCGGCTATTGGGTCCATCATGTACGCCATATTATGCACGAGACCGGATGTCTCGTATCCTCTTAGTATGACTAGTAGGTACCGCCTAATCCAGTGATGGTCACAAGATTGCAAATAAGAATATTCTCAAGTACATGAGACGACTTAGTGATATGTTCCTCGGTTTTCGGAATGACTATTTAGTATTACGTGAGCCACACGTGATGCCGCCAAACCGACAATGATGACTTGAAGTAACAAATGATTTGTTTTAATGCTTAACGGCGGAGCAAAGGAGTCGGAAGAGTTCCAAGGTGAGACTATCAGAGACTCTACGACGGAAGTCGAATACATCGCACCCTCGAGGCGGCAAAGGAAGCGCTTGATGAAGAAGTTCATTATCGAACTTGTTGTGGTTCCTCCATTAAAGGTCCAAAGGCACCGCACTATGATAACAATGAGGAAATTGCTCACCAAAGGAACCAAGGTCTCATCAGATGTCCAAACATGTGCTATGGTGCAATCACTTGATTGTAGAGAGATAGTTGATAGAGAGATGTAAAGATAGAGAAAGTCCACACGGATGATAACATAGCAGATCCGTTAACCAAGGCGCTGTCACAGTAATGGTGTCCTAAACCCAATCGGGTTGGACCGATCCACCGGCCGAGTCGCTTACGCCTATTTTAGTTCATGTAATAACTTTATTATGATTAATAAAATCACTTTTGTTATTATATATAGTTTATCTTCATGTTATTGAATGTATATATATAATAACATCCCTAGTGTTAAATTGTGATAGAGAAACCTTGATAGTGATTATGGTTGATGAGATCTCTAATCACTTTAATGAGTTTGATACTTAAATGTATCTAGTTGTATGTACATCACAAACGGGACATTGATGGTGTGATTAGACTAGCACGTATTGAATGTCTTCTATCTTATTGTGTAGATATGGATAGATCTCGCCTCATCGAAGTGTAGAGACACTTGGACCGTGACGTGGACGGTATTAGAGAATGCATACGTTAGACTCGACCAACTTACATTAAGTGTCGACTATGTGGTAGTTGTGTAATTATCCTAAGACCGAGTCTTTATGGCATCACGGTGTGGATTGTCATCCTTGACACTGCTGAGATTTCCCAGCCATGGGGCGATCATGCGGTAGTGATTGGGTGTGATATTGAAGATTGCGTAGGATACATGTTTGTTCGTCCGGGAATCGCGAATCCTATGATTGGGAGTGAATATCCGAAATGGCCTTCTTATAAGGAATGTCTAGCTCTCATGAATCTTTGCAAAGTTGGAGTAAATGAGTTATTCTGAGAGAGCATGATATCCAGATTATAAGATACGATCGTTAATGTACTGACACTCGAGATACGATCGTATGGATATTATTACAGCATAGGATACTATTTACACGGTAACTATTTCACATGAAAGGTAGTATTCGTTTCATTTGACTCTTCCGATGATCGGGTGTCACGGTGTGTTGCTAGACGCTATCCCGTGATCGTTAGGGTACGGGCGGCATTTTCGTAATTTGCACTTGTGTCTACGGACATTATATTCGAAGCCTATCGGGTCACACATAAGAACATCGAGTCGGATTAAAATGCGTTATAGTTGATGACCAAAATAAGGAAAGTTTTATCTCAAAACTATAAAGGCTATAAGTGGTAAATCAATATGATGGTATTTATTTATTATGAATAAATATAATACAAGATATTAATTATATTACTTAAAGAATAGTCCGATGCCAATATTTGGCATAAAGGGTCGCAGGACACAGGTGTACTAGATACACTTGGATTGTGCAATTTAATTAATGAGATTACCATAATATTAATACTGGATATTAATTGATTTATGGTAATAAGATAAAGATATTCAATATAAGATATTGCCAATAACTTAGTTTTATTTAATGTGAGATGTTATAATAAAAGAGATAAATAAATGAAAGTGATTTTTCTTATTTTATTAGGAAAATATTTTTCTTTCATCTATCTTCTTGGAAGTTTCTCCTAATCGCCTTAGGGGGCATTGGGGCACTACCTCCCCCTATATAAGAAAGTGGTTGGCTAGCTCTTTGTACATCACAATTCCAAGAGCTAATTGTTCTTGAGAAAATAGAGAGCTTCTAGTAGAGAGTTTTAGAGAGGAAAAGGCCACCTAGCAACTGGATTTTTCTAATAGCAATCCAAGGAGGATTCCGCAGGAGTTCAGATAGATATCGACAGAGGCCGGACACGTGGATGGCTTACGACATTACTACTACTCTCCTTGACAATCAAAGCGCCGATTTTATAGATCACCAAGGTATATACCGTCGAACTACTTAACGTGTTAAAAGAAGTCGATCATGGGATTGGAAATCAAAATTTTAAATTCAATGTTAAACTTGTGATTTTCTAGCGTATCATCATCTTGTCAAATATAAGGCATGAAAAGTCGACACGAGAGCCTCATCATGGCGCCAAGATGATGCTCAAATTATGTCACTAGTGTTGAACATTATTGAACCAAATATTAGCTCCACTCTCTTATACTTGAACTCAAACCAAAATATGTGGTCTAAGTTGCGTTATATGTATTCCGGGCCTGAAAATTTGTCACGTATGTATGATGTTTGTAAGCAATATTTTCAGCTTGGAACAGAGAAATCGAAGTTTGGAAGATTACTACTCCCAAGTCATAAGTATTTGTGAAAAAGAAACATGTATCACCTTTGTCAACAGATGTGAATGCTAAGGAGAAACAAAGGAATGATATGGATGTGATCCAGCTTTCTTTCCGGATTAAAGCCTGATTTCAACCAGCCAGGCACAAATTCAAGTGGGGCCCAACTTATATAGTCACGGAAGTGTTATCTCGGTTGCAACGCATGTCAATTCATCATAAAGGTCCTCGATCCCAAGAAATCAAGGAAATTGTTGAGGAAAAGGCTGCCTTTGTGACCAATTTTAATACATGTAGAGGATGCCGAGGTGGAAGATCGCCTCGTGGTGGTCGTGGCAATTCTCGTGGTGGAGCACGCGGGGTCCGATCCGCAGAGGTTCACTTAAGTATGATCATTGTGGCATGTCGAATCATAATATTGATAATTGTTGGGATCTTCACGTAAAACCCAACAATTCGGCTCAGACAATGAGTGAAAAGGTAGACATGGCAGCCTATATGGTCAATTTGGCTCAAATAGATTAAGTCTCCTTAGGTCTTCTCTCAAACAACCCTAGTGTATCCTTGATTCCGGGGCAACCGATCATATGTCCGGTTTGTCGCCGCTTTTTTTCCGATAATCATAAATTACTCACCCCAAGACTTTTACTTTTGTCAATTATTTCACGGCTCAAGTTGTGGGCATTGGCACAATCTCACTCCATCTTGATATTCATCTTTCTCATTCCTTACATATTCTTGAATTTCCATTTAATCTTATATCCGTGAATTGTTTAACTAAATTTGAATTGTTCAGACGCCTTTTTCCGTGATTCATGATTTTTTTGCAGGATCTCCAAATGAAGAAGAAGATTGGTATGTGTCATGTTTCAAGCAAGGTTATCACCTATGGAGTCATTTTCGGTTAGTCATCCATCCGCATTTAGTTCAAAAAGAAAATTGAGGGAATAATTCGCTTAGAGTCTTTAAGTTGTGAAGCCTTTCAAATCAGTAAGAATTATAGGTCATCTTTCAAAATTGGTGTCAATAAGAGAAGGTATGTTCCTTTGAACTTGTTCACTCCGATATACGGGGTCCGTCAAGTATCATTTATAATAAATTTTGATATTTTATTACCTTTGTGGATTATCATTCTCGTATGAAATGACTTTATTTCATGAAATATCGAACCGAGCTTGTTGATTGTTTTCATTTATTTCACCAAGAAGTTAAAAATAAGTTTGGAACACAAATTTGTGTAGTTCGCACCGATAATGCTCGTGAGTATAAGAACCATTTTTTACAATACCTTTCTGACCACGGTATTATTCATCAGTCTTCCTATCCATATACACATCAACAAAATGGAGTGGCGGAACGTAATAAATGTCACCTCATAGATTTTGCCCGCACTTTGATGATATATATGAATGTTCCTAAACACTTTTAGAGTGACGTTGTACTTACTTCATGTTACCTAATTAACCATATGCCTACTAAAAATATTGAAGGTCAATCACCATTTTCAAATTTTCATCCCACTGGTCAACGCTTTATTGTGCGTCTAAAAATTTTGGGTTCTTATGTCATGTCCACAATCATGGCCCTGGACATGACAAGTTCGATCCCCGTGCCACAAAGTGTATCTTTTTGGGATATTCTCGCACCTAAAGGGTTATTGATGTTTTAGTCTCACCTTCGCCGATATTTTATGTCCGTTGATGTTACGCTTGATGAGTCATCACCTTATTATCCAACACCTCCACAATATACCATATTTCTTGATCCTCCACTTGTCACCCACTTCACGCACCACCTCACCAATCCACCATTACTTGTATTACCCATTGATGAAAACGCCCCTGCATTATTCAAACGTATTCCCGCCGCCGCACTACACGATCGCTTCGACATGGCCAAGTCTTCTTCCGGAGGGTTCACCGCTTTTGATGATAATTGGCTTATTTCACATCGCGCTAAGTCTGCTACTACTCATTATCCTATTGGTAATTTTGTCTCTTCTCATCACCTCTCACCTTAATATTTATGGTTTGTTATTGATGTTGCTTATGTTTCGTCAAGACTTTGTAGGAGGCTTTATCTCATAATGGTTGGAGGATGGCTATGAAGGATGAAATGGATGCCCTTCAAGATAATGGTACGTGGGATCTTGTTCCTGCCCTCACTGGTAAGACAATTGTTGATTGTCATTGGGTTTATATACTCAAGTACCATTCTAATGGCACAGTTGGACGCCTTATGTGTCGGTTGGTAGCCGAGGGCTACACTCATACGTATGGCATTGATTATGTGGAAACCTTTTCCCTGGTTGCTAAGATGCCTTCTATTCATATTGTTTTGTCTATTGCAGCTAATTACAGGTGGAAGCTGTATAGACACGATGTTAAGAATGCTTTTCTGCACAGTGATTTACATGAAGAGGTTTACATGTAGCAACCCCCTGACTTTGTTACTCGGGAGGAGTCTAAATATGTTTGTCAATTACGTAATGAATTGTGTGGCCTTAATAAATCCCCACATGCATGGTTTGGTAAGTTTTTGGACAAGGTGAAGGAGTTTGGATTATGAAAATGTCAAACAAATTATTTTTATAGCAATCTACATGCGGATTCATCTTTCTTCTTGTATATGTAAATGACATTGTGATTATAGAGGATGATGAGTGTGGCATTGTACGGATAAAAGAGTTATTGGGTAAACAATTTCATACTAAATACTTGGGGCAACACCGCTATTTCCTTGGTATCAAGTAGCTAGATCAAGTGCATGGATCTTTTGTGCTAGAAAACAATATGTGCTTGATCTTTTGCAGAAACCAGATTACATGGTCGCCGCCGTTAGATACTCCTATAGATCCCAATCCGGTTACTAAAAATTGTGGGAGAGTTCTTGATTCCCTAGTCGGTATGCATTTACTAGCGGACGCCTTAATTACATAAATATTACGAGGTCCCGATATTGCATATGTGCAAAGTAGTATGGTAAGTCAATTCTTGAGTGCCCTAGACAACCACACCGGGATGCACTTGTATGTATTGTGGGGTATTTGTAGAAAGCACCAGGGTATGGTATTCTGTACGAGACGAATGGACATTCAAAAGTTGAAGGTTATACATGTGCTAATTGGGCCGGTTCTTCATCAGATAGAAGGTCCACCTCAGGGTATTGTACATTTCGGGGTGGTAATCTGGTTACTTGGAAGAGTAAGAAGAAAATTGTTGTGTTTAGATCAAGTGTAGAGGTGGAATACCGGGATATGGATAATGGTTGTTGTGAGTTGGCATGGATTAAGTATTTTCTTAAATAGATTGGCTTCCCCATTTTATATCCGATACCGCTACATTGTGATAATGAGGTTGCACTACATATTGCCTCGAATCTCGTATTCCATGAGAGAATGAAGCATATTGAAGTTGGATCATCACTTCGTTCGGGAGAAGCTACTTTATAAAGACATTTGTACTCCATTTGATCGAACCGGGATCAAATGGCGGATGTGCTCACAAAAGCAAATAATTGGGAAGCAATTTAAATTATTTGTTCCAAGTTGGGCATGAATAACATCTACGCCTCCAACTTGACGGTGAGTGTTAAAATTTGAGATTATAGATTATATGTGTGTGTTGTGTTATGTGTGTTGGCTAAAGGTGTAGCCGACTTGTGTGTATGGCGTGTTGGGCAAGAAAAGCCCATTCGGTTATGGTTATGTATTGTGTTTGGGTTTTCATATGTAAAGTAATAAAGTGTAGTGAATGGAATCATCATGAAACATCCTTCTCTTTCTATTAGCTGAACTGTGTATTCATTAACAAAACCATTTCCATTAATCACTACCGCTGTTAATTCCGTGTTTGACCTTGTGCATATTGATTCTAAATATAGAACTTGTGCGCACCTTGAAACTCCAAAGACTTCCAAGGGTGCCATACTATTAGATATCACCAACAAAGATCTTTGTTGATAGAAATACTCGGCTTATGAGAATCACTTGCCTTTATTCAAGCAGAATCTAGAAAAGCTCTAAACACTACATCGATACGCAAGAACCATTACATGTCCATAGTAGTTTTGATGATTAGCCGAGCAATTCAATGGAGGAACCCGGCAAATGGAGTGGATTAACCGAGGAGTCTCACAGTGTTATATTCCCGGTTGCAATGTATAATTTGATTAATTTTCATAATAATATCAATTATGTGTTGTATAATTAATTTGTGACTAATGTCCATGAAACTATAAAGTTTACATCATATGTCACTTGTTTTTATATCTTTTATTTTGCATGTTTTAAATTATTTAATTAATAATTGAATTTAATTAATTTTTCCTATTATTTGGTGAATTGATTAAATTTATAATTAATTTAATAATTATTATATGGATTATTTTGGCTGGACTAGTGAATTAAGAAAATCGCAGGCTTTTTTAATTTAATAATTATTATATGGATTATTTTGCTAGACTTGAAATTAAAAAAAAGCCTCCTATTTTCTTATTTCATTAGTCCAGCCTGTATATATCACCAAGTCAAGCCCATTTATATTTTTAATTTCAGAATTTGGCTTGCTCATCTTTTAATCCATATACGTGCTTTCTTCCCGACCAGATATATGACACGGCCTATATAAGGCCTTAACCTTAGTATAACCCGAGACTCAATTATCATTTTATCCTCTTCTCCGCTGCTTTCACATAAAGCTCTAACCCTAGAAATCACTTATAGGCATTTCTTCGCTTTTCTCGATTCTCTTCGGCTAATCCTTCAAACCCTTTACGATTTTCTAGAATCAATATCCTCTCTCGACGCTTATTGTTTATCCAAATGCATTTTCAATCCCTCGCCATCGGTCTTTCGCTTCATCTTTTTTGATACTACAATTCTCCATGAATCTTGGTCTCCGTGTTGTTCATCTCTATCTAACTCAAATCTGCAACACGCTCTTTCAAAAGACGTGATGGCTTGAGTTTTGGAGCATAAATCGGTGATTTTGTTCTCGATCGCCACCGATTTACTTTTCATTTGAATTTTCGCCATATCTCGACACTTCTGCTTTAATTTGCGAGATAAGAGCTAAAATATGCCTGGTCAATGCTTTGGACCATTGGGGATTCAATCAAGATTTCATCACCCTAATTTTCTAGTGGCTAATTCTGTGGAAAAAGGCTCAGTTTTTGGTCCTGAAACTTCGGATTCTGAAGAGCCACAAAAAAAGGTTTGAGCTTTTGACCTTCAGAATTCTTCTCAAACGACTTTCTTGACCGTATTAATCGTTCATCCTTCCACCCGAGTTTCTAGGCCGGTTGGCTCGTAAATTGGCTTGACCCGCTTTTAATTATGCATTAGTCTGATCGAGGGTTTTAATACCCGTGAAGTCATAGTCTGTCCAAAACCCGAGAACCGCTTTGGTTCAATGATGGGTTAATTTACTGATTAGTGGGATTAATCGGTTTATAACTGTAGATTAACCACCTCAATATTTAACCTTCGGTTTGATGGTTAAATTCTGAGTCAAAAATATTTTGATCAATTCTGAACCGTGCCTGCTACCTGATAAATCATTGGTTCAGTAAATTGGTCGAACCAAGGAAGGTTTAACTAGTTCTAAGAGATTTCTGATAGGTGTCATGGCTCTCCAAAGTATTAGTGTGACTACATTGAGGTGTAAGTCTTCACTCACTATACCTCTATTATGGGCCTTAAGTGTTGACTACATTGAGGTGTAGGTCTTCACTCATTGTAAGAGGTTTGTCTGAGTTGATTCAAATTATTGTGTGTTTCTGTGTTTTAATTCTCCCCATAATCTGTTATTCTATACTTGATCAACATCGACTTTACAGCCATCGTTAATCAAGTGTGGTAGCACCCGTTGTTACTATTTTTATTGTGTAAGACCGCTCTTATTTGTCAATCTATATCTTGTTGTTCTTGTTCTTACTATGCCTGCAAAGTTTGTTGAATCTTTTTCATATTACTGATCTTGCATTGCTGAGCCTGCTAAATACGTGAACACCTTGTAATATGTATAGGTTGTAGTTTTTAGGCAATTGAATCTGCGTATTCGGGCCTTGTAAAATCGCAGTTTGATAATCTTATCTTTTGACTAGATTATCTTTTGTTTTACTTGAAAGTTCAACTTCTATTTTTAGCCGCTAAATATTCTTTTAATATGTCGAGATCGCTTCTTCCATTTCAAAGATGTGAACTTTTGTTGTAATTAGCATAAGTCCGATGTAGTTTGTTTTGAATCATTGTACTCTAACACTCGCCGTTGATCAATTGTCGTAGTATTTATAATCAATAACACCTTGTAAAACAACCCACTAATTGTGTTATTTACATTGTGTTAACCTGAACTTTACTACAATCTGTTCTAGTTTTTCTTGTCTATAAACATGCTGTGTAATTAAAACTTTCAGAACTTATTCTGAATAAGTGTAGCTCTCTATTGCAGTAGTTTTTCATTACATTCTCGAACTTGGAACCGCATTTCTATATTGCCTAGTTCACTTAATCGATTCACCTAATTATAGTATACATTCTCGTGTTTAAGTTTTTAGTTCTCGTTTTTTTACATAATCAAGTGAATCGAATCGTGCATATAAAACAACTCAACTAATATCAAGTATTTCGTGTTGTCTGCTTTCACTCAAACCGCTTTTGAAACTTGACTAGGTATAACAGCTTTAAACACATTAAGCTTAGACTTAGGTTATGCTTTTAAACTTCATCTAAGTGTGTTAACTGCTTAAACTCGATTTTATGTCATACATATTGCCTCGAAAATGCTTTTACGTGTTAAAATTTTAAAAAGACAATTTTTACTCACACTCTATTCACCCCTCTTTAAAGTGTGTTTCTCGTGATCGACTCAAAGAATTGGTATCGGAGCAAAGGTCACCTGGTGATCAAGTTACAATACTTGTAATTTGATTGATTGCTTTTAAATTCGTAATTTACACTTTAGTCTTGTTGAGTTTTTGAAGAATTATATTCGATCAAGTTACAACCGTCATACAGCCATTTCACTGTTAAGGGTTCGATTTTTATTCAGATTTATTTGTGTTACACTACCCTTCGTTTTGTTGAAATAGTGTCCTAATCCCAATCGGGTTGGATCGGATCCAACCGGGTCGGATCATTTCTACTATTTCTTTATGTTTGCACATATGATAAATGGATTTCTGTTATTATATATTTGTTCATCGTCCCTAGTGTCAAACTGTGAAAGAGAAATCATAATGGTGATTATGGTTGATGAGATTTCGACTCACTTTAAAAGGTTTGATACTTAAATGTCTCTAGTCGCATGTGCTATTAAATGAGACATTAATAGTACGGTTAGACTAGCACGTATTAGATGTCTTCTATCTCATTAAGACATGCATGGATCTCGTCTATCGAAGTGTAGAGACACTTGGGCTATACGTGGACGTGTATTTGAGAATGTGTACGCTAGACTGACCCACTTACTTTATTAAGTGTCGCACTATGTGGTGGTTGTGTAATTCTCCTAAACCCGGAGTCTTCATGGCATCACGGTGTGGATTGTCATACTTTGATGCTATTGAGTTTTCCCCTATTCACGAGGGCGATCATGTGGTAGTGATTGGGTGTGATACTGAAGCATGCGTAGGATTCATGTTGCTCGTCCGGAAATCGCGTATCCTAATAATAGGAGTAAATATCTTAAAGGGATTATAAGGAATGTCTTATTCTCAAAAGTCTTTGCAAAGCGGAAGTAATGTGTTAATTTGAGAGAGTAGGATATCCAGGTTATAAGATGCATTCGTTAATGAATGACACTCGAGATACGACTGTATGGATATTATAACAACGATATGATTCTATTTATACGGTAACCGTTTCACATTAAAGGTAGTAGTCATTGCATTTGACTCTTCCGATGATTGAGGGTCATGACGTGTTGCTAGACGCTATTAATGATCATTAGGTCTGAAGAGCATTTTCGTAAATTCACTTTATGTCTATGGCCAACATATTCGGTAGCTTATCAGGTCATACACATAAGAACATATAGCCGGTTTAAAATGTCATTATAGTGATAAACAAATAAGGTAACTTTTTATCTCGATTATAAAGTGTTATAGTGATAAATTAATATAGTAGCATTGATTTACTATGAATAAATATAATACAAGATATTAACTTGGAGGTTTCGGTTTTTAGTCCCAAAGTGGGGACGAAAGTGAGCGTATGTGTGTGTAAAAAAAAAAATACAAGATATTAATTATGTTGATTAATTATATATATATATATATATATATATATATATATATATATATATATATATATATATATATATATATATATATATATATATATATATACATATATATATATACATACATATATATATATACATACATATATATATATATATATATATATATATATATATATATATATATATATATATATATATATATATATGTATATATTTACATATGTATATATATACATATGTATATATTTACATATGTATATATATATATATATATATATATATATATATATATATATATATATATATATATATATATATATATATATATATATATACCATGATTAATTAATTTGCAAAATCCATGTGTATCACATATACACACATGCACTTCACACACACACACACACATATATATATATATATATATATATATGTATGTGTGTGTGTGTGTGTGTGTGTATTTATGCATATAGTATATATATATGTGATATATGCACATGTGTAAAAGATTTATAGTAATATAATATAATAAAGATATATTCAATATTAAGTATTGACAATATATATCTTGGAAATATTTAATATAAGATATTGATTATTAAATGTGATAAATCAATCAAAAATACTTTCCTTATTTTATTAGGAAAATGGTTTTTTTTCTCCCCACTCCATGCAGGGAGATTCTCCCAATTAATTTTGGAGGTAGTAGGGGCGCAAGTTACCCCTATAAATATAGTGGGTGCCTGGCTCTTTTGTATCGTCCACAACTACAAGAGTTCTAATTTACTAGAAAATAAATGAGCTTCCGAGAGAAAGGTTTTGAGAGAGAGAAAATGTCGAGTCTAGCAACCGAGTTTTTCCTCGTAGCAATCCAAGGCGGGATTCCAAATGGGTTGTTCGTGTAGATCAACAAGAGAGGCCGAACACTTGGGCGGCTCGATGCACTACTATTCTTTTGTAGATGATAAAGCTTCGATCTTTCAGATCATCCAAGGCATTATCTTCATTTACTTCTTTTATGCTTGTTGTTTGAATGAAGTCGATCTTGGTAAAAGGAAATCAAATTTTAAATTTTGCTGCGATTCCGCATAGATTTCCTAGCACGTTTACCACATTAATTTGAGGCTGTAATTATAATAAATTGATTTAGGAATCTTCACACACCACTCGTTAATCCTTTGTCCTACTACATAAGTGTTTCTAAGATTTTTTAAGTCATATTATCATTAATACTTGCATTGTAATCATTACATATTTGTATTAAGCATTAATTGGATTGTAACTGCATATCGTATAGTTTACCTCATATTTTAACAATGCATAATTTCATGGCATCTACCATGGCTCCACGGGAGGGCTTGTCTCTAGCAATGCCCCCATATTTTGATGGATCAGGGTATATGAAATGGAAGAATTCGATGCGACTGCATATCGAATCAATGGACTATCAACTGTGGCAGATTATCCAAAATGGTCCATTGGTTCCTATAAAGTCAGTCACTGTGGCTTGGATTACTACAAGGGTTCCCAAGAAAGTCCATGATCTCGTTGAAGATGACTTCAAAATGCTGTCATTGAATTTGAAGGCCATGGCCATACTTGTGAACTCTCTCAGTCCTGAAGAGACTCGAGCGGTGAACTCATGTAAGTCTACCAAAACATTTGGGAGACTCTTTCTCAATGGCATGAGGGCACATCCCGAGTCAACGCTCCAAAATAAACATTTTTCTATGTGCATTCGAGATGTTTAGAATGGAATCCAATAAAACAGTTAAACAGATGGACACTAGATTCAACGATATTGTAAATGCACTAGAAGCGTATGGTAAGCCTGTCTCTAATGAGGACCAAATCCTCAAGATTCTTAGGAGTCTACCTCCTGAATGGGATGCTAAGGCATATGCCATTGAGGAGGGTAAGGATGCTGAGGTTCTCACTAAAGATGAGCTTATCGGTTTCTTGATCGCTCACGAGATGCACTTAGAAGCTCGTAAGCAAGATAGAAATCCCCTCGTAACACTCGCTCTCAAAGCAAATGAATCTGAATCAACTTGAATTGGAGGCTCCGAGAGTGAAGATGAAGATGAGGACTATGCTATGGTTGTTCAGAATCTCAAGAACTTCTACAAGTTCTAGAGACAAAATTCTAAGAATGCCAAAAAGTTTAATGGACAACATCATAGAAACAAGGAAAAAGACTGGACTACAATTGCTCAATACTACAAATGCAAACAAATAGGGCATATGCAAATGCCTATTTGAATGCCAAAAGTGACAAGACAAAACGAAGCTCTAGATCTAAATCCAAATCGAAGTCAAACTCTGGCAACAATAACTCCCAATGAAGCTCAAAGCAAAAGTCTAAGAAAGCCTTGGTGACATGGGAAGATAGCTCAGAATCTGACAATGACAATAGTTCCGAGTCTTCCGAAAAAGAAAATCTTTGTTTCAATGGTTACTCGCAACCCACCAATGACACGGATGGTGAGGTATCGAACTCATCATTCACAAATGATGAGTTTCATGCACTTAATGAGTCTATAGCTAAAGAGAACTTATAACTAAAGGATAGTCTCGAATATATAAATGAAATTAGGATGCATCACAATGACGAAGTCGTCTCACTTATCAACACAGTAAGTTGTTTAGAGCTAAAGCATCAAGATACGGAAATTGAGAATAATTCTTTGAAACAAGAAGTTGTCACCCTAAAGCAAGTCATTTCAGGACTTGAGAAGGAAAATTCTTGCCTTCATAGACTACTCACTTCAATCAAAGAAAAAGGGAAACAAGCAAGTGGTTTGGGAACACCCAAACCGGCTACTCCCGCCTTAACTCCGGAATCATTGACACCTAGACCTATCGCCTTAGAGCACACAAAGGAAAAGAATACACCTAAGGCACCTACACCCAAAGCACCCACTCAAAAGAATGCAACATCTACAAAATCACACACATCACAATGTTCTTCACCTAAGCATCACACATTCAAGTATGAAAAGAAGGGTTCAAGGAGATCATCTCAACAAAACCGCTCTTCTCACAATTCGAATCCTACTAGCTTCTATCACACTGCACATCATGATCCATTCATACAACAAGCACCCAACTACACATTCCGGTAGCCCTGTTTTGACCCCAACCTTGCACACCGCTTTTTTGCAACATCGGTTTGGGGTTCCAACCAAACACATACCAGCTGACCCACGCCACTTTGGGCAGCTCCCTAAGTCCACCCGGACCAATAAGGATGCACATAAACCAAGGGTAAGGTAGGTATGGGTTCGAAAGACTCTCTCCCGACCGACACTAACCCTCAAGTACCCAAGAACTAAAGGTTACCCACCGACTTTGTATTGCGTGTATGTTTCAATTCAAGAATTCAAAACAACAATACAACCTAGTGTTTGGATATCGGTTTCTCCAGTAATATGACCGGGGAAACAATGCCCTCTTCCATAATTATAAAGATAAATCCAAGGGCGGTCTGGTCACATATAGAGACAACTCTAAAGGAAGAATCATCGATGAAGGCTCAGATGGTAACTCTAATTCTCTTGTTATTCATAGATTCTTTCATATAGAGAATTTAGAACATAACTTACCGAGCATTTCACAACCACGTGATGCTGGCATGGATGTTGCATTTGATAAGGTTACTTGTAGGATAATTGATAGTATGAGAAGGTTGTTTTAACCGGTCATCGTACGTTGAATATTTATACGATCGAACTGGACAACCTGATTGACTGTTCAATTGCCTGCCTTGTATCTAAACATGATAATGCAAATCTCTGGTATCGTCACCTAGGTCATGTAGGTATTTCCACTATTCAGAAGATGTGCAAATAGAATATGATTCATGGATTGCCTAAGTTCAGTTTAGAAGAATTCGTAGTTTCCGAACCTTGTATTCATGGCAAACAAGCTAGAAATTCATTTATATCCAATCATGGTGTCACATCCACTCGCATACTAGAGAAGTTGCATATAGACTTATTTGGTCCTAGTAGAGTTAGAAGTCTTGCTGGGGAACATTATGCTCTAGTGGTAGTAGACGACTATTCGACATGTACATGGGTTCTGTTTCTTTCTCACAAAAGTGATAGTGCTGAGGCATTTTCTACTTTGGTGAAACACCTACAGAACACCTTTGGTATATCTGTAGTTTCTGTTAGAAGTGATAGGGGTGGTGAATTCATGGATACCGAACTTATTACGTTCTGTGATTGTTTGGGCATCCTTCACAAATTTTCTGCACCGAAAACTCCTCAACAAAACGGCGTAGTACCTTGCACGAATCTGCTCGAACTATGCTAAACAAGTTTAGAGTGTCTCATTTTCTTTGGGATGAAGTGGTAGCTTGTGCTTGTTATGCTATTAATAGAGTCTTTATTAGACGTCTATTGCACAAGGCACCTAATGAAGTCCTTAGAAATCAACCTCCAAAAGTTGATTACTTTCACTTCTTTGGTTGCAAGTGTTGAATGATATAGTGAAAACCGTGATAAATTTGCATATAAGTCCATCGAATGCATATTCTTTGGTTATTCAGAAACATCTAGGGCTTATAGATCCGGTATCCCGACGCATTCTCAAGTCTCTTCATGTTTCCTTTATAGAGTCTGCTTCCGTGACTGACCAGTGTGCTAGTGTAAGGGATATAACTTCCTCTTTAGAAAGGTCAATTATAGATGATGAAGAGGACTTGCTACCTCCTGTGCAAAATTGTTAGGAAATCTACGCAGGAACGCAACGGAATTTTAAAATTTAATTTCCTTTTTACCAAGATCGACTTCATTTAAGCAACAAGCATAAAAGAAGTAGACTAAGAAAATTCCTTGGATGATCTAAAATAGTTCGTCACTTTGTCTATGGTTGTAGTTTCTATATGAAGCCGCCCAAGTGTTCGGCCTCTACAGGTTGATCCACATGAACAACCCGCTTGAGAATCCCCGATAGATTGCTACCGGAAAAGTCACCGCCAGGCCGCCTTTTTCTTCCTCCCAAAACTCTCTCTAAGAAGCTCTACTTTTATCTCACTAAAACATTGCAAGAATATTGTGTTGAAAAGAGTTGGCACAACTCCTTTTATAGGAGATGAGATGCCATATGCACTCCCAACTGATTGGGAAAAGCTTCATGATGGATAGAGGAGAAAGAAAACCAATTCCCAATAAAATAAAGAAAATATATTTTCTAGATTTATCTCATTAATAGCTAATATCTTATATTAAATATTTCTAAGATATATATTGTTAATATCTAATATTAAATATATCTTTATTATATTACCATAAATATATATATATCACATATATATATACTACACATATATCCAAATATATTAATATCCAATTTTAATAATAATAATATAATACTATGATTAATTAATTTGCAAAATCCATGCGTATCAATATACACACACATGCGCCACGTACATACACATTATATGTATATTTAAATAATCAACATAATTAATATCTTGTATTATATTTATTCATAATAAATAAATACCACAATATTAACTTATCGCTATAACACTTTATAGTCGAGATAAAAATCTTCCTTATTTGGTTATCACTATAACCGCATTTTAATCCGGCTAGATGTTCTTATGTGTGTGACCCGATAGGTTTCCGAATATGTTGGCCGTAAGCACAAAGTGCATTTACTAAAATGTCCTTCATACCTACGATCATGGATAGCATCTAGCAACATGCCATGACCCCCAATCATCAGAAGAGTCAAATGCAATGATTACTACCTTTCATGTTAAACGGTTACCGTGTAAATAGAATCCTATCGCTGTAATAATATCCATACGGTCGTATCTCGAGTGTCAATACATTAACGACCGTATATTATAATCTGGTTATCATGATCTCTTGAAGTAACTCATTTACTCCAACTTTGCAAAGATTCACGAAATTAAGATAATCCAAATAAGAAGGCCCTTTCGGATATTTACTCCTATTCATAGGATACATGATTTACGGACGAACAACACGAATCCTACGCATGCTTCAGTATCACACCCAATCAGTACCGCCCCCATGGCTAGGGGAAACTTCAATAGTCAAAGTATGACAATCCACACTATGATTCCATTAAAACTCTAGTCATAGGATAATTACACAACCACCACATCATGCGACACTTAATAAAGTAAGTGGGTCGATCCTAACATATGCATTCTCTAATACATGTCCATGTATAGTCCAAGTGTCTCTACACTTTGATAGATGAGATCTACCCCTATCTTCATAAGATATAAGACATCTAATACGTGCTAGTCTAATCATACTATTAATGTCCTATTTAATAGTACATACGACTAGAGACATTTAAGTATCAAACTTATTAATGCGATTTGAGATCTCATCAACCATAATCACTATCATGGTTTCTCTATCACGCTTTAATACTTAGGATGTTATCATATATATACAATATCATAATTCGTTCGTTAAACGAACAAATATATAATAACATAAAAGTCATTTATTATATGTATAAACATAAGAAATAGTATAAATGATCCGACCGGTCGGATCCGGTCCAACCCAATTGGGTTTTGGACACTATTTCAACCCGATTGGGTTTACTTTCACGTCTTTGGTTGCACGTGTTTTGTGTCGAATGATAGGGAAAACCGTGATAAATTTGCATCTAAGTCCATCGAATGCATATTCGTTGGTTATTCAGAAACATATAGGGCTTATAGAGGCTATGATCCGGTATCCCAACGCATTTATAGAGTCTGCTTCCATGACTGACCCGTGTGCTAGTGTAAATGATATAACTTCCTCTTTAGAAAGGTCAGTTATAGATGATGAAGAGGACTTGCTACCTCCTGTGCAAAATGATACATCCTTGGAACTGAAGTAGCATCTCCTGAACCTGCTGTTGAGTCAACAACAACCATTGATGGTGACATCTTACCAAATGATGCCCACAATGAAAATGATGAGATAGCTGATCCTACTGAATAGCAAGAGGAATGCCTGCAACTTTGGAATCAGTTTCACCTGCCTGATCCGATCATAAGAGATCCCAATACAGGTGTTAGCACCCGAAGATCCACTTTTAACCCTTCTCTCTCATCATTGCATGCACTAGTTTCACGCATCGAACCTAAGAATATAGATGGGGCTCTCTCTAACTCTGAATGGGTCGTGGCCATGCAAGATGAGCTTCATCAATTCAAAATGAATGATGTATATGAGCTACCCCCCTACCTAAGGAGAAATCCTTGGTAGGAACACGCTGGATCATTAGAAATAAGATGTATGAAAATGGAACATTCGTTCAGAATAAGGCTCGACTGATGGCACAAAGTTATACCCAGGAGAAGGGCATTGATTATGATGAGACCTATGCCCCAGTTGCTCAGATAGAAGACATTCGATTGTTGATTGCTTTTGCATCCGCCTTAGGACTAAAGTTGTACCAGATGGACGTCAAAAGTGCGTTCTTGAATGGTTTCATTGATAAGGAAGTGTATGTTCGGAAACCCTCGGGTTTCAAAGATACACAACATCCTCATTATCTTTATCGTATCAAGAAAGTCCTCTTCGGACTCAAACAAGCACCTAGAGCTTGGTTTGATTGATTGTCTTATGTGTTTCTTGAGAACGGTTTTGTCAGGGGTAAGGTATATAATACCTTGTTCATAAAGAAATCGGGATCTGACATCCTGGTTTTCTTGGTTTATGTCGATGACATCATATTTGGTTCTACCGACCATGCTCTGTGTACTCAGTATGTGACATTGATGTCTTCTCAGTTTGAGATGTCTTCTATGGGAGATTTAACCTTCTTCCTTGGCTTACAGCTCAAACAAACACAGTCCGGCACACACATTAGTCAAACTAAATACATTAGAGATACGTTGACCAAGTTCAAGTTTGACTGCCTTAAACCAGCCACTACTCCTATGAGTACATCTGCCAAACTTGACCTTGATGAACAGGGTGAGCCGTTCGGCTCACACCTATGCCAATCTATGATTGGGTCTCTCTTGCATCCGACGGCATCGAGACCGGACATTCAGGTTCTGGGTGGGCTTGTGTGAATATTTTTAGTCAAATCCTAAGATATCGCATTATAATGTTGTTAAGCATATTTTCCAATATCTTAGACACACACCCAGCCTTTGGTACTCACATGCTTCCACCCTAGCACTTTTCACTTACAGTGATGCCAATTATGATGGCTGTCACTTTGAACGAAAGAGCACTAGTTGAACTTTCCAATTCTTAGGTGATAGACTCATCTCATGGTTCTCCAAGAAACAACCTAGTGTTGCTATTAGTACCACTGAGGCTGAGTATGTTGCCCTAAGAAATTTTGTAGCCCAGCTTTTTTTCGCTCAAACAACAATTAGCAGATTTTGGCATCCCTGTAGATTGTGTGCTGCGCTTATTGTGATAGTATCAGTAGCAATAAAATTGTCACATAACACAAGATGTGCACATCCGGGCCTAACATATTGATATTCGGTAACATTTTAAACGTGACCACGTGCAAAATGGTCTTGTCTCGATAGAGTTTGTCCCACCTGCGCAACAAGTGGTGATATTTTCATGAAGCCTTTACCCTGCACATCATTTGTAAAACTACATAGTGACCTACATCTCATACTTTTGTGATCCATTTTGCTTAGTTTTCAAACTAAGGGGAGAGTATGTAAGTAGGGGGAGATGCAATCTAGGGGGAGCGATGATATATTTTAAAAATTAATCAAAAAGGGGAGAATGTTGTGTAATATGCCCAATTGCTAGGTATAATTTGATTAATTTTCATAATTATATCAATTATGTGTTATATAATTAATTTGTGACTAGTGGCCGTGAAACTATAAAGTTTACATCTTATGGCACTTGTTTTTATTTTTTTATTTTGCAGGGTTTTAAATTATTTAATTTATTTTTCCTATTATTTGGTGAATTAATTAAATATATAATTAATATAATAATTATTATATGAATTATTTTGGTGGACTTGAAATTAATAAAAAGCCTGCTATTTTCTTTAATTCATTTTTCCAGCCCGTATATATCACCAAGTCTGGCCCATTTATCTTTTTAATTTCGGAATTTGGCATGCTCTTCCTTTTAATCCATATACCCGCTTTCCTCCCCTGGCCCGCATATGACCCGACCTATATAAGTCCTTCACCTTAGCATAACCCGGGACTCAGTTCTCATTTTTTTACTCTTCTCCGTTGTTTTCAGATAAAGCTCTAACCCTAGAAATCTGCTATAGCCGTTTCTTTGTTATTCCGATTCTCTTGGGCGAATCCCTTCAAACCCTTTACAATTCTAAGGAATCGTTATCCTCTCTGACTGCTATAGCCATCACATTCTTTCAAGAGACATGATGGCTTGAGTTTTTGGGCCTAAATCGGTTATTTTGTTCCGACTTTCACTAATTTACTTTTCATTTGAATTTACAGTTTATATCTCGTATTAATATCTAATTTAATTTGCAGATAAGAGTGGAAATTTGCCTGGTCAATGCATTGGACCATTGGGGATTCAATCGAAGAATATGGGTTTGATCACCCTAATCTTCCGGTGGCTGATTCAGTGAAAATGGCTCAGTTTTTTAGTCCTGAAACTTCAGATTCTGAAGATCCATAACAATAAGGTTTGAGCATTTGACCTTTAGAGTTCTTCTTAGCCATGGCTATTTTTGACCGTACACTAGTTCATCCTTCCAATCAAGTTTCTTGGCCAGTTGGCTCGGTAAATGGGCTTGACCAACTTCTTAATTATCTCAGTCGACCAAGGGTTTTAATACCGGTGAAGTCATAGTTTGGTCCAAAACACGAGAACCGTTTGGTTCAATGATAGGTTAATATCTTGATTAGTGGGATTAATCGGTTTATAACGATTAATTAACCACCTTAGTATTTAACCTTCGGTTTCATGGTTAAATTCGATTCAAAAATATTTTGAACAATTACGAACCTTGCCTTCTACCGGATAAATATTTAGTTCATTAAATTGGTCAAACCAGGATGGTTTAACTAGTTCTAGGAGACTCGGTTGGTTTGAATTAAACCGGTTTAACAATTGAGCCTAATATACCTCTATTATGCGCATTAAGTGGCAAATCAGGGTGGCGAATGTGTAATTGTTAACAATATCCTTAACCTAACCAAAGTTCAGAGTCTTAATACTTGGGTTAATCAGTGTTTGAAATTCAAAACTCAAAAAATGAACAGACGTTATCTAAAGTCTTATGACTTGAAAGTTCCTTATACTTTCTGGCTATAAATAGGCCAAGATAGTGAATTAGGATTGAAACAACTCAATATACACTTTCTTGAGCAATCCTCAATTCCACTACACATTAAATTTTTCTCTTTTCTGGTTCTTGGTTTTGAAAACAGAAGTTGATATCCTATACTTGGTCATCTGCTTGATTGGTCAAGTTCAGATTCGGGTATAGGCTATTGAGAAGTGTGGTTTCTGATCAATAGCATATACAAAATCTATGCTTTGAGGTTTCTGTGTTTCCTTGTAAGGTAACACTATAACTCATAGCTTTAAATTTTCTGCGTACCATGTTTGTTAGCTGCTCTCTGTTGTATTAAAGTAGTTTATAAATTCTGGTTTTGTTGTGTATATCTTGAGCACTTACTCACGTGTTGAAATCCACGAGTTTGTTTTTGGTCATCCTTGGTCACAGTGGTGGTCACATTGATTGCTTGGTTTGAAGTGCCAAGGAAATCTGTCTAGTGAGACTTGTGGACTACACTTTGATTGCCTATGAAGGGCCAAAGGCTCTCCACTATCTGAGAGAAAAAAATACTCAGTCACTGGATATCTAGTAGAAGGGTGTCTCTTTCTAGTAGATCTCCTGGGAATAACTGGTGGAGCCTCATCTGGTACTGGTTCCACAATCATATTATCGTCAATGTTCTGATCAAAATCAACTGCATCATCTGCATCATCATGCTGATTACCCTGGTCATCAACTGCACCATGCTCCTCTATAGGTGTAGGAGAAATTATCTCCAAGTCAGCTGAACCATCACTAGCCTGAGGTGTTGAACTCTAATTTTTATCAACATCCTGCAAAGTCTCATTCTCTGCAAACACAAAATCTCGGCTTCTAATCACTTTCTTGTCAACAGGATCATAAAATTTGTACTCAAACTCATCTTGACCATTGTTTAGTCTTAGCATCAAGCTTAGACCTCTCATATTTAGGAATGTGAACATAAGCTTTACAACCAAAAACTCGTAAATAATGGTAAGATACATCTTTACCTGACCATACTTTCTGAGGAACATCATTCTGCAAAGGAACACATGGAGACATATTTAGTACATGAACCACTATACTCAAAGCTTCACCCCAAAAGGATTTATGCAATCCGGCTTTTGAAAGCAAACATCTGACTCTCTCCACTAATGTTCCGTTCATCCTCTCTGCCAAGACATTCAACTGCGGAGTCTTTGGCGGAATTCTCTCACGTCTGATACCCTGCAGCTTACAGTAATAAAGAAATGGACCTTTGTATTCACCTCCATTTTCAGTCCGAATACACTTCAACTTCTTTCATGTTTTCCTTTCAACTGAAACTTGAAACTGCTTAAACACGTCTAACACTTGATCTTTTGTCTTCAAAGTGTAGACCCAAAGTTTTCTTGAGTGATCATCAATAAAAGTCACAAAATAACGAGAACCACCAAGCGTCCTTGTCTTCATAGGACCACAAACATCAGAATGAACAAGCTCAAGTGCTTCTGACTTTCTTGAAGGTGGATTTGATTTAAAAGAAACTCTAGATTGCTTCCCTGCAAGACAATGAGGACACTTTTCCAAATTCAAATTGTTAGAACAAGACAATAATTTTTTCTTAGATAAGGCAGTCATTCCTTTCAAGCACATATGACATAACCTCATATGCCATAACTCGGTCTCATCACGTGACTCCACTTTGCATGAGCCTCATCAACAATAACTTTGGCTTGAGTCAAGAAATGTGTAGGTGTCTTTGTACCTCTAGCCACAATGGCCCGAAGACCCTTTGTGAGCTTCCACTTATCACAAGAAAATGAGCTATTATAACCATCATCACACGATGCCATAGCAAATCAAATTCAACCGGATCCTGGAACATGCTTAACCCGTTTAAGAATCGATGCAGTACCATTAGACATCTCCAAACTAATATCTCCAACACTTTGCACACTTTAAGATAGAATCTGAAATGTTCTCACATAACCAAAGTCACCTGGAGTGTATGATGTGAAAAACTCTCTTCTTGAAGTAGCATGGACCGAACCACCACTATCAACAACCCAACTAGTCATATCATCGACAAGAATAACATTATCAACCTCTTGAAACACAAGGAAATCATCAGAAGAAGCTGCATTAACTGTATCTCCTTCTTCTCATCATCTTTCTTGTCATTGTTTTCCTTTTTCTCCCGTTTCAATTTAAAGCAAAATTTCTTGATGTGTTCCTTCTTGCCACGATTGCATTCAAAAATTTTGTACTTGCCCTTGGATTTACTTCTACTCCAACCTCTATCTTTAGAAGCTCTACTTTGGTTTCTTCCCCGTGACTCAGTAACCAAGACATCCATTGTGAGGAAACACCATGTGCCTTCCTCCTTGTCTCTTCTTCCAAAACATTAGTCTTTGCAAGATCAATGGTCATAGCACCATCCGAGGTAGAATTAGATAGAGAACTTGAAATATTTCCCACGATTCGGTAAAGAGCCAAGAAGCATCCATCCCTGCACTTCATCATCAAAATTAATACCCATACCATTAAGTTGGTTCATAATACCCAAGAAAGTATTCAAATGATCAGCCATAGGAGTTCCATCATGATATATCAAATTCATCAATTTATACATCAAAAGCATCTTATTGTTTCTAGTTTTCAGGGAATTCAAGTCTTCAAGCTTTTTCCACAAAGACCTAGCATGTTTCTCCTCACTAATGTGATTTAAAACATTATCATCAACCCATTTTCTAACATAACCACAACTTGTCAATGCAACAAGATCCACTCTTCATCTGTTTTATCTTCAGGTTTTTCAGCACTGAAAACCAGCAAGAAATATTTTTTCACATACAAAAGATACTCTATTTTATTTTTCCAAATGGCATAGTTAGACCCATTCAAAGTGATCATTCTATTCAAGTTGGCTTCCATTGCACCAATAAAAATTCACCAAAAACACTTTCAAAACCAAATCAACGAACTGGCTCCAATACCACTTGTTGGGAAAACACAATACCACACGTATCACAAATACCCACAAAGTCTTCCCAATTACATAACGGAATTAAACGAGGCAGCCCCAACGCGAAATCAAATCACAAATAAAGCGAAACAAAACACAAAGAATATCAATACCACAATTTTAACGTGGAAACCCCTGTTAGGAACATTTTGTTATGTTTTGATGATGGCCATACTAAATTTGTTATAGCAAGCTGAAATAAGTTAGAATTCTCTGTATAAGTCTTTACTTAGAGTCGACATGTTTTATAAGTTGAGTCGAGACAAGTATTGTACTAGTTGGTAGGACGGCAAAGTAAAAACAGTTTCCGGCAGAGTGAAGCCAGCCAAGTACCAGTAGAGAAGCAATGAAGACATTATGGTTTGACTTATAACCAAGGAAGTCTGTGATGACCTTGGATAAGTCTAAGTTATGTTTCAAGTAATGATACTTAGTGTTTAAATATGGTGTACACTGATCTCACACAAATGAAGGATCAGTGAAGTACAAGGATTCTCCTTGAACTGAAAGAATGAAGGAAACAGTGAATCGGCAAAGTAAACAGACTTTTGGCTGAGTGAAGACAAAGCAGTGAAGGAAGATCTAAGCGGCAAAGTCAGAAGGATCACTTGACCGTTCAAAGAGCGGCTAAGTAAACTTTACTTAATCGATTTGAAATATAATGAAGATCTGAGAGGATCAAGCATTAAATGCACAATCAATAGAGGATCAATCAAATGCGGATTTTACGATAAGCGTTTGAAGAAAAATCCGATCATTGAAATCAAAGAGAATGTAATTAAGGGGAATCAAGAATAAAATGAAGGATTATTCCCTTCATTAATATAGCCATATGACGGAAATTCAAATCAAGGATAATCAAGGCTATAAATAGAAGGCATTGGTGAAAAGAAAAAGAAGGAAGAACGATCATAAATCCGAGCAAAAACTCATCAAAGTAAAAGTCTTCTATACATGCGAAAAGAAATATCTAGTGATCAACTCAAAGCGAGAGCCACATTTCAACATCAAGCATTGAGATTGATCAACAAGTTTGTGAATCCAATTCACATCAATCAAGCAAGCCGAATCGAGCCATCTGAGAAGGAGTTGTGTTTGTGATAGCTGCTGAAGGATTTGATCCCAAGGAGCAGTGAAAGAGACTGTGTCACTGAAGTTGTTGCAGTCAATGAGTGATAGTCTTGTAGATTGTGAAACTTGTGTAGTCAAGGACAATAAGGCTATTGTATATGTGAAAACAATAGTGAATTCCTCTAATCATCACAAGAGAAGAGTGGATTAAGGGATTACACCACCCTGAACCACTATAAGTCTTGTGTCAATTTACTTTCAGCAATTTACCTTACTGCATTCATTTAATTACTTATATTATATCTTATCTGTGATTGCCTAAACTACTTTGAAACAACATATATAGTAAGAAGGGACTTATCCGCTTCCTAAAAGCTTTTAAATACAAGAAAAGTTTTTGAAACACCACTATAGTCATTCACCCCCCCTCCCCCCTCCCCTCCCCCCTCCGCCCCTCCCCTCCCCTCCCCCTCTGACTATAGTTTTACCCTTCTCTAGGACCAACAACCCCTCTCGATGTGAGAGAGTAAAAACCACGAGGCCGAGGCCCACAAACTGAACTAATCAGCAAAAGATGATACATAAGTGTTTCAAACACATAAACCAACTCAACTACACCAAAGCATCAACTAAGAATACAAAATACAAGAGTTCTTGAAAAATATCACCAGCAAACGCCAAAAACACAGCAGATCAAGTCGTGTAGACGATTTCCCGAAGATTGAACCGTTGAAATGTAAGTTCCACCATTCAGATTGAAGAAGAATGAGAGAGACGAACAAGCCCTCAAAATTTAAATGCCGATTGGAGTCCGTTTCAATGCTCGATCGTCGCCCGTAAAGTTGTTTGTTGCAACACGTAAAATTGCTGCGAATTTCTTCTCTTTTTGTTGTAAAAGATTGTGAAGATTAGGAAAAAATTAACCTAATTTGTTCCCTTAAATACTACTTGACATATTATTATTTTTCCAATTATTTAGTGGGCTTGGCCTCCACAAATGAGTGATCCACCCAACATAAAATGCCACCAAGTGGGGTAAAATGTCCGTTGACGATAGGCTCTGATAGAAGCACTAAAGACAAATGATCCGTTTGAATTCATAAGCTTGGCACACTCTTATAGCCCTCAAAAGATGTGTTAGGCTCAACACATGTCGTCAATCGGTGTCTTGGTCAACCTATAATCCTGCAATAAATCACCAAAATACCAAGCGTAAACACGACACGACGCTCGGGTTACCAAACCGGTACAAACCTATCAAAATATGATATTGTATATAATAATTACTACCTACTCATTTGGATGGAACTAATAAATTAATGACTTGAATTTGTACAATAATGCTCAAAGTGGTATCGGAAATGGGGTATAATGTCATAATAATGAGCGACAATTTGTCTCTCAGCAACTATCTTAATATCACGTTTCAAATGCTCAAGTCAAAGGGAACCGCCTCAACACACACATGAATCTCTTATGAGACCCTGGTCCTTGCTTCAAGCAATGATTCCATTACTATATCGATTATATAGTAAAAGTAGAAGAACCGCACAAGGTTCGAGAATGAACCTTCTAGATCCGTGTCTTTGCTCAAATTTGCGTCTTTAAGGCACTCTTGTGTTTTAGCCTAGTTATAGAATCTACAATGATTTCAAGCTAAGAACATTTCCATCTCACTGTATCACTTGATTAAAGGAACTTCAAACCCAGACTGCAGCTCCTACAATCTTCATAAGATTCAAGGTGCACATCTGTATATCTGCATTTATTCGATTCTATGTTTTAGTAAACCAAGAAACCATCCTTAACACCACTAAGGATATTCTCGACATATACCAGAATCACTTTCATACTTGACTCTTCATGAAGTATGAACATCGGGTTTAACACACAACACTTATGATGGATCTTATTGCAGCAGCAAAATGAACCTTCCATAAGTATCATCTTTCACCTTATCCTCAGGACTGACGTCCTGTCTTAGATTGATCCAAAAAATACCGGCTAGCAGTATCTCCTGCTATGATCTATGCTAAAATATTTTAGCATCTCATCTATATGGGTGAACTATGATACTCATACAGTGTCTAAATCTATCACTATAGATTCTTATTTCCAAAATAAGAACTGCAACCTCCAAGAGCTTTCGAAAAGTCCTTGAATTACCAAACTTTGATTGACTGTGACATGGAATGACAGTTCTTGAGAAGGATATTCAATACCTTGCTCAAAAACCTGCGACACTCCCACTAAAACTTTTGCACATTAGGCATATCATTTCCATTGATCTAATCAAACTCCTTTGATCATCAAAGTTAAGAACTTATATAGAGAAACTTGTTTGAGTCCATAAATGGATCTCTTGAGCTCACACATCATGTTATCGTCTATGAACGTCAAGCCTTTGGCCCATCGTTTTCAACACCATCATATAGCCATGATACGTAGCTACAATAAGCACTATCTGAATAGCATTAAGCACAGTTGGTAGCATAAAGGTAATCATAAGGTTTTGGCTTCGTAGCCCTTTAGCCATCAACTCAGCTCAACTAGTAATCTTATTACCTTTCCATGTTACTCTTTCATAAAGACCTACCACGCCTTTCAGTGACATTCTCTTCAGGTAAGTCAGACTAGGTTCATAACCCGATTGTCATACATGGAATCTGCTTCAGATACTATGGCTCCTAGCCATATCTCTTAATCTTGCCTTTTAAGCATTCCTTCACAAGTCGTGAGATCTTCATTCTTCAAGATGAACATAGCAGCAGCCCTTTCAGGCATATGGTCATCTATAGACTCATAGAATACTTGTGTGCACTGAGCAGTGTCCTGCACCTTATCGCTTATACGGTGCTTGCTCATGTTCCAATGGTTGAATATCTCTTTGTGGTTCCCAAACTACTTTTGAGACCCCACTATTCTTTTGGAAGAAACACTTCCTCTAGAAGACCGCATGTTTGAAGACAAACAATTTTGTTCCACGGGTAGACAAATAACATTTAGCGTACTTGCTAAGATATTCCAAAAAGTTGCATATGTCATACTAAGCTCTAAGCCTTTGGACATTTCACTTACTAGAAGCACGACAACCCTAAATCATCGGTTAAGATGGATTTGATGTTATCGTTTTCCATATCTGATATCGAATTTATCCAACCTTTATTCTTTTGAACTCTATTAAGTATATGGGTTGTATAAGGGCACTATCCCGAAACATGTAAGGGATACTTCGCATGGCTTACGTCACGCCTTTATCATGTCAAGTGTTGTTTCCATTTCAAGAACACAATCTAATTGCGTATCCCAAAGATGGTATCCTTCAAGGGAGAATCTGATTTTATTTCAGATAGCTTATGAAAACACCCTTCAGGTATTAATTGCTTCAATCCAATTGATGATTAATTCCTAAGTAGCTCATCGATCTCATATTCATACTAGCTCAAACTTTTCGGGCTTTCTAAATCGTTGTACTTCAATAAGAACTTTCAACTATTTCTAAAAATAGTCATAGAGATTAATAAGCAATTATTTGTGCCATTGATTGTCATAAGCCATCAAATATCGGTATGTTTAGGCTGTAGAAAATTTTTCTAGAATTTATAACATTTTCATAAAAGGCTATTTTAATCATCTTTAGATAAGATACGTATTACCCATATGATTCACAATCACATGGTTCGAGACATCATCAAAATTACATTTGATTACATGTTTCTAATCCATGTAGTCTATATCTAGGGCGGCCACAAATATCAAGGATAACAACCATTCAAACATTTGGTTGAGATTTCTTCACTTATATCGACTATATAGTGACTTCAATCTAGTATGTTAGATTCAATGACCGTTCAACCTTATCGAATAACATTATTCCTTAAAATTGAAGAAGTCTGCTAAATCTAACAAACAAGCGAGCTCGTGTTCTTCATAAGAACCAGAACACAATAACATTTATTCAGTTCCTTTATTAGTTTACTAAACTCAGAATACAAAACCTAAAATGTCGTTACCTTTCATATCTTGGTGTATTCCGTATTTTAATCTTTCTAATTTAATCATTCTCGTAAGATATCATATATCTAAGAGTCACTTGAGTTAGATAGTTTTGTCTCAAGCGCACTTGCCTAGAATAGAGACTTTGAAAGATCTCTTATTTTAATCACATGCCCTAACTTTCTTTTTAATCCTTTAAGCACTAAGTAAATATTTCTCAATTTAGTTTTCATAAGGCTTAAGAGAAATCACAAGAGCTATGTATTTCCTTTCATAAATAAAATCCGATGTTTATTAGATAGTTTATTTAGCCTTTTGAATCATATCCAAAACATGAACTATTTAATTAACCTTCAAGCAATAATCAAAGAATTAAGTCGATACTTAAATCTTCCAATTTTGAAAACAACCTTTTCCAAATTCGATGTGGTCATTCTTATCCAACGTTTGAATGAATTGTCATCGTATGACAGAATGATCATATTGAATCGTATCCAATATACGATTAATTTGTTGAAACTTATTTCAAGTGATTTAATCATATCACGAGCTTCCTTTTTCATTAGAGTCTTGGAGCACTCTCAAATATGTAGTCTCCTGTCTCTAACTACTATAACGAAGTTGCTCGTGTCATTGCTTATTTTAAAAGGACTAAAATTACTTAACCTTGTTTGAGATTTTTTTCTCAAAGGTAACGATCATCTAATAATGGTTCTAATAATCGAGAATAATAAACGTAAATAAAAATTTGCTAAGAACTACAACATTAAAATAAAGATAAAAGGTGTTGTTATTTATACATGCAAAATCAAAAATGGTCTTTTGATTTATGATTTTGCTCCCACTAGTCAACTACTCCAAATTGACTATCAAGAATTTTCCAAAAATTCTTTAGTGGCTAAGATCCCACCTTGTTACTTCGATTCCCTGCAGTGGCTGGTGAACCGAGATAATTCGGTGAGTAGGTGGCACTTCACCAATCATATCACTATATGACTCTTGGTTGTTGACCAGTCAATTCTTTGACAATTCACATCATAATGTGGTGGCCAACCCTTGTCTCTAAAAATCACTCGACCCCTGTTGTGGCTGATGATCGAATAAATCTTAGTCAAGTCATAACCCAATATTCGCGAGATCACATACGTTCATATCTCAATAATAACTATATACCCAAGGTAGGTCTACCCCCAGCTGTGGCTGATGGATTTGGATCTGAACAAGAGCTTATCACCGTCATTATAATACTGGGAGACAATTTCGACTTAATTTTTGTTGTGGAAGTATTTATGTAAATTAATTCACTTAATTAATTTTAATTACGATCTCATCAAATATATCTATCTCTATAGACATACATCCTACACATTCATCTAGATCATGTCTAGTCATACATCTATCGTATCATATAAAATAAATACAAGCACAAAATAAATAAATCGTAAAAGTAACCGGTATGATCATGGACTTTTCCTAGGTGCGTTTTCGAATACAAGCCCAGCGACACCATGGTTACAATCTAAGGGTAGCTACAACCGCCAATAGGATCTTTAATCGCGCCATCTACTAATGGACTTTATTCGTCTTTCTTTGGTCTCCGTCTTTTGCTCCATTCTTGTTACATAAAATTCTAACTAATAAAATAAATACACCCGCCGCTTTGCAGAGGCTAACGAGAATGAGATAATGCGAGAAAATAAACTAGGTCACGTTCTTCATAACTTGGCGTAGGACAATTTTTAAACCAACGGAAAAATAAATCATTCACATCTATCCTATAGGTCGAGTCCATGATCAATCAGTCCATATAATCATATTATATCTAACATATCGAATCCATACAATAAAATCTTATGAAAAAGATAAATACCAAAATTACCAACTTGCGTCTTAATTAATTGATTAACATTTAATCAATTAAATAATTTTATCCAATCAATTAACTAATTAACATTTAATTAATTAAATGATTTTAATCGAAATAAAATTAACTATTAACTTTAATCGATTTCAATTTTAATTTTTATCAATTAGAACTATTCCAAAATTTAAATTAAGTCTCTTTTGTTTCTTTCTTTTGATTCCTAACCAAAATGGATGCCTTTAGTTTCCAAACCCAAATGCACCCATCTGGGCCTTTTCAAAATCAAATATTTTGAAAGGGCTAGCCTATTCAAAAAAATTTGAAAAGGCCTAGGTTAATCGTATTACATATAATTCCATGTGGCATCTCAATGGTCCAAATTATTTGAACCATTAGTTAGCCACATGACACTAACTAAACAAAAAGATATCATTCACAACTGTGAACAATATTGAATCACAAATACACAAAACAAAAATATTGGAGATCCACCACCTTTGACCAGTCAACTGATGCCGGCAACAGGTTGCCCCGCCGCCGCCGCCGCCGAACAGCTGTCGGTGGTGGTGCCGCCGCCAGTCGGCCGAGCACCACCCGATCTCGTTTTTTCTTTTCGTGTATCATTTTGCCAATCAAAAGTCTTTCATCTTTTAATTAAGTGATTTAAACGATAAAATCTACTGCGCAAATTAACTAATGCTTATTGCTTAAGCTCGAAGCTCACTCTGATGTCACTGTTGAGAAATCATGCGCAACGCAATGAATTCAAAATTTTATTTCCTTTTTACCAAGATTGACTTTGTTTAAGCAACAAGCATAAAAGAAGTAGACAAAAGAATACCTTGGTTGATCCAATTGGATCGACGATTTGTCTACGGTTTGTAGTTTTTGCACGGAGCCGCCCAAGTGTTCGGCCTCTACCGTTGATCCACACGAACAGCTCTCCGGAATCCCATCAAGGATTGCTACCAGAAAAACTCGGTTGCTAGACCGACCTTTTCTCTCTCTCAAAGTCTCCCTAAGAAGCTCTCTTATTTTTTCACAAGAACTATTAGTCTCTTAGAATTGTGATGATCCAAAAAGCTAGCCAAGCCTCCCTTTTATAGGGTGACCTGCGCCCCTTGCCAATCCCAATCTGATTGGGAGAAGTTTCCTAGTAGATTGAGGAGAAAGAAAACATTTTCTAATAAAATAAGGAAAATATATTTGATTGATTTATCTCATTAATTTAATATATCATATTAAATATTTCCAAGATATTGTCAATATCTAATATTGACTATCTTTATCTTATTACCATAAATCAATTTATGCAAATCTATTAATATCTAATATTATGATATGGTAATATTATTAATTAAATTGTACAATCTAAGTGTATCTTAGTACACTATATGCGCCCCGTAGGCCATTAAATGGCTTCCGGAATATTCTTAATTAATATAATACTATGATTAATTAATTAATTTGAAAAATACATGTGTATCATTATACACATAAATTTTGAGCAAATATATATATATATATATATATATATATATATATATATATATATATATATATATATATATATATATATATATATATATATATATATATATTATATACATATTTAATTAATCAACATAATTAATATCTTGTATTTAATTTATTCATAATAAATAAATACCACCATATTAATTTATCACTCTAACACTTTATAGTCGAGATAAAACTTTCCTTATTTGGTTATCAAAATAACCGTATTTTAATCCGGCTAGATGTTCATATGTGTGTGACCCGATAGGCTTCCGAATATGTTGGCCGTAGGCACAAAGTGCAATTACAAAAATGCCCTTCATACCTAATGATCACGGAATAACGTCTAGAAACACACCGTGACCCCCAATAATCGAAAGAGTCAAATGCAATAACTATTACCTTTCATGTGAAAGCGATTACCGTGTAATAAATAGAATCTATCATTTGTTACAATATCCATAGGTCGTATCTCAAGTGTCGATACATTAATGACCGTATCTTATAATCTGGATATCATGATCTCTCAAAGTAAGCGATTTACTCTCACTTTGCAAAAATTCACGAGAGCTAGACATTCCTTATAAGAAGGCCGCTTTCGGATATTTACTCTATTCATAGGATCGCGATTTCGGACGGCGACATGAATCTATGCATGCTTGATTATCACACCCAATCACTACCGCATGATCGCCCCGTGGCTGGGAAACCTCAATAGTGTCAAAGTATGACAATCCACACCGTGATGCCATGAAGACTCGGTCATAGGATAATTACACAACCACCACATAGTGCCACACTAAATAAAGTAAGTGGGTCGAGTCCCAACATCGCATTCTCTAATACCGTCCACGTACAATCCAAGTGTCACTACACTTTGATGAGCGAGATCTATCCTATCTTCAATAAGATGAAGACATCTAATACGTGCTAGTCTAATCGTACTATCATTGTCCTGTTTGATAGTGCATATGACCAGACATTTAAGTATCAAACCTTTTAAAGTGAGTCGAGATCTCATCAACCATAATCACTATCATGGTTTCTCTTTAATAGTTTGACACTAAGGACATTGTCATATATACAATATCATAATTGGTCCATCAAACGAACAAATATATAATAACATAAAAGCCATTTATTATATTTACAAACATAAAGAAATAGTAGAAATGATCCGACTGTTAGGAAATCACTAGTTTAACGCAACGGAATTTAAAATTTTGATTTCCTTTTCCAAGATTGTCTTCGTTTAATACAATAAACAAGTTAAGTAGTTTGTCGGTAGATACCTTGGATGATCTACAAGATCGAAACTTTGACCGTCAACGGAGATTAGTACTGTGCGCATGCCGTCCACGCGTCCGGCTTCTATCGATAATCCACACGAACTCCTCGCTGGAATCCTCCTTGGATTGCTATAAAAAAAATCCGGCTGCTAGACTGGCCTTTTTCTCTCTCTAACTCTCTATTGTAAGCTCTACTTTTTACTCAAGAACTATTAGCTCTGGGGAATTGTGATGATACAATTGAGCTAGCCAACCCTTTTCTTATATAGAGAAGTGGCGCCCCAAGTTGCCTAATCTGATTAGGAGAAGCCTAGAAGATAGATGAAAGAGAAAAAAATTCCCAATAAAATAAGGAAAATCACTTAGATTGATTTATCTCTTTTATTATAATATCTTATATTAAACAAGACCTAAATATTGCCAATATCTTATATTGAATATATTTATCTTATTACCATAAATCTATTTTTCCAAAATCATTTAATATCAATATTAATATTATGGTAGTTTTATTAATTAAAGTGCACAATCCAAGTGTATCTTATACCTTTATGACTTAGCCCCAAATGCCAATTAATTGGCTTCGGAATATTCTTTAATCAATATAATTTATGTAATTAATATCTTATATTTTATTTATTCATAATAAATAAATACCACCATATTAATTTACCACTATAACCGATATAGTCTTGAGATAAACTTTCCTTATTTGGTTATCAACTATAACCACATTTTAATCCGACTCGATGTTCATATGTGTGACACTGATAGGCTTCCGAATATGTTGGCCGTAGACACGAAGTGCAAATTACATAAATGCCCTTCATACCTAACGATCACGGGATAGCGTCTAGCAACACACGCGACCCACAATCATTGGAAGAGTCAAATGCAATGACTACTATCTTTCATGTGAAAGCGATTTACCGTGTAAATTACAATCCCTTTGTAATAATATCCATACGATGGTATCTCGAGTGTCAATACATTGACGATCGTATCTTATAATATGGATATCATGCTCTCTCGGAATAACACATTTACTCCCACTTTGCAAAGATTCTCGAGAGCTAGACATTCCTTATAAGAAGGCCATTTCGGATATCACTCCCAATGATAGGATACGCGATTCCCGGACGACCAAACATGTATACTCCGCATGCTTCAGTATCACGACCAATCACTACCGCATGATCGCCCCGTGGATAGGGAAATCTCAATAGTGTCAAAGCATGAAAATCTACACCATAATGCTATGAAGACTCGGTCTAAAGGATAATTACACAAGCGCCACATATATAGTGTGACACTTAATGTAAGTGGAGTCGATCTAACGTCGCATTCTCTAATACCGTCCGCGTGCGGTCCAAGTGTCTCCACACTTCGATGAAGCGAGATCTATCCCTATCTTCAATAAGATAGAAGACATCAATACGTCTTTAGTCTTATCATACTATCAATGTCCTATTTGACATTACATACGACTAAAGACATTTAAGTATAAAACATATAAAACCGATTAGAGATCTCATCAACCATAATCACTATCATGGTTTCTCTATCACGATTTGACACTAGGGGCGTTACTATATATATACAAACAATAACATGAAGATAAGCAATATATAATAACAAAAGTGCTTTTATTAATCATAATAAAGTTATTACATGAACTAAAATAGGCGTGAGCGACCCGACCGGTCGGATCCGGTCCAACTTTGATTGGGTTTAGGACACCTATTCAACAATATCCCACTTGGCCTAAAGCCAATCACCCATATACCTAAGCCCTTGCATGTGAACATGTTTCTCATGCTTTGCTTGTGACAATGCCTTGGTTAACGGATCATCTATGTTATAATCCGTGTGGACTTTCTCTATCTTTACATCTCATCTATCAACTATCTCTCTAATCAAGTTATAGCGCCCGTGTACGTGTTTGGACTTTTATGAGACCTTGGTTCTTTTGGTGAGATATCGCCCCATTGTTATCATAAATGCAGTGGCACTAAACCTTCAATAGAGGAACAACACCAAGTTCGATGTGAACTTCTTCATCAAAAGCGCTTCATTTGCCGCCTCCGAGGTTTGCTATGTATTCGGCTTCCATTGTTGAGTCTGCGGTAGTCTCACCTTGGAACTCTTCCATCTCACTTTGCTCCGCCGTTAGCGTGAAAACAAATCTAGATTGTGACTTAAAGTCATTCTTGTCGGTTTGAAAAGCGGCATTTACGTAACCTCGTAATACTAAATCATCGTTCCGAAAACCAAGAACATATCCTGAAGTCGTCTCACGTGCTTGAGAATATTCATGAGCGCAACCCGGTGACCATAACACAGGTTGGTGAGTACTACTAGTCATACTAAGAGGGTACGAGTCATCTGGTCAAGTGCACAACATGGCGTACATGATAGACCCGATAGCCAAAGCGTAAGGGATCCTACTCATTTGGGCCCCTTCGTCCTCTGTCTTAGGACTCATTCCCTTTGACAGATAGACCCCATGTGACATGGGAAGCAATCCTCTTTTGGACTGCTCCATGCTGAATCTCTTCAGCATCTTGTCTATATAGGTGGATTGCGACATACCAAGCAACCTCTTAGATCTATCTCTATAGATCTTGATTCCTAGAATATAGGCTGCTTCACCCAAGTCCTTCATGGAGAAGTTCTTGGATAACCAAGCTTTGGTAGCGTTAACATAAGCACATCATTCCCTATGAGCAATATGTCATCTAAATAAAGCACTAGGAACACAATGGCACTCCCACGAACCTTCTTGTAAACACAGGGCTCATCTTCATTCTGGATAAAATCAAACCGTTTGATTATCTCATCAAAGTGAAGATTCCAACTCTAAGAAGCTTGTTTTAATCCATAAATGGATCTTCACAGTTTACACACCATCCTGGCGTCATTGGTTGTGAAACCCTCAGGCTGTGTCATGTACACCTCCTAAGACATATTCCCATTAAGGAAAGTTGTTTTCACATCCATCTGCCAAATTTCATAATCATAGTATGCCGCTTGTCTGAGAGAAAAATTCTAATGGATTTTAACATGGAAAGCAGCGAAAAGGTTTCGTCATAGTCAACTCCTTGTCTTTGCTTATAACCTTTTGCCACTAACCTAGCCTTGTAGGTAGTCACGTTACCGTCCATGTCAGTCTTTCTCTTAAAGACCCATTTACACCCTATAGGAACTATTCCTTCAGGTGGATCAACTAAGTTCCAAACTTGGTTGTCTTTCATTGATTCCATTCTAGAATTCATGGCCTCTAGCCATTTGTCTTTGTCATGCCTTAATAACACCTCCTCATAAGTTCTAAGGTCCTCATCTTCCATAAGATACAAGACAGTGTACCTTTCGGGTTCACGGCGTTCCCTGGTGGATCTTCGAGGTGTTAGTGTGTCTACCGTAGAGGCTGGCGTCACATCTTTGTGTGCCGTCTCCTCTGCTTCTATCAACTGACTGTTGTCCGTAAGTGGTTCTTGAATTTCTTCAAGATCAATCTTACTTCCACTGACCCTATCGAGAATAAACTCTTTCTCCAGAAAGTGGCCAGTCCTGGAAACAAACACCTTTTGTTCCTCAGGGTAGTAAACTGGTATCCTCTAGTTTCTCTAGGATAGCCCACAAACAGGCATTTGTCGGATCTAGCCTCTAATTTGTCAGGCATCATCCGCTTCATGTAAGTCGGACAACCCCAAGGTTTAAGATATGCCAGATTCGGTTTCTTCTTAGCCCATACCTCGTATAGTGTAGAATCAACCGTCTTTTATGAAACTCGGTTCAGTGTATAGGATGCGGTTTCTAGAGCATACCCCCAAAACAATTTTGGAAGAACTGTGTATCTCCTCATGGATCACACCATGTCCAACAAAGTGTGGTTTCTCGTCTCAGACACGCCATTCATTTGAGGCGTCCCGGGAGGGATCTATTCAGGTAGAATCCCATTCTCCTTCAAATAATCATAAAACTCTCCATCTAGGAATTCTCCACCTCGATCGGATAGAAGTGTTTTGATTTCTTTACCTAGTTGTTTCTCCACTTCATACGAATTCCTTGAACTTTTCAAGGCTTGGACTTATACTTCATTAAGTATACATAACCATATTGAGAATGGTCAATAGTGAAGGTGATAAAATAAAGTATCATCATTTGGCTTGAATTGACATTGGGCCACACACATCAGTATGTATGAGCTCAAGCAATTCATTTGATCTTATCCCTTTGCCACTAAATAATGAATTTGTCATCTGGCCAAGTAAACAAGCTTCGCATATATCAAACGATTCGTATCGAAATGATCCAACAATCCATCTTTATGGAGTTTGGAAATGTGATTCTTATTTATATGGCCAAGTCTACAATGCCATAAGTAGGATTCATTCAAGTCATTCATTTTGGTTTTCTTGTTGTTTATATTAAGTACGTCAACATTCATATCTAATATGTGACCATTGCTAAGTATGTCAGTACCATAAAAAATTACATCACATGAAAAAGAACAACATTTATTCTTGAACATAGAAGAAAATCCTTCAACATCTAATACGGAAATAGAAATAATACTCTTCGTAAGAGCAGGAACAAAATAACAGTTATTTAGTTCTAGTACTAGCCCACTTGGCAATGAAAGAAAATTAACTTCTATGGCTAATGCAGCAACACTTGCTCCATTCCCAACGCGTAGGTCCACCTCTCCTTTCCTCAGTTCTCTAGTTCTTCTTAGTGCCTGCATATTCATACAAATATGATAACCAAAACCTGTATCTAATACCACGTGGTTAGACTTAGAAGAAGCAATATTGATCTCAATCATAAACATACACAAGTCGAAGGATCGAGAATGCTTATTCTTGGTACTCAAAAGCCTTTCTGATTTCTCCTCCAATGACCGGTCTCACACAATGGAAGCAAGCATCCTTGGATTTGTCTTTAGCTATCTTAGGTGTTGGCTTAGGTGCAGCCTTCTCCTTCTTGGACTTCTTTTGGGATTTTGCCTTGCCCTTTCTAGAAGGGACCAGCAACACTTGCTTTCCCTTTCCCACAGTGCCCTCAGCAGTTTTCAACATGTTCAATAACTCCGCAAGGGAGCAATCTATCTTGTTCATGTGATAATTCATCATGAACTGAAAGTATGAATCATGTAGAGACTACAGAATTAAGTCAATACTTAACTCTCGTTCCAACTTGTGGCCTAGCTTCCCAAGCCTCTCTATGTACCCGATCATTTTAAGCACATTCGACCCAACAGCAGTCCCAAAAGCCATCTTACAACCAAACAGGGCCTTCGAGACCTCGTACCTCTCAGTGCGAGACTAAGAAGCATAGAGTTCTTTTAGGTGGACCATGATTGAGTAAGAGTCCATAGACTCATGTTATTTCTGCAGTTCAGGTGTCATGGAAGCAAGCATTATACATGTAGCATCAGTACTGTCAGAACAGTGCTTGTTATACTTGTCGACAGCATCTGCAGCCGAGCCCTCCACGGGTTTTTCCGGTATGGGTTCGTCCAAGACATAGCCAATCTTCTCGTGCCTCAAAACGATTTTAAACTTTCTTTCCCAATCGAGAAAATTGGTTTCTTCAAGCTTGTTGTTGATAAAACGAAGGTTCAATTTGTTTGACATTTTCAACAACAATAAATAAAGATAGAATAAGTAAAAGTTCTTGTATTTTAAACCCTAAAATTGCACTTAAAATTGAGGTTTTGCTCCCTTTAGCCAACTATTCTCAATTGACTTTCAAGAATTTTAATCGATCCTTTAGTGAATGGAATTCAATCTAGTTGACTCGATCCCGATGTGGGCGATCAGCGAGGGTTAATTTCGAATATAGGTACATTTTACCGATCGAATCATATTCGACTTCCATTGGTTGACTAGTCAACTCTTTGTGATTCGCATCTCTACATGTGATAGTCACCTTTTGTCTCTAAAATCAAGCGGTCTGGATTGGGCCAATTATCGCAAGATTCTTAGTCGAGTCATAATCCAAATATTCATGAGATCTCATAACGATCATATCTCAATAATGACGATATACCGAGGTAGGTCAACTCCGGCATGGGCGATCGAGTTGGATCGAGCAGGGGCTCTTCAACGTCATTATAATATTGGGAGACAATTTTGGCACAATTTTTATCATGCGAATAATTTTAAATTAATTCTCTTAATTAATTTTATTTAATTATGGTCTCATTTACTATGTGCCTATTACTACTATATCATATAAAGAAAAAACATACACAACATTCCACGCACAAAATAACCGGTATGATCATGCACTTTTCTGAGTGCGATTTGAATCTAAGCCCGACAAAATCGCGGGTCACACTCTAAGGGTAGCTGCAACCGCCAATAGGATCTTTATTGATGTATGCCAATGGGTTCTTTATTTCTCTTTGGTCTTCGTCTTCTTGCTCCATTCTTGTTACATAATAATCTATTTAATAAATAATTACACCCACCGCACATGGGAGGAGCTAACAGGAATGGGATAAATGTAAAAAGTAAACTAGGTCACGTACTTCATAACGGCCTAGGACAATTTGAAAAACCAACATAAAGTAAATCACTCCCATCTATCCTATTGGTCGAGTCAATGATCAATCGGGGTCCATATAATCACATTATATCTACATATCTAATCCATACAATTATATCTTATGAAAAAGATCAAATTATAATTTTAACTACTTATGCGTCTTATTTTATCACATCAAATAATTAATTAAATGACTTAATCGAAAATAAAATTAACATTTAATTTTAAATCAATTCTAATTTCAATTTTATTAATTTGGAACTATTCAAAATTAAAATCAAAATTAAACGGTCTCCTTTTTGTTTCCTTTCCTTTTGGTTTTTAACCAAAATGGATGCTTCAGTTTCTAAACCATAAGGCATCTCTCCAAATCAAATTTGGTTTGTGCTAGCCACCTTTCAAAGTCAAAACTTTGAAAGTGACTGGCTTTGGCATTTTCCCAAATCAAATATTTGAAAAGGCTGGCCTATTCCAAACAAAATTTGGAAAGGCCAATATTTTGGTTGATATGCCACTATGGTATCCTGATGGCCCAAATTATTTGAACCATTGGTTAGCCACATGACACAAATAAACAAAAAAAGAGATATCAATGCACAATAAATATCATAAAAGCGAAGCGAATCGATCTCCCCTTTGGAAAGAGCGACCCGGCGTCGGCGACCACTAGAGCGCCGGCGCCTCACCATTTGCCGTGGAGGAAGGGCCACCGCCCGATGGGCGAGCCCCATCGATTCTATTTTTTTGTTTGCGAATCTAGATCTTGCATCTACCGATTAATTCTACGCAATTTAATTAGTGCTTATTACTTAAGCTCGAAGTTGGCTCCGATACGATAACGCTCAAAATGGTTTCAATAATTATACCTATATTCACCCAGATTACTGCTCAAGAAAGGATAGATAGGCTCGTTATTATATGAAATATATGTTAAATGCTATGTGAGTGTTTCCGGGATCGTAATTATGCACACATCTATGCTATTTTCCTAAGGTTTTGATCTTTTTTTGTCTCGTTTTGCGTGTTTTATATGATGTACCGGATCTGGGGCGTTGGAGAGTGTATCTGGTGAAAGAAGTACATTGGGCAGGTGATTAAAGTCAGAAGAAGCTCTTTGAAGAAAGAGAGGAAAAGTAGGCCCGGTAACTTTCGGAGGCTAGGCCCGGTAAATCGGCGTCTTGTTGGACACGAAATTGATTATGCCGCATTATCTAGGTCGGTTAGGGTTTTAGAGAGTCATAAGTCGGTAATTGTATCTATATAAGGCCGCATTAATAGATTATTGCATAATTTTTCATAAGCACTCAATTATATTCAATTTTATTATACAAATTTGATGAAACAAAGTTTTCTTAAGCTTTGGAGAGTTGTTTTCGGTTTCCTCCTTCTTCCATCATCTCTAGCTTGAGTAGATCGAGGCTAGATCTCCATTGTTGAAGGTATAAAGCTTTGAACGTTCCTTTATTGTCTTCAATATGGTAGATCTGTTCATATTTATGTGTTTTAGTTAATCTGCATGTTTAACAACCCCATAATTTACTTATTTTAATCATACTGAGTGATGTAGATCCAGAAATTAGGAAAAGCCCCTTGGTAACCGGTTTGTCTATACCGGTTTACGGGGCATGTTTTAGAAAACCTAAAATAGGATTCACTACAGCTACGTTGATCGACAGGTTTCATTAACAGTAGGTTAGATCTGGCCAATCTGCTTATTGTAATCTTAAATTAACATGAAGGACTGTTAGTGAAGTGTTAATTAGGACATAGTCTAGAATGGACCACTAAGACGTCTTGATCAATGTCGGCCAGATTGTCTGGCGGGTTAGCGGTATGAGTTAGCGCTCAATATCGGCAGTTCTAGTTCTTTATGCGTATGGGCTATTACGGACCAATTAAGGAGGGTAGTTTGCGTATAGATTGTCTACTGCCATTGTCGGAGAAGATAGGGTTAGGAATTGCACCCGTAGCTGATGATAATGATAATTAAAACTACAGCTCGCGATTAATCTAAGGAAATTATGTGGGGAAGTAAACGATTAACTAATCCAAGTTAGTAGATAGGTGAGGAGAGGAGATGAATACCATGTTTGTTTTCTTTTATGTTATTATTGGACAATGACTGCCTCTATGTTGCTTCTTAATTAGGTTAGAGTCGTTTATACTTATAGTTGCATTGTCTCTTTGGGATCGGCCTTGACTCGCATTTACTATACTACGATATACCTAGTATTCTTGCTAGTAATATCGACGTTAGTGATTTACACGTGATCAAGATTTTTGGCGCCGTTGCTGGGGACAATGGCCAATTTTAAATATAAACGTTTTAATTATAATTAAGAAGTCATTTTTATTTTATTTTATTTTATTTTGAGTGTTGAGTCATTCTGTATCAATCCTGCACATGTTAAACTACCATAAAAAGAAATTTCAGGGCCGGTTTACCGTGGCTAACCCCCGGGTTACCGAGGCCTGAAAAATCGATTTCGTCTGATTCTGTTGTTACGTGTTATTCCTGTTGATTTTAGTTTGTAGGTCCATAGTGATTTGGGATCACACCCAAGCTGAGCGGAAGTTTCTAACATTTTCTTTGTTTTATTTTGTCTTTTGTAGGTAGATCGAACACTTGAAAAATTGATCAAACGAGTTGAAAAACAGCGAACAAGTCATGCAATGTGCCTAGAACAATATTGAATATCACACCAATTTCCATGTACCTGGATGCAAAGCAAGAGAGCATTATGAAGCTATAAAGCGGTTGGAAAAGGAGAAAAAGCAATCAAGCAAGAGCACGAAGAGAACTTAAAGGAGTATAAATGCGTATCGTCCGTCGTGAGTTCCTTTATGAGTTAATTGATATATCGTTTTGGATTATGATTACGATGATCCGAAGAGGATCGACACGATGTTTTTTGAGCCTGAGGATTACCCAGACTCAAACACCGTGGTAAAGTTAGGAGACCCGGGCACGTTTAGACTCCCGATTTCTGTTAATGGTATATCAATAGGATTAGGTCTCTGCGACTCTGGCTCGAGTTGCAATATTCTACCTTTTTCCCTTTGTCAAAAGATCAAGCTTCCGGTCGTAATGAATCAAACCAGGACCATGACTTTCATTGATAGAACCAGAGAAATGCCTGCTAGTCTACTTAAGAAGTGTACAATTAAGGCGGGAGGTTCACATATCATATTGACTTCACGGTCATAGATATAGTCGAGGACCTAGTGCCCCAATTCTTTTAGGAAGACCCTTCTTAGCGGCGAGCGGGGCGGTTATGGATTTTGATAAGGGGAGATAACTCTAAGGTTGAATAATGACGCTGTATCTTTTAAGATCCTAGAACCCCTAGAAAACCGACCGGAGAGTTGCAAGATGACGTATACTTTAGGAAAGGTGGAAATTATAGAGATCGAGGGGCATAAGAATATAGAGGTTATAGTAGAAACCGTTGAGCGAGAATTTATGAGACTAATGTTGAGAGAAGAGAAAAAAAGGACCACGACAAGATGCTCACAGCTAGTCCTTCCGTGTTGCGTAGTGAATGAGTTGAGATAAAAGTGGAAAACGTGCAGTCCTAGGGTCTGAAGCCTAAATCTCGACGCAGAGGCATGCTAGGAAGAGAGCTCAAAAAGGTTCTTTAAAGGTACAAGCCTCTGGAGCAAAAGTTTGGTGAGTTAAAGCTCCAACCCTTGAATGATCGGAGATCTGAAGAAAGTCAAGCTCGCGACTATAAACTCATAACTATTTCTTTAAACCCTTAGGTAGTTTAGGAATGAATAAAAGTAGCCAGATGAAGGGACGAGCTTTTTTCATCCTACCGTACCCTTAGGCTTGAAACCGAATGGTTGTGGAAAGGTTTTTTTTACTCGTTGCGGATTCTAGTGAAGTGGTTAGGTTTTGAGTCGGAAATAACAATTGAAGAGTGAAGGTCTAGTCAATTTGAGATCAGTATTGAGCAGAGAGGTTGAGCAAAGTGTGCAGTAAAGGCGGACAAAGAATTTGGGGAAAAAAACCCCGGTATCTCGAGGGTAACCTCCGGGTTACCGAGGCTGTTTTTCAGTTTACGAACGTCAGGTTATAAAGCTGAATTTTTAGAGACACGTGGAGGACACCGTTGCACCAGATCTGGTCGATCAGTGAAGCATACCCCCCTTTTCCCCTTTTTCAAATCTTTCATCCTTTCCCACACTCCACCATAACTCCACCTCACTTCCATCAATCACCTCCTCAAATCCCTCACCTTAATAACTTCTATACCAACTATCCCTCTAAAACCATCCAAATTCACTCCCTTCTTCCTATTTAAACCACCCCTTCATCACCAATCTCATCATTCTTATCAAATCCTTTCCCCTCAATTCATCTAATTCTTCCATTTTTCCTTCTTCATCTAAATTCGGACAACATCACCACAACATCACCACCGTATCACCACCACATCACCATCAATTCCTTCCATTTTCCAAACCCTTCATACTACATTCACCATCCTTGTTCTGTTCTGTAGTGCTGCTGCTACGGTGAAGTGCTGGACTTTTTCATCTTTTATTACCAAAAGCACATCCACGAAAAAAAAATCCGAAAATTTCAGGCGGTAAACCGCACCATACCTCCGGTTTACGAGGTTATTTTCAAAAATCAGCTTCAGTGTCAGCATCTATACTCATTCAGGATGGGTCCTAAGCGTCAATGTTCAGCGGTTCATCCCAGTGGTTATCAGACTGTGTTTGGAGACGCCAATCCTTTGATAGATGGGGTTGCGCAGTTCCATTCTTTAGCTATTTACGAGTCGTTCCGAGGCCATTGGAATGCAAGGTCAGTGGCTCGAGAACGAAGGGGTAGATTTGGACGATTGCGGTTCGATATTTCCCGGCCCGGTTCAACACCACGGTGGTAAGAGAATTTTATGCTTTTGTTTCGTATAACCCCAGAGCCATATATGCTAGGGTTCACGGTATTAAAGTTGATTTTTCGATCAGCGGATCAACGCTCATTTTGGGGTTAGAAATCCACCGGTGGGCCCGGATGAGTACACATCCTCGAGAAACATTGAAGATCTCAAGAGGATGGACATGAATGCTGATTTCTTCGGGGTGAAATGGAAGCGCAATCCTGCTGGAGCCCCCACCATCTTCCTAGAGAATGAGTTATCTTGGGACCGGAAAATGGTCAATAGATTTGTTTGTGCCCGCCTTCTACCAACCAAGCACACGGTCTCTGTCACCATCAAGAGGGTGGAATTAATGTTTTATCTGGAGACGGGAGCACCAATCGACATCGGTCTTCTGATGCATATCCGTATTCATGAGCTTGCTGCGGATTCTGAGCACGAACTGTTACCATACGGGCCGATGATTGATATGTTTGCTCTGGAGGACGAGGTGAAGATTATCGTCAGTGATGATTGTGAAGACCCTGAGCCGAAGCTCAGTTACAGTCAGTTTCAAGAGTACAAAGACGGGTTGGACGAGCTGAAAAGGAGCATACTCCGGTGCGTGGAGCACCGAGGACTCAGAGAGCCTTGCTTGAGGAGCACTAATGAGAGATTGCGAGTCTGCACCACAAGATGGATAGATTTATCGATTACTTTGGCATACCTTCCTTGACCGCGCCACCTAAGACTGCCCCTCGTCATAGAGCATCATTTTCCACCGTTGCTGCCTCCAGTTCTGGTCCACCTCCCGGTTTTGAGCATAGAGATGACTGGGTGGACTATTCTGATGAGGATTAGATTTTCATCCTTTTATTTGTTGTTTTCCATTTTCTTGTTTTTATTTTTATTTTTATTTCCTATCTATTTGATGTAGCGAAATTTAATAATATAACGATTTTGTCGGCTTAAATTGTTTTGGAGTTATTTACTTTCTCTTTTACTACCACTATTTGATTATACAGTTTCTTGTCACCACTATTCTTCTTGGTTTCCAAAATCAATTAATATCCGATATTAATATTATGGTAATCTTATTAATTAAAGTGCACAATCCAAGTGTATCTTATACACTTATGACTTATGCCCAAAATGCCAATTAAATGGCTTCCGGAATATTCTTTAATCAATATAATTTATGTATAATTAATATCTTGTATTTTATTTATTCATAATAAATAAATACCACCATATTAATTTACCACTATAACCTTTATAGTCTTGAGATAAACTTTCCTTATTTGGTTATCAACTATAACCACATTTTAATCCGACTCGATGTTCATATGTGTGTGACCCGATAGACTTTCGAATATGTTGGCCGTAGACACAAAGTGCAAATTACGAAAATGCCCTTCATACCTAACGATCACGGGATAGCGTCTAGCAACACACCATTACCCCAATCATCGGAAGAGTCAAATGCAATGACTAATACCTTTCATGTGAAACAGATACCGTGTAAAAATTACAATCCTACAGCTGTAATAATATCCATACGATAGTATCTCGAGGTCAATACATTGACGATCGTATCTTATAATCATAATATCATGCTCTCTCGAATAACACATTTACTCCCACTTTGCAAAGATTCTCGAGAGCTAGACATTCCTTATAAGAAGGCCATTTCAGATATTCACTCCCAATAATAGGATACACGATTCCTGGACGACCAAACATGTATACTCCGCATGCTTCAGTATCACGCCCAATCACTACCGCATGATCGCCCGTGGATAGGGAAATGTCAATAGTGTCAAAGCATGACAATCCACACCATGATGCCATGAAGACTCGGTCTAAAGGATAATTACACAACTTCCACATAGCGTGAGACTTTATGTAAGTGGGTCGATCTAACGTCGCATTCTCTAATACACGCGTCACGTCACACCCAAGTGTCTCCACACTTTGATGAGCGAGATCTATCCTATGTTCAATAAGATAGAAGACATCCAATATGTGCTAGTCTAATTATACTATCAATGTCCCATTTGACAGTACATACGACTAGAGACATTTAAGTATCAAACTTATTAAAGCGATTAGAGATCTCATCAACCCTAATCACTATCAGGGTTTCTCTATCACAGTTTGACACTAGGGACGTTACTATATATATACAAACAATAACATGAAGATAAACAATATATAATAACAAAAGTGCTTTTATTAATCGTAATAAAGTTATTACATAAACTAAAATAGGCGTATAAACGACCCGACCGGTTCTGTCGGTCCAACCCGATTGGATTTAGGACACCAATTCAACCCTAACCTGGTCGGATCCGGTCCAACCCGATTGGGTTTAGGACACTATTTCAACACAAACTTGATTTGGCTTGTTAGACCTAAAACCCGAGGAAGTTGCATATAGACTTTTCATGCAAAAGGTAGTGTTTACATCCATTTCTTTGAAGATGCCGGTTGTTAGCTACTACAATTTGCTAGAAATGCTCGACTATTGTGATCTTCACATCTAGAGAAAAGGTCTCCGGATAATCAATGCCATAAGTCGACTATAGCCTTTGACACGGTCTTTCATTGTACCTTTCTCTTTTGAACCATCGGTATTATATTTGATTTTGTATACCCGCTTGCATCCATTAGGTTTCTTACTAGGTGGTAAAGTAACAACCTCCCATGTGATAATGTCGTAATTATCAATAACCTATTTTGTTAAATTATGCGGTGGATATACGGATCAAAACGTGTAACATTTCCGGTTTTTATGTTGAATGTTGAAGAACGATCGATGAATATGGGTGTGTGTGTGATATGGCTATGTTGTGAGGGACTGCCTACGTACTCTTTGATTGTGAGAGATCAAGCCAAAATAACATAGTTATGGAGATTGGGGGGAAGCTACTATTTGTAAGGATTATCTGAGCTGATGGACTACGAGCTGGAGGGGCGAGCAGGTCAGCCCCAAGCATTTCATGCCGAGCTGAATGTATTTGTTGATCGACGCCCGTTAGCCTGGCCAATGATAAGAATCGTAATGGCGTGAGGTGGGAAAGATTATGCTTGGCTTGGTCCAAACATGAAAAGGGTGGGCGATCGGCGAGGACCCTATCCGTTGTTGGGCTGCATGTGGGGTGATCCGGATCCACGTGCTCTTTTCTACGGACTAGGTGTATCAATGGCCCCATAATCCTTGTTTATTCATGGTGCACTCATGAATACGTCATGGAGTAAGTTCTTTTTGATATTCTATTTGCCGAACCGAGTGTTGTAGAGCAACTTGTTTGAATGTGTTACGTTTGTAAGCGTATGGTAAGTGCCTTTCCAAAGTGACCGGGATTGAGTGGTTTACGCTTGAGGGCGTGTCCGCATGATGCCATGCATATAGAGACCGTGCTTAAATGCTTTACCTAGCAGTTAGAATATCTGGCGTTCACCCAGAAAACCTGGTTTGGCTCCCGGTTATAGAGCCAACTAATAATGTCGGAATTATCACAAACGTATTTGTTAAATTATGCGGTGGATATTTGGATCAAAATGAGTAACATTTACGGTTTTTATGTTGAATGTTAGAGAACGATAAGATGAATGGGTGTGTGTGTTTGTGATATGGCTGCGTCATGAGGGACTGCATACGTACCCTTTGATTGTAATGGATCAAGCCAAAATAGCGTAGTTCTAGTGATTGGGTGGACGTCACATACTATAGTCGGTGGTTACAAATACGGAAATAAAATACAAGGTCGTCGTGACTCTCGATGATGTGAGCTTATGTCACGACCCGGCTGCGGTCCCTTCACCTGTAACCATTATGGAAAGGTTTCCTAGTCAAGCAGGCTTTGATCCGGGCTGATGGACTATGAGATGGAGGGGCGAGTAGGTCGGCCCCCAACGTTTCATGCTAAGCTAGATGTATTTGTTGATCGACACCCGTTTTAGCCTGGCCAATGATAAGAATCGTGTTCATGTGAGGCGGGCTGGATTATGCTCGGCTTGGTCCGGCTTACGAAAGACTGATTGGGATGAGTACCCTATCCATTGTTGGGCCTACATGTGGCCTGATCCGGATCCTTGGGCTTTTTAACGGACTTGGTGTATCACCATGTGTTGGTCTTCTGCAATTCCTCAATTTCCTTCTTCATTGCTCTTTCCATTCATCAAGCTTGATTTCTTGGTTATAAGTTTTGGGCTCAGTGACTTCATCATGGCACAAACAAACTTTACATATTCGGTTGAGAGTCTCTCAAGACTCATAACATGGTTTAGCAAATGAGGGTGCATGACTTTGGCTCCTCCTTGATAAAAAATTGGTGTTTTTAGGTCTAGTTGACATCATCGGTTATCTTGCTTTGGTGCAAATACTGCTCAAATGTAAGGGATCCTCTCTTGGACTCGAGTAGGATCGATCAAAATACACTCTGAGAGAGGTGGATAGAATGTGGGTAAAATTTGTCTTTATAAAATTTGAACACTTGAAAGCAGATTTGTAGGCAATATGTATGAGATAAAATCGAGTTTAAATAGTTAACACACTTAGATGAAGTTTGGAAGTAGAACCTAAATCTAAGCTTAATGTGTTTAAACTGTTATACCTAGTCAAGTTTCAAAAGCGGTTTGAATGAAAGCAGACGACACAATAAATACTTAATATTAGGTGAGTTGTTTTATGTGCAAAGTTCGATTCACTTGATTATGTAAGAAAAGAAACGAACTAAAAACTTAAGCACACATAATGTATACTATAATTACACTAAAGCGATTAAGTGAATTAGGCAATATAGAAATGCAGTTCCAAGTTCAGAATATAATGAAAAACTCCTGCAACAGAAAGCTGCACTTATTTAGAATAAGTTTAGAAAGTACTAATTTCACAGAAGGTTTATAGACAAAAAAAACTAGAACAAATTGTAGTAAAGTTTAGGTTCACACAATGTAAATAACATAATCAGCAGGTTGTTTTACAAGATATTCAGCAGATTATAAATACTACAGCAATTCAGTCTAACAGTTTAGGTATAAAAGTTGAAAACAAACTACAACAGACTTATGCTAATTACAACAAAAGTTCAGCAGGCTGAAATGGAAGAAATAGTCTCAGCAGATTACAAGAACATTGATTGGACAAAAATAGAAAATTGAACTTATCGGTCAAACAAACAAGAAGGATAATCTAGTCCAAAAGATAAGATTATCAAGCCTCCGATTTTACAAGGCGAATACACAGTTCAAGCGCCTAAAACCTACAACCTATACTTATTACAAGGTGTTCCACAGATTTAGCAGGCTCAGCAATGCAAGATCATCAATATAAACAAGATTCAGTAAACTTTGCAGGCAGAATAAGAACAAGAACAGCAAGATACATATTGACAGATAAGAGCAGGTCTTGCACAATAAAATAGTAGCAACGGGTGAACTACACTTGATTAACAGTAACTGTACAGTCTAACGATGTTCAAGTATAGAACCAACAGATTATGGGGGGAATTAAATCACAGAAACACACAATAATTTGAATCAACTCAGACAAACCTCTTACAGTGAGTGAAGACCTACACCTCAATATAGTCAACACTTATAAGGTCCTTGACTGAAAGACTTCTAGATATTGTATGAAGCAAAAAAAAACAGTGACCAGAATCAAAACAAGACCTTCTGTCACTTGAAATCGAGACTTAAGACACTTCTTGAAGGCACCAAACCCGCCCCAAGGGCTCTCCTAGCCAAATTTTATGTAAAAATTAACTCTTGATAATGATTGTAAGATTAATGAGTCTTAGTTTAACTTCTACTACCTTGTTTGGAGTTAAAATACATTAGTGTTGACTCCATTGAAGGGTTGGAGCTTGGATGAAGAACATCAATTTCTAGTTCTTGCTTGTAATTGATAACTCTTAATCTTTATTTTGATTCAAGTGTTCTTATGATTATGAATGTTAATTTTGACATGTTGATGTTTATAGTTATAAGTGGCTAGGTTAACTAGCCACGATGATGTTGTAGAATTAGTTTAATCTCGTATGTTGATTGTGAATGGTTTTATGTTGTTAGTTTCAATTGTGATGAATCTTTTCCTATTTTCAATGTATTGCTTGTTGGTGTTGGATTGATCACCTAGCACTAGCACACACACTTAGTTGAGACCGAAAGGAGATATTAGGTGTGGGAGAAAGAATAGGAGAAACGGAAGGTAAAATTAACCTTAACTGCAATTCAATTTCTTATCCGGGGGTTATTGACGTTGTCATTGTATTCAAGTGCTTATCATACCAATTCATTAGGTTTAGGACACCGAGGCCAATGAGGAGGTATAGAGTAGTTTCATACACTCGCATGAGTGGAAACTACTTGCTTAGGAATGCACCGTTTCACACTTTTGAACACCATTGGTTGAATGTAAGGAAATCAATCCTATGATACTATGAGAGATTTCCTATTCTACACATTGTCTTGGTTAGGTCTTTTATCATTTTATCACCTTTGTAGTAGTAGAATCATAGATACATTTACCTTCTTGTTAAGTTGCGACTTAGATCAAGATAGTAATAGCTTTTTGGTGTTCAACCTCACAATCCTCGTGAATACGACCTTGACCACTTACTAGACTACAATTGACCTGGTACACATCCGGTTAGATTGGACACCTAAAAAGTCTCGATCAAGCTTTTTGGCGCCGTTGTTGGGTATTGTGTAACGGTTGATACTTATACTAGCTAAAAAGTCTTGAGAATAAGTCAAAAAAATTTCTAATCTTTTCTTCTTTACTTTTTTTTGGTGCTTACCTCTTTGGTAAGTCACCAAGTGCTATTAATTGTGTTCTTGTTGTTTTCTATCTTATAGTTGATGAACTAATCTCGCCGTGGTAAGGCCCCCGATACTCATTACATCCCGGATATCAACACTTTTATTAGGGATCGAATTGTTGAGAATAAGGTTGGCCAAGCTCGCCGTGAATTGGATCTTAGTGAAGCATCTTCACAAGAGTCATTACACCAAGCGGAAATGAATGAGGTGCAAGGAAATGCACAAGGATGGCATAACCATGAAAATTCCTTTTTGAACAAAATCCCTTAAATCCAAATGTCTATCTCCTCCACCACCGATGACGGTCAAAATAGTCTATCCTACGACATCAATATTATATCAATTATGAGCTAAAAATAGTTGTTTCGACCTATAAATATGAACCATTTACGTTGAATATCATATGTCGGGTTCATGAGTCGAGAAATTTGCATTTAGCGTTTATTTTCCTGTTTGATATTATTTCATGCATTATTTGATGATTTTCGAGATACGTATTGGGCTGAGAGCATGATGGACGAATCTGGAGTGGGTGAGCGAAAAGAATGGGCCTAGGGTATTCCGAACCTTCCAAGTTAAGTCGGTTTGAAGAAAAAGATAAAAGTACCCTCGGTAACCCGAGAGGCGGTGCCGATTACGAGGATCAGATCCTTCAGCGCGTTTTCTTGGGCGAGAGGTCAAATTAGATGTTCCTAAGTCGGTTTAGATAGCTATAAATAAGAGCTTAGCCTCGAGAACTAAATGTAACAATAGTACCATACAATTTACAAGTATTATGCAATAAAAGTTCATTGTTCTTTATTTTATTTATTTTATGAGTTACAGTCGGAGAGACGGCGGAGTGGCACTTTGGGAGGGATCAAAGGAGATCTATGCTCGTCTTGAGGGTATGATTTTCTGTCATTTCAAAGATATAGATCTATCGTTGTTCTATTTGAGTAGTTTGTTTTAATTGCTTATTTAGTTTGATTATGTAGTAGTTAGTTTATTTTACCCCATGTGTTATAGATCGATTCGTTGGTGAAGAAATCATGAAATAGTAGTTGCATTCTTGGATCTGCGACGGTCTATATCGCTAGATTTGAATACCTAGTAAATTACTAATTCATGATAATCGGCGCCCATTTCGTTGATCGATAGATTTAATTTACATGTTTTTAGCCTGATCAACTATTTGCATGTTATCGTAAACTAGCATGAAATATGAATAGTGAAGTGCTATGTTTGGACATTATCTAAAATGGACCCTAGGAACGTACTGGTCAACGTCGACAGCTGTCTAGGTGGGTTTGCGGTATGAGTTAGCGCTCAATATCGACAGCTCTAGTTCTTTATGCGTATGAGCTATTACGGACCAATTAAGGAGGGTAGCTTGCGTATAAATTGTCTACTACCATTGTCGGAGTAGATAGGGTTAGGATTTGTACCCGTAGTTGAACAATGAATAAATTCACCAATGGGGAGGACTGTTGCATGTGTGGGGGGATTAACTAATTACTCATAATTGAACTAATACATTAGAAACTCTAGTTTGCTTTGTGTGAACTTGCATAATCTTGCTAGTTGATTATTCTTGATTTTACTCACATCTATATTATAGTTGGTTGTAGACCATTATCATGACAAGCTCAATCTTGATAATTAGACGTTTTTACGAGTCTCTATGGGATCGAACTTGATTTGCCAGTACTCTACTATGATAGACCTAGTCCAATTGCAAGTAAGTGCCTTGCACGCGATCAACCACCACAAGAACCATATCCACAAATTCCACAACCTCCACTCGAACCACCACCACTAATTCCTCCACCACCCCATGAACCATATCCATCGATCCACCCCAAATCCACCCAACCAATATAGACCGCTTTGTGAGCAAGCCACTCAAAGAAAAAATCATGTTCATCATCTTATTCGGCTATCTCATATTGATGCTAAAAACTTTTCAATCAAGTCACATATGTTCATTCTAGTGGAGAGTATAGCTCAATTCCATGGAAAGGCCCATGTGACCCATTCATATCTTTATAACCTTGAAGAAATATGCAATCTCAGGGATTCCAAAATAGTGCTTGTCAAGAATTCACCCGTCTTGCATTATTTCCTTTTTCATTGAAAGGTCAAGCAAAGGAATGCTTATGTCACTTCCCACCATCACTTGCAATCATGGGATGACATACAAACCGAGTTTTGAAGCAATACTTTCCACGGGTATATATTTGGAGTTGAAGGTAATAGTTACTACTTTCAAGCAAAATTTAATTGAATCTTTGGACAATGATTGGGACCGTTTCAAGAAGCTTTTGAGGTCGTGTCCAAATCATGATTATACGTTAGAAATGCAAGTTCAATTATTCTATAGGGGCTTGCATAAAATGTCAAGAGCACAAATTGATTTGGCATGCCATGGATCACTTATGATGAGCACGGCCCAAGATGTTTATAAGGCTATTGAAAGAGTGACAAGAAATGAGAAATTGTGGGATCCCGGCCCAAGTGAAATGGAAGTTGCCATTGGGGATGAGAAAAATTTGAATGATGAAGAAATTTTGAGAGAAATGGCGGTGATAAATAAGAGGGTTGATGAATTACAAGAGGGAAGAGAGAGTTGAAGCATAAAAATTGTGATGAATTAACATTTGGTGTTTTCATATCAAAGAATTATCAAACTCGATGTATCTACACAAGAAGAAATGAGTTTAATGAGACAATGTCGAATTTGAACAACACTCAAACCAATGTTTTGATCCACCTCCTTTTTACCAACAAGTTCTACTCAATAAGCCTATGTTCAACAAAGTTATCAATCAATGGAAGATGTGTCTCAATGGAAAAATTTGATGGAAAACTTGATGGGTGTAGTTGCTACTCAAGCCGCCAATATGCAAACAATGTTGAATTCTATTGGTGTGATTTCCCAAGATGTTGGCAATTTGAAAACATCCATGGTGAGTCAAAATACAAGAACTAGAACTATGGAAGCATCAATGTGAGGTATTGAAGACCATTTGTCTAGGGAATGTGAGAGAAATAGTAGTAGACCACTGGTGGATTACCAAGCAACACCGAGAGAAAGCGGGAGAGAAGTCAATGCTATTATTACTCAAGTGGAAGGTCATAAGGGCATAATGAGGAAGGAATAAGGTTGAAGAAGATTTGAATGATGAGAAAGAGTGGAGTGAAGAAGAGGAAGAAATTGTTGAAGATTTCTTGAAAAATGATGGCTATGTTGAGGTGGAGAAGAAGAATGGGTAAAGGTTCCAAGGCTATTGAAAAACCCGAGCTAGTGACATAAGGACCTTATTCAACGAGCATGTTAGAGAGAAAACAATCAATGGAAGGTCGGCTCACACCGGGAATGATTTAAGGGTTTCTGAATTTTCACAAGCAAGTCGGCTCAAGCGGACTTAGCCCGGATCACGCCGGAATTACGGGGAGAAACCAGGAGAATGCGCGGTGAAGCCGGATCACGCCGATCATAACCCGGTGTATGCCGAGTAAGGAAAATTTTTCTAGACATCCTTCAAGGAAAATGGTGCGAGAATGATGACACATGGCGTCCACCAAATGCACAAACATTCAAGGAAGCTTCACCATCTTCATCAAACGACAAGGGTAAGGGAGGTATACATTCTAACCCTACTTTAAGTGATCCTGAATCACTTCCCTATCCCTCGTGAGGAAATCAAAAAGATGAAGTTGGATAAGAAATATGCACGTTTTCTTGAGACTTTTCGGCATATAATATCCACTTTCATGAAACACTCACTAATATGCCGGCTTATGGTAAGTTTCTTAAAGATATACTATCAAAAAGAAATGGTTGGAAGAATATGAGACATTGTGTCTAAGTGGGCGTGTTCGCCGTGCTTCAACATAAGCTCCCTCCTAAGCTTACGGACCCGGGAGTTTTACACTCCCGTGTGATATTGGGGACTTTTTTTGAAGGTGCTATATGATCTCGGTGCGAGGATAAACCTCATGTCCTACAATGATTTCATGAATCTTGGTGTTAGGAACATTTTATTATGTTTTGATGATGGCCATACTAGCTGTTAACATAAAGCTGAAATAAGTTAGAATTCTCTGTATAAGTCTTTACTTAGAGTCTGACATGTTGTATAAGTTAAAGTCAGACAAGTATTGTACTTGTTGGTAGGATGGCAAAGTAAAACAGACATTCGGCAGAGTGAAGCCAGCCAAGCACCAGCAGAGAAGCAATGAAGACTTAATGGTCTGACTTATAACCAAGGAAGTTTTTGATGACCTTGGATAAGTCTAAGTTATGTTTCAAGTGATGGAACTTAATGTTTAAATATGGTGTACACTGATCTCACCCCAATCAAGGATCAGTGAAGTACAAAGATTCTCCTTAAACTAAAGTGATAAAGGAAACAGTGAATCGGCAGAGTAAACTGACTTTCGGCTGAGTGAAGACAAAACAGTGAAGGAAGATCTAAACGGCAAAGTCAGGTGGATCACTCAACCATTCGAGAGCAGTGAAGTAAACCTTACCAAATTAGATTTAAAATATGATGAAGATTCGAGAGGATCATGCATTAAATGCACAATCAATAGAGGATCAATCAAGGACGATTTTACGCCCAAGCGTTTGAAGAAAAATCCGATCACCGAAAATCAAGGAGAATATAATTAAGGGAATCAAGAATAAAATCAAGGATTATTCCCTCATTAATATAATAGCGGACGAATTTCAAATTAAGGATATTCAAGGCTATAAATAGAAGGCATTTACAGACAAAGAAAAAAGATGATTTTGAGAAAGAAAAAAACCAAACAGAAACTCTGTCAATTTGAAAAGCCTTCTCTCTGAACTTACAAGGATTTATCTAGAGATCAACTCAGACATCAGAACTACAATTTCAAATTCAGCACTGAGATTGATCAAGCAAGTTTGTGATAGCTGTTGAAGGATTTGATCTCAAGGAGGCGATGAAAGGCTGAATCAGCAAGTTTTATTGCGCGATCAAGGAGTGATAGTCTTGTAGATTGTGAAGCTTGAGAAGTCAGGACAATCTTACTAATGTATCTGTAAAAACAATAGTGAATTCCTCCAATCATCACAGGAGAAGAGTGGATTAAGGGATTACACCACCCTGAACCACTATAAGCCTTGTGTCAACTTACTTTCTACAATTTACTTTACAGCACTTATTTAAATTGCATATATCATAACTTATATATGTGATTGTCTAAACTGCTTTGAAACAACATAGTAAGAAGGGACTTATCCGCTGCCCAAAAGCTTTTAAAAATAAGAAAAGTTTTTGAAACTCCACTATAGTCATTCACCCCCTCCCCCTCTGACTTTAGTTTTACCCTTCTCTAGGACCAACAATTGGTAGAAGAGCGGTTTTCCTAGTATCAGAACATGTTCAGATCTAATTTCTGGTAACAAGGAGATCACATATTTTCAAATTAGTTTTCAAATCCGTGCTTTCTAGATATACACTTATATATCTTCTATTTGTACTTATGGATTCATCAAACTTTATGTCAAAAGTACCTGTTTTTAATGTTAACAATTTTGATGAATATAGAATAAGAATGTTGTCCCATCTTGCGACAACTCTCATGAGGAGATCTTTGGATGTAATCAACGAAGGCCCAATCATGATCATGGCTGTGATATCCACGAGGAGCGAGATCAAGGAAAAGGTGGACAAACCTAAGAAGGATTGTACCAAGGATGACAAGAGAAGAGCAAATCTAGATTTTTTTGCAAAAGATATGATTTTGAAGACCCTAGATAGCAACATGTTCATGAGAATCAAAGATTGCAAGGCAACAAAGGAGATGTGGGACAAGCTAGCATTGATAAATGAAGGATCAGAATCGATTAAAGAAAACAAATTATCATTTGCAAAAGCAAAATTTGAGAACTTCAAAATGAAGGTTTGGTGAATCCATTGATCAAATGGATAATAGATTCTCAAGCATCATCAGTGGACTGCAACAACTTGGACACATATACCCTCAGAAAGAAGTGTGCTTGAAGATCTTGAGAGGCTTACTTGAAAGATGGAAGATCATAACATCAGTAATTAGAGGAACTACAAATCTTGCAAACACTGACACCCTGACCCTGATGTCCCATCTAAAAGCTCATGAATTCGAATTGAACGGTGAAGATGGTGCTCTGGCAGAGACACAAAGAACCAGTGCACTGATAGCACCACATCAAAGTAACTTTGCCGATTGCATCAGCAAAGAGACACAAGAACTCAAAGAGCGGGTAGCTTTATTAGTTAAAGCGTTTTGTGAGTTTATCAAAAAAGCCATTCAAAGAAACTCATCATCAAACAAGAGGTCAAACAAAGACATGAAGAAGAAAGATGATGAATACGGATGCTTCAAGCGCAACAAGAAAGGTCACTTCAAGCTTTGTATCACGAAGAAAATAATAAAGATGATGAAAAGAAGAAGTACAAAATATCTGAAAAGAGGAAAGGCAAGAAGGCACTCAAGGTGAATCCAGCGTGAAAAGAATGAAGAATCATCGATAATGACTCGGATGATAGTGATGAAGAAGGCATTTCGGACAATGAAAAAGCATGTCTATGTCTCATGACCAAAGAATTAGATGAAGATGAATGTGATGGCTTCGGACATCGAGAAAACAAGTCTATGTCTAATGACCAAAGAATCTGATGAAACGAGGTAACATCCGACTCTTACTCTTCATCTAATGCATCCACATCTAACAACACACAGATCTTACATTCTCCAATTAGATCTGATGAGCCTAGTCAAAATCTCATGACTAAATTTGATGAAATTGAAATGAATCATGAAATTCTTGAAAAGGAATGCAAGGATCTAATAAAGGAAAATAAAAGATTAAAGAAATAACTGGATAAAGAAAAAGCTGAACTAACTAGTAAGGAGACATACTTAAATGATCAACAAGCAATGAGATGATCATGCATACATTATTGACCGAATCGATTAAGAAAATCTCCCTACCAGTTAAGATAACCACTGCACCACTAAATGCACCAGCTTACAAACCCTCAAAGAGGTATGGATCCAGATCTGGTATTGGCTACAACAGTCAGGATGAAAGTAGAAACAATGGTCAACACAATTCTAAATTCAGGACCAACAATGGACCAAAATTTACAAAGGGACAGACCATAGTTCCAACCAATCATCCTGTACCAGTGAAGTCAAGACATATGAAGTTGATGACTTTAATTATCCGAAAAGAAGATCATTTGGATATACACTTGGTATGGGAGGCATGACTGCTAACGGGTATGGACCCAAACAGTGTTGGGTACCTAAATTTAATTAATTTGTTTTGTAGGATGTAGTGGTACATAGGCGGTGGATGTTCGGACATATGACGAGAGAAACAAGAGATGGCTCATTGACTTCAAAGCTTTTCATGGACCCAAAGTCACATTTGGAGGCAAAGAAAACCCTGGCAAGATTAAGGGGGAAGGCACAATACTCAAGAACAATTTGAAGATTCAAAATGTAGCATATGTTAAGGGACTTAACTTCAATCTGATGAGCATCAGTCAATTCTGTGACAAAGGCTACAATGTGCACTTCAACAAGGAAGGATGCAAAGTCATTCACAGCCAAACAAACACAGTAGTACTTGCAAGAAGAAGAAAAGATAACATGTATGTGGTGGAATGGAAAGCGACCAAAGCGAAAACATGTTTGTTTGTCAAAAACAAACAATCAACTAAATTGGATCTGGCATAAAAGATTAAATCACTGAATTTCAAAACCATCAACACATTATCAAAGAACAAGTTAGTTGAAGGCACCGGAAAATCACATTCAAGAAAGAAAGTCTATGTGATGCATGTCGAGAAGAAACAAATCAAAAGTTCATTCAAGTCAAAGCCACTATCAATCAACAACAAGAATTCTATACATTACATATGGATCTGTTTAGACCAGTCCACACGATGAAGTGTAAGTGGAAAGAAATACACCACTAGTAGTGGTGGATGACTTTTCAAAATACACTGGACCATTTTCATGAACAAGAAGAAAGAGACACTCAAAAGGCGCCGATTTGCTTTGAAGACTCCAAAATGAGAAAGAAATGAAAATTATCAAGATCGGATCAGGATAGAGCCTTTGAATTTCTTAATGAAATTATTAGAACCTATTGTGATGAAAATGGAGTACTACATCAATTATCTGCGGCGAGGAACTCGACAACAAAATGGTGTAGCGAAAGAAAAGCAGAACTCTTAAAGAACCGGTCGAAACAATGATTGCGAAGCATGCTTACCAAAGAGGTTTTGGGTGAAAGCGACAAATCTGACATGCCATACACAAAACAGATCAATCATCAACAAACACCATAGAAAGACTCCATATGAAATATGGAATGGTAGAAAACCTAATATCTCATATTTGCATATGTTTGGATCAAAATGTTTTGTTTTGAGCAGAATCGATTGCATACCTTTGATGAAAAGGTGATGAAGCAATCTTTATAGGATACTCGGACACCGACCAAAGCATTGAGTACTCAACAAAGAACATTGGTGATTGAAGAATCAATACATGTAATTTTGATGAACCAAATACAAATGGTGAATATCTTGAAGATCAAGAAGAAGAAGCAACACAGAGGAAATATATACAAATGCAACTTTACAAACTTCCATCTGAATCATCATTTTGGAAATCAAGATGAGCCACATATCAATACAACATAAAAGCACACGAACTTGAAGTTCATACACAACATGAAGGCGTGGAAGCACCAAGTGAAGAACAACTTCAACCTGATCTCAACTGGCTAAGAGATCATCCTAAAGAACAAGTTATTGGAGACATTCACACAGGAGTTAGAACCAGAAGACAAATGGAGCATATGCTAACATGTTTTCTATCATAAGTGGAACCCAAGACAATAGATGATGCAATTCAAGATGCAGATTGGATCACGACCATGCAAGAAGAACTAAGCGAATTTGAAAGAAATGAAGTGCAGGAACTTGTTGACGAGACCGAGATATAATAACATCATTGGAACAAAATGGGTATTCAGAAACAAGATGGATGAGCAAGGAATAGTTGTCATAAACAAATCAAGGCTAGTTTCAAAAGGCTACTCTCAAGCAGAAGGAATAGATTATGATGAAACATTTGCACCAGTAGCAAGACTGGAAGGAACTAGACTCTTTCTAGCCTTTGTTGCACACAAAGACTTCAGAGTCTATCAAATTGATGTCAAGATTGCATTCCTAAATGGACTTTTGGAAGAAGAAGTATATATGGAACAACCTCACAGTTTCCAACTCAAAGGAAAGGAAGACAAAGTTACAAACTCAAGAAGGCTCTCTATGGGCTCAAGCAGGCACCCAGATCTTGGTATGAAACACTATCACAATTTGGATCAAGAATAGATTCAACAAAGGAACTATAGATAAGACTCTATTCAAATTAGAGGAAGGAACAAGCACATTGCTAGTACAAATCTATGTTGATGACATCATCTTTGGATCGAGAGGATGAAAAGCTATGTGAGAAATTTGCAAACTGATGAAGAGCAAATTTAGGATGAGCATGATGGGAGAATTAAATTATTTTCTTTGCCTTCAAGTAAAGCAAATGAAGGATGGTATTTTCATTAGTCAAGCCAAGTATACAAAGACCTAATACACAAGTATGGTAAGGATACAAGTGGCACAATGAGATACACCAATGTGTGCAAGAGTCATTCTAGGAAAGATGAAAGCTGGAAAGGATGTTGATCGAAAATCTATGGAGGAATCATTGGATCCCTACTATATTTAAGCTATAAGCGGACTGATATAGCATTTGCGGTAGGAGTATGTGCAACATTTCAAGCTCAACCAAAAGAATCACATCTTACAGCGACCAAAAGAATAATCAAATACACGAAAAACACTATTAATGTTGGAATTTGGTATCCAAAGATGGAGGATTCAAGTTGATATCATTTTAGACTCGACTATGCTAAATGCAAGATAGATAGAAAAAGCATCTCTGGAACTTGCCAAATGCTAGGCGTGAGACAAGTTTCATGGTTTAGTAAAAAGTAAAACTCCATATCTACATCAACAGATGAAGCACAATATATAGCAGCAGGCAGTTGTTGTGCACAAGTACTTTGGATTAGACAACAACTAAGGGATTATGGAGTGGAGGAAAACAATTTCAATCATGTGTGATAACATAAGTGCAATATCTATTCACGAAAATCGAGTGTTGCATTCAAGAAAAAGCACATTGATGTGAGACATCATTTTATCGAGAGATCATGTTGAAAAAGAGAGATGTCATCCTAAAATACATACCCACTTGAAGATCGGTTGGTGACATCTTCACTAAACCACTCGATTATGAAAGATTTAGAATGTTGAAGCGAGTTAGGAATGATTAAATTGACTAAGTACCAAAAAGCGGGTGGAGTAATCGGCTAAGTAACCATCAATTTGTTGAAACCTTTGCCGTTACGGGGATGTAGCGGTAAGGCAGCGGTATCCAGCCAGAAGTTGACTTAAGCGATTGTTAGAAGCGAGCAAATAAAGCGACTCGATGGAAAAATCACTACATCGGCTAAGTGACCAGCCAAGGCACTTCACCAAAATAAAGATTGAAATCGTGGGAAAATTAAAGTGTGAACAAAATCAATTTTTATACATGTGGAGAATAAGGGAGTTATGGAAGATTATTCAGAGAATGATTAGACACGTGGAGATCAACTTATAATCATAGAGGTAACCATATTATCTTTCGAATTACAAACGCCTCGATTCCCGGGCTCTATCATTACCTACCTCAATCCACTCCCCCACTTCACTCGAATATCTCGATTTACATACACAAAATCACGCCATTATGTCATAAAATCCTTCCACATTCAAACCACGTTCACCTTACCAAAATCATCCTATATAAGCGATATTTAGAGATTTTCAGAAATCTTTACACTCTTTTGCAAATTACAAACCCTACTTTTGATTCTCTTTGAAAACTCGAAGTGTTCTAAACATCAATCACTTATCAATGGCTTCATCTTCCACAATTTCTCCCACTAAAAAATTCTATGAAAAATCAATCATCACTGGTTCATTTTTCAAACCTGAACACTATCTCTCTTTCTGTGACAATGATGCAAAAGCTCAACGCTTGGTTGATTCTTTGTTCAAATGCAGGGTTAATGACCTTCCTAAACCCGCCCAATCAACTGGAATGCACTCACGAAAATCTGATCGCATTTTGGAAAAATGCCAAGTTTGTCTTGACACAAAAGAAAAGCGAGTCGATTGCATAAAAGTTCAATCTTTAGGAAAGAGGTAGTCATAGCGCTTGGTCTTCTCAATAGGTTCTACACTACCAATAATAGGTCCGGCTAATGTAAAGTTTGTGAAGATTGACATCAAGAAGTGCAAATTTTGAGATAGCCAAAAACCCCAAGAAAAAACAACAAAACATACAATCTCCACTAGATCAACGCTAAAACTTCCGTTTGCTGAATTTGCACGGTCATCACCAAGAATATCGAAAGCGAAAAGGGTCAATGGAAAACTTAAGCGAGTTGCGGATCAAGCGATGGCTATTATCTACGAAGGTACCAAATTCATTGAGCAACATTTGTATTCAATAGATTGAAGTGCTCGATTCAAAAGGAAATTGATTTATCAATTACGGCACCAAGCATGGGTTTGGAGAAGAAAGGTGATTTACGGGAGAGGAAATCATATGGGTTCCTCTTGACACTGTTTAACGCATTGAAGGTACAACCCATAAATTTGCAGCCTCCACACAGTCTAAGGTAATGTTTACCTACATCAAAGCATCCATGAAACCTAAACCCATTCTTTGGGAGCAAAAAAAACAACACTGAAAGCGGCGGATCGAGGAGTGGGACGAAGAACCGGATCCCGGATGGCACAAGAGAACACCTCAATGGCGGTACCGACAGCGTGAATGACCACTATGACAATCGGTGATGATCTGACAACAAAGAAGAAAAACAACAAGAGGAAATCACCTACAGGTGGAAGGTGAGGAAGGATATAGAATCACTTCATCACGAAGAAGAGGAGATAGATGAGGAAGAAGGCATGTCGGAGGATGAACACTCGAGGAAGGTGGTCATTTTGAAGCCAATCAAGAAAACATGGATATATCGGCGATGATCGACTATTCAAGAGGCACTTCTCAAGAGCCTCGGCAAAGTTGACAAGCGACCGAGTGAATCGGTGATCAAATTCACTCCGTTGAACACCTTAACTTCCCATTATTGCACAAGAAACAACAATAGAAGAAGAAGTCAACACTCAACGACAACCTCTTGTGACCACAGAGTCTAATGAGGAGGAACAAGAAAGAGTGGAAGAAAGAGGAGAAGAAGCGAGAAGGTGAAAAGGAAGAAAGAAAGAGGAAGAAGTTGAGGTAGAAAGCGAGAAAGAGGAAGAAGGAAATGAAGAGGATGTTAATATGGCACGAGAGAAATTGATCGAGAAAAAGTCTTCAATCTGGACATTCAACTCCTGATTGTAGACATGGAGAAGCAGTACCACAGCAGGCAAAATCTGAAAGCTGCCTTAAGGAGTGACACAACCTCCTTAAACCACAAGATGGAAAAATAGGAAACTTGCTTTGCAACTTACGACACATCTTATTCCACTACCATATACAAACCAACCTTGAGTTTCATCTTTTGAAGCGATGGACAACAATCTCAAACCCTTGGTGGACACTCTAAATGCTCACACTCATCAAATCTGACATCTGGATGAGGTAATGGAGCGATTCGGAAAGAATCTCGACCTTCTACTCAAAGTTGGTGAGGCAAACAACAAAATCTTGGAGAAAAGGTATGGTCCTCTCCACAAAGTCGACTCGACAGCTGTAAACCTTGAAGCATGTTTTGGTCTTTGCCAAAAGGGGAAGGAAGCTCAAAGCACAAAGCTCCGGTGAAAAGGAGGCAAGCCCGACATAAAAGGGCAAGAGGCGACAAAGGCAAAGGCAAGACCAACGAGAAAGGGCAAAGGCGACAAAGGCAAAGGCATCGAGTTTGAAGAAATGAAAAGTAGACCTTATATTTAATTTGAATTATTTCTATTTGTCTTTGTCTTTGAATAAAAGATGCAATATCTTATTTCCCTTGAATGGATGAATAAAATTGTTGAGTTTTATTACATGAATTATTATGAAAATTTTGGCTTACTTATGTTCGGGCTTATGAGGTTTGGCATCATCAAAAGGAAATTGTTAGGAACATTTTATTATGTTTTGATGATGGCCATACTAAACTGTTATAGCAAGCTTTGAAATAAGTTAAATTCTCTGTATAAGTCTTTACTTAGAGTCGACATGTTGTATAAGTTAAAGTCAGACAAGTATCGTTACTAGTTGGTAGGTTGGCAAAGTAAAGCAGGACATTCGGCATAGTGAAGACGATAAGCACCGACAAAGAAGCAATGAAGACTTAATGGTGACTTATAACCAAGAAATGCATGATGACCTTGGATAAGTCTAAGTTATGTTTCAAGTGATGGAACTTAATGTTTAAATATGGTGTACAGATCTCACCCCAATCAAGGATCGGTGAAGTACAAAGATTCTCCTTAAAGCCCGAAGTGATGAAGGAAGCGGTGAATCGGCGAGTAAAAGCGACTTTGGTGAGTGAAGACAAAGCAGTGAAGGAAGATCTAAGCGGCAAAGTCGGATGGATCACTCAACCGTTCGAGAGCGGCAAAGTAAACCTTACCAAATCGATTTAAAATATGATGAAGATTCGAGAGGATCATGCATTAAATGCACAATCAATAGAGGATCAATCAGGGCCGGATTTTACGCCCAAGCGTTTGAAGAAATATCCGATCAAAAATCAAGGAGAATATAATTAAGGGGAATCAAGAATTAAATCAAGGATTATTCCCTTATTAATATAATAGCGGACGAATTTCAAATTAAGGATATTCAAGGCTATAAATAGAAGGCATTGTGAGACAAAGAAAAAGATGATTTTGAAAAGAAAAAAAACCAAGCAGAAACTCTGTCAATTTGAAAAGCCTTCTCTCTGAACTTACAAGGATTTATCTAGAGATCAACTCAGACATCAGAACTACAATTTCACATTCAGCACTGAGATTGATCAAACAAGTTTGTGAATCTCATTCACAACAAAGCTGAAACTCAGCCCAATCGAAGCCATCGAGAAGGAGTTGTGTTTGTGATAGGCTGCTATAGGATTTGATCTCAGGAGGCGGTGAAAGAGGCGAATCAACTGAAGGCTGTTGCAGTCAAGGAGTGATAGTCTTGTAGATTGTGAAGCTTGGGAAGTCAAGGACAATCTTACTATTGTAATTGTAAAAACAATAGTGAATTCCTCCAATCATCACAGGAGAAGAGCGGATTAAGGGATTACACCACCACGAACTACTATAAGCCTTGTGTCAACTTACTTTACGCAATTTACTTTCTGACACTCATTTTAATTGCATATATCATAACTTATATATGTGATTGTCTAAAGCGCTTTGAATCAACATAGTAAGAAGGGACTTATCCGTTGCCCAAAAGCTTTTAAAAATAAGAAAAGTTTTTGAAACTCCACTATAGTCATTCACCCCCCCTGACTATAGTTTTACCCTTCTCTAGGACCAACACTTGGCATATTCAAGCTTAAGCGTATGGAGATGACTCTCCAACTTTCGGATAGATCCATAAAACGTCGAATAGGAGTCATTGAGGATGTACTAGTGAAAGTTGATAAATTTTACTTCCCTATCGATTTTGTTGTTATGGATATAGAGGTAGGGTACAATACACCCCTTATCCTCGGTAGACCATTTTTAGAAATGGTGGGTGCTATGATCGATGTTCGTAAGGGAGAGCTTAGTTTGGGAGTGAATGATGAGCATGTTGTCTTCAACATCTACACTTCATTGAAATATCCAAGCCTTTACACTAGAATCTTGTTCTTTTGTGGACAACCGTGTCCCCTTGTTATGGATCGTACTAACACGGGTAGTTGAAGAAGATGACTCTACCAATAATGTGAAAGTTCACAAACCGAAAGCTCGAAAATCAAAGGAAATGGTCAAGAATTGTTGGGATTGGTGGCATTCGTCTACATTATGTTGGAGACTGGTTTTGATGAAAAAGACGGATGCGGTGCGTAAGAATGACCCACCACCCATGCATTAAAGACATAAGCAAGGCAAAGTCTAGCTATAGACTATGAATTTAGCAATCACGGGTACTATCTTTCTTATTATTCCTTAAGCATTATCTTCCGGTCAGCTTTTGTGCTTGAAATTTTCATGCTTATGTGGGTAATTGTTAGTGGTATCCATGCACGATAAAATCTGTATAATTTCCACCATTTCTACCATATAATCCCGTCGAGCAAACGACTTTAAACAAAAGCGCTACCGGGAGGCAGCCCGTAAAAGTTTGGTATAATATTTTTACTCTTTTTAAGGCCGGGTGAGGCCAATGATCTTTTTATCTCTACATTTTGGTTGATACGTTGCTCGTACTTGGGATTTCTTGTCATTTCATTGGTTGTCTTTCTTGTTCATGCCCGCCCACCCACCCTTTTATTGCATCCCGGTATTTGTTTTGACTTGTTTTGGTGCACCATTGCTTTCCCAACCACTTCTTTAGCCTCGGTTTACATTGGGGACAATGCAAGTTCGTAAGTGGGGAGTGGAGTCATGATTGGTCTAGCAATGGCATTAGTGCTCATTGTTGTATCAGAAAATCCCTTAGTTTTTTTTATCTTTTTCGAGCATTATTTAGTTGATTAAAATAAACTGTATTAGGCATATATTTCATGGATTTGAAGATGTAATGATCAATTTGGATTTGTATAACCAATGTGAACCGTAAGTGCATTTTAACCCCAAATTATTTGTATAACATGAATTCCTTGTGCACGTATAGTCTCAATCTTTTGTTAACATGATATCATGTAAGCATGCTTCCATAGCAACTAGAACTTATGCTTGATATCATTTCTAGGAAAAATAGAAAGGTGTTTGGAGTCGGAGTTAGGGATGACGGTCATGGCATTTCTTTGACTCAACCATAGCCAAATGGCCTTCCCGAACGTATTTTCCGCTTTGTCCCCATCTCGACCTTTGTAGAGTGGTGAGACCCACTCGAAACTAGCCATTCGTGATTAGCCTCATTATAATCCGACCACTTAGCCTAATTTTGGTCTACATTCCCTTGATGTCCCTCAAGTTAGCAAGTTTCTGTGTATTGTTGTGGCTACGAAATTAGAAGTTCGGCAAGAGTTGGATGACATTATTGGCACAAAGTTGAGATGGTATCTATCAAGTTCGGAATCCATTGATGTTAGTTCCAAAAAAAAAATCCAAAATCCAAAAAGTTTCCAAAAATCAAATAAAGTTCAAGTGAAGTTGTAAATAAAGTTCAATAAATGGTTAGTTAAGAATAATCCATTTGAAGACTAGTTTATCAAATTCAAGTAACTCAATCTTTGGGAAATTGTGTTGATTTGAAGCGGTGTTTCTTATTTATTTTGTTTCTTGTTAAGGAGGCCACCTCGACGATTTTTGCTAAAGAAGAAGAAGAGAGACCAATTCAAAATTTTTGGAAGTGAAGGTGTAGAGGATTTCTATCTTTCTTGTTCTCTTTGATATATCATTTTACCGCTTCGCTTAGCCAACTACCGGGCCTAACGTTACAAGCTATCAAGTCCTACCTGATCTATTTTCTTGACTCCAAATGCCTCGATTAGTGGAGATTGGTATCATTCTTAAGCATATGGATTGCATTGCACAAGTCTTGCATGCATGATTTCATAATTAATTGCTTGATAATAATTTTGAGAAACTATTCACACACACACACACTCTGTTACACACTTATATTGAGGTTAACGTGTGGTTATGGATCGAATGGTTGCATCGTCCAGTTGTCCCTTACATCTTATTTCTTCATGCATTTATCCCTCATTCATTTTGTTTTATCGCTTGTTTTGCTCGAGGACGACCAAAAGCAAAGTAGGGAGCTGTGATGAGAGACAAATTGTCGCTCATTATTATGACATTATACCTCATTTATGATACCACTTTGAGCATTATTGTACCAATTTAAGTCATTAATTTCTTAGTTTCATCCAAATGAGTAGATAGTAATTATTATATAAAATATCATATTTTTATAGGTTACATGCCGGTTTAGTAACCGGAGCGTCGTGTCAGTTCACGCTTAAACACGATTGGCGACATGTGTTGAGCCTAAACACGTCTTTTGAGGCTAGAAAGTGTGCACGAAGCTTACAATTGAGCGGATCATTTGTACTAAAGTGCTTCTACCGTAGCCTATCATCAACGGATATTTTACCCCACTTGGAGGCATTTTCTGGAGAAGACATCTATTTATGAGTTGTAGATCAAGACACAAGTTTTCCAACGCATTTTGAATCACATCAATCGGAGGTTTACAACTCAAGTTATGTCTATTTTCTTGAGATCTTTGTGAAGACCGTATGAGCCGAACCTTTAGCGGCGTATGCCGAATGTCATGAAAGCTATCAGAGTTAGTTATTCCGGGACACGCCCGTACCTTTAGCGGCGTACGGCGAAACGAAACATACAAAATCAGTTTTAAGCATAAAAACTTTATCGGGATCGAATTTTCCCCATTTTTCCACCCACTTCTTCTTCCCTACTCCTCCTTTTTCTCTTGAAGGCACCAAACCCGCCCCAGGGCTCTCTAGCCAAATTTTATGTAAAAATTAACTCTTGATAGTAATTGTAAGATTAAGGAGTCTTAGTTTAACTTCTACTCCCTTGTTTGGAGATAAAATACATTAGTGTTGACTCCATTGAAAGGTTGGAGCTTGGATGAAGAACATCAATTTCGAGTTCTTGCTTGTAATTGGTAACTCTTAATCTTTATTTTGATTCAAGCGTTCTTATGATTATAAATGTTAATTTTGACATGTTGATGTTTGTAGTTATAAGTGGCTAGGTTAATTAGTCAAGATGATGTTGTAGAATTAGTTTAATCACTTATGTTGATTGTGAATGGTTGTTTATGTTGTTAGTTTCTATTGTGATGAATCTTTTCCTATTATCAATGTATTGCTTGTTGGTGTTGGATTGATCACTAGCCTTAACTTACACACACACACACTTTTACACACACACTTAGTTGAGGCAGAAATGAGATATTAGGTGTGGGAGAAGGAATAGGAGAACCGGAGGTAAAATTGACCTTAATTGGAATTCGATTTCTTATCCGGGGGTTATTGACATTGTCATTGCATTCAAGTACTTATCTGTAAGGTAATCTACGCGGGAACGCAGCGGAATTTAAAATTTTATTTCCTATCGACCCAAGATCGACTTCGTTTAAGCAATAAACAAATAAGTAATGAGCGGTGGTTACCTTGGTTGATCTAAAAGATCGGCCTTTGACCGTCTAAGGAGAGTAGTTCTGCATAGAGCCGCCCAGTGTTCGGCCTCTGCCGCTGATCCACACTGAGCACCGCGAATCCCATCATGGATTGCTATTGGAAAACTCCGGTTGCTAGACCGGCCCTTTTCCCCTCTCTCCAACTCTCTAAAAGATGCTCTCTATTTTACACAAGAACTATGAGCTCTTGCAATTGTGTTGTACAAAAGAGCTTGACACCCACCTCTTTTTTATAGAGAGAGGGGCGCCCCAACTAGAGTGTGGAGGAGAAGAAAACCTCTTCCCAATAAAATAAGGAAAATATAATTGATTGATTTATCTCATTTATTATAATATCTTATATTAAATAAATCTAGGATATTGTCAATATCTCATATTGAATATTTCCAAGATATTGTCAATATCATATATTGACAATATTTATCTTTTATTATATTACCATAAATCAATTTACACATGTGTATATATCACATATATATAACACATATAAATCTATACACAAATATTTTGGACACAATCATGCACATGCATATTATATGCATCACACGCTGGGAGCAAAAGAATATATAAATATTAATATCTAATATTAATATATGGTAATACCATTAATTAAATTGCACAATCAAAGTGTATCTTATACACACACAAATTATACCTTAGCCAATATTTTGGCATCCGGAATATTCTTTAATTAATATAATATCTTGTATTTAATTTATTCATAATAAATAAATAACACCATATTAATTTACCACTATAACCTTTATAGTCTCGAGATAAACTTTCCTTATTTGGTTATCATCCATAACCACATTTTAATCCGACTAGATGTTCATATGTGTGTGACCCGATAGGCTTCCGAATATGTTGGCCGTAGACACAAAGTGCAAATTACGAAAATGCCCTTCATGCCTAACGATCACGGGATAGTGTCTAGCAACACACCGTGACCCCGATCATCGGAAGAGTCAAATGCAATGACTACTACCTTTCATGTGAAAGCGATTCTTGTGTAACTTACAATCTATCATTTGTAATAATATCCATACGGTCGTTGGTCGAGTGTCAAAACATCAACAACCGTATCTTATAATCTGGATATCATGCTCTCTCAAAGTAACTCGTTTACTCCCACTTTGCAAAGATTCACGAGAGTAAGACAATCCTTATAAGAAGGCCATTTTAGGATATTCGATCCCAATCATAGGATCGCGATTCCCAGACGACCAATCATGTATACTCCGCGTGCTTGATGTCATACCCAATCACTACTGCCGCTTACGATCGCCCCGTGGCTAGAAACCTCAATAGTGTCAAAGCATGACAATCCACACCGTAATGCCATGAAGACTCGGTCCTAAGGATAATTACACAACCGCCACATAGTGTGACACTTATCCGTGTAAGTAGGTCGATCTAACGTCGCATTCTCAATACCGTCCACGTCACGGTCCAAGTGTCTACACTTGATGAGCGAGATCTATCCACCTTACAAAAATGAAGACATCTAATACGTGCTAGCTTTGTTAATACTATCAATGCCTGTTTAATAGTACATCGGCTAGAGACATTTAAGTATCAAACTTGTTAAAGTGATTAGAGATCTCATCAACCATAATCGCTTTATCATGGTTTCTACATCACGATTTAATACTAAGGGCGTTATCATATAACAATTCATAATTGGTTCTTTAAAAGAACATATATATGACAACATAAAAGCCATTTAATATATGTATAAACATAAAGAAATAGTAGAAATGATTCGACCGGTCGGATCGGACCAACCGATTGGGTTTAGGACACTATTCAACAATCTCCCACTTGGCCTAAAACCAATCACTCGCACACACAAGACCAAGTTGACACACAAGAATCTTATGCAATACTACAACCAGACTCTAGCCTTAAGCGGATCGCTATCCATGGGGACTCGGACTATGTTCATATCATGTTCCAAATGACCAAGTCAAAGGAACCGCCTCAACACACACATGAATCTCTGGCGAGACCACAGGTCCTTGCTTCAAGCAATGAATCCACTTACTATATCAGCTATATAGAAAGGTGGAATAACCGTACAAGGTTCATGAATGAACCTTCTAGATCCATGTCTTTGCTCCCATTAGCCTCTAAGGCACTCTGGTGTTTTGGCCTAGTTGTAGAATTTCTGATGACCCGTATGCTTGAACATTTCTTGCTCCTTTGTATCACTTAATCAAAGTGAATGCAAACCCAGACAGTAGCTCCCACTCGCCTTCATAAGACTCAGGATATACGTCTGTATATTTATTTCCAAGTTTCAATAAACTAGGAACCTTTCCTTATTTAAGGACATTTTCGAAATTCACCAGATCTACTTTCATACTTGCTCATGACTATTCATGGAGTATGAACATCCGGCATTACCTTTATGATGATTCCTTTCGCAGTAGCAAAGGAAACCTTTATAACCATCATCTTTCACCTTATCTTTAGGACTAACGTCCTAACATAGATAGATCTTGAGAACACCGGCTAGCAGTATCTCCTTACGCGATCTGTGCTAAACTCTTTTAGCATCACATCTATATAGGTAAACTATAATTTAACAGCAGTTAAATCCATCACTATAGATTCTTATTTCTAAAATAAGAACTGCTAATTCAAGTGCTTTCGTAAAAACCTTGAACTACCAAACATTAATTGACTGTGACATGGGGTGACAATTCTCGAGAGAGATATCCAATACCTTACTCAAAAATCGTAACACACTCCCACTATCTGTCTTGCACATGGGCATATCCTTCTTTTGACTAAATCAAACTCTTTTGATTATCAAACAAAGAAATCGTCTAGAGAAACTTGTTTGAGTCCATAAATGAATCTCGTGGGCTTACATATCATGTCATCATCTATGAACATCGAGCTTTCTTCCCAACATCTTCAACACTATCATATAGTCATGATACGAAGTTATAACAAGTATAGTCTGAATAGAACTGGGCTCAGCCTTACAGGGACATTCCCTCTAGGTAAGACATACTAGGTTCATAACCTGGTTGTCACTGATGGAATCTAATTCAGATATTACGGCTCCTGGCCATATCTCTCAAACTTGCCTTTCAAACATTACTTCATAAGTCGTGAGATATTCATTCTTCAAGATGAACATACCAGCAGCCCTTTCAGGCTTGAGGTTATCCACAAACTTACAGAACTTTTGTGTGCCTTTGGCGATGTTCTACACCTCATCGCTATCTGGCGTCTTTCATGTTCCAATGGTTGAATATATTTTGTGGTTCTCAAACTCTTTTGAGATCGATTCACTCCCACTTGCTTCTTTTGGAAGAAGCACTTCCTTGAAGGCAGACATGTTTGGAGACAAACATTTTGCTCATGGACAAGTAAATAATATCTAGCATACTTGCTAAGATATTCCACAAAGTTGCATGTGTCGTACTAGGCTCCAAGCCTTTACGACTTACTTTATGACAACTTCAAATCATCGGTTAAGATAGATTCGACATTATCCCCTTCCATATCTAATATGGAATTTATTCAACCTTTATTCTTTGGAACTCGGTTAAGTATAAAGGGCACTATCCCGAAAGCGGGTATGGGATACTTCGCGTATGGCTTACGTCACACCTTTATCATATAAAGTGTTGTTTCCATTTGGGAACACAATCTAATTGCGTATCCGAAGATGGTATCCTTCAGGAGAATCGATTCTATTTGGACAACCACGAAACACCCTTGGTATTAATTACTTCAATCAATTGAAGATTAATTCCTAAGTAGCTCATCAATCTCATATTATGCGTACTAGCTCGAACTTTTCAGGCTTTCCGAATTATGCACTTCACTGAGTACACTTGACTATTTCTAAAAATAGTCGTAGAGACTAATAAACAATTATTTGTGGCATTAATTGTCACAAGCCAACAAACATCGGTATGTTTAGGCTTTAGACAATTTTTCTAGAATTTATAACCTTTTCATAAAAGGGTATTTTAGTCATCTTTAGATAAGATACGTATTACCCTCATGATTCATAATCATATGGTTCAACATCATCAGAATGACGTTTAATTACACGCTTCTTTCCAGAGAGACTATGTCTAGAATAACCACAAATGTTAAGGATAACAGCCACACAAATATTTAGTTGAGGTCTCATCACATATATCAACTATATAGTGACAACAATCTAGAATGTTAGATTCAGTGACCTTCCAACTTTATCGGAATAACATTTATTCTTTACAATTGAATATGTCTACTAAATCCTAACAAATAACTGAAAGTATGTTCTTCATAAGAACCGGAACATAATAACATTTATTTAGTTACCTTATCAGTTTACTAGATCCAGAATATAGTAAGTGTTACAACGTTTGTTTCACCTTCCATATCTGTATTCAATCTTTCTAATTTAATCACACTCGTAAGGTATCATATATCTTAGAGTTGACTTTGAACTTAGATAGATTTAACTCAACTCACTTGCCTAGAATAGAAACTTCAACAAGTTCTCAAATTAAGCACATGCCCTAACTTTCCTTTCAATCCTTTAAGCACTTGTAAATATTTCTTATTGTAGTCTTCATAAGACTTAAGAAAAATCACAAGAGCTATGTCTACAATTTCCTTTCATAAAGAAAATCTAAAGTTTTATTAAATAGTTTATTCAACCTTTTGAATCGTATCAAAACATTGACCATTTAATTAACCTTTAAGCAATGATAGAATTAAGTCGATACTTAAATCTTACAATTTTGAAAACAACATTTCTAAAATTAGATGTGGTCATTCTTATCCAACGTTTGAATTAATTGTCATCGTATGACTGAATGATCATCTTGGATCGTATCCAATATATGACTAATTCGTTGAAACTTATTTCAAATGATTTAATCATATCATGAGCTTCCACTTTCATTAATAATTAAAGTCTCGGAGCACTGCATCAATTATGTAATCTCCTTGTCTCTAACTACTATAACGGAATTGCTCATGTCATTGCTTATTTTAAAAGGATTAAAATTACTTAACCATATTTGAGAACGTTTCTCAAAATTATTGATCATAATTTGGTTTTACTAATCGAGAATAAAACATAAATATAAAGTTTGCTAAAACTACAACATAAAAATGAAAATAAAAGTGTGTTGTTGTTTATACCATAAAATCAAAAATGGTCTTTTGATTTATGATTTTGCACCCACTAGTCAACTACTCCCGATTGACTTCAAGAATCATCAAAATTCTTTAGTGGCCAAGATCCCATCTGGTTACCCGATCCCAGACGAGGGCGATCAACGGAATAATTCGAAGCGTATATAACTCTTACCAATCACATCTCTATGTGACTCTTGGTAGTTGACTAGTCAACTCTTTGACAATTCACATCTTTATGTGGTAGTCAACCCTTGCCTCTTGAATAAGGCGGTCTGATGAGGGCCAATCACATGAATACTCTAGTCAAGTCATAACCCAATATTCACGAGATCTCATCGATCATATCTCAATAATGACGATATACCCGTGGTAGGTCAACTCCCGGCGAGGGCGATCGATTGGATCGAACAAAGGCTCTTCACCGTCGTTATAATATTGGGAGATAATATTTCGACTTGATTTTCTTTGTGGAAGTATTTACGTAAATTAATTCACTTAATTAATTTCAATTACGGTCTCATCAAATATATCTATCTCTATAGACATACATCCTACACATTTATCTAGATCGTACTAGTCATGCATCTATCGTATCATATAAAATAAATACAAGCACAAAATAAATAAATCGTAAAGTAACCGGTATGATCATGGACTTTTCTAGGAGTGCGGTTTGAATACTAAGCCCAGCGAAACCATGGGTCACAATCTAAGGGTATTGCAACCGCCAATAGGATCTTTAATGCTCCATTCTACAATGGGATCTTTATTTTAAATCTTTCTTTGGTCTTCATATTACTGCTCCATTCTTGTTACATTTAATTCTATCTAATAAAATAAATACACCCGCCGCTTTGCAGAGGGAGCTAACGAGGAATGGGATGAATGCGAAAAATAAACTAGGTCACATTCTTCATGCGGCCTAGGACAATTTTTAAACCAACGAGAAAATTAAATCATTCACATCTATCATATCGGTTGAGTCAGCGATCGATCGGGGTCCATATAATCATATTATATCTACTATATCTAATCCATACAATAAAATCTTATGAAAAGATAAAGTTAAAATTTAACTACTTGCGTCTTAATTAATCAATTAACATTTAATCTATTAAATAATTTTATCAATCAATTAACTAATTAACATTTAATTAATTAAATGATTTTAATCAAAATAAAATTAACGATTAATTTTAAACCGATTTTAATTTTGATTTTAGTTAATTAGAACTATTCCAAAATAAATCAAAATTAAAATTATTTCTCTTTTGTTTCTTTCCTTTTGATTAAGTAATCAAAGGGATGCATTAGTTTCTAAACCAAATTTTGGCTTAAACACAGGCCACTTTCCAAAATCAAAATTTTGGAAGTGGCTGAAACTATTCAAAATCAAATATTTGGAAAGGCCAAATAATTTTGGTTTAGGCACAGGCCACTTTCCAAAATCAAAATTTTGGAAGTGGCTTTGAACTAAGCCTTTTCCCAAATCAAATATTTGGAAAGAGCGCAAGCTATATTCTAACAAAGTTTGGAAAGGTCATTATTATTTTAATGCCATGTGGCGTCCCGATAGCTTAAACTATTTGAGCCATTTGGTTAGCCACATGTGTGCAACTAAACAAAGGAAATTAACTATCACAACTATGAACCATATTGAATCACAAAATACACAAAACAAAAATTTGGAGATCCATAAGCATTGACGGTCAAGCGGCGCGCGCGGCGCAAGGTTACTCTTTGCCGCCGCCGCTTGACCGCCGCCCGGTGGTGGTGCCGCCGCTTGATCGGCGAGCACCACCGATCTAATTTTTTTCTTTTCTTTTCAAGTATCACTTTTGTGAATCAAAAATCTTTCATATTTTAATTACGTGATTTAAATGATAAAATTAACTAAGCACAATAACATGCTTATTGCTTAAGCTCAAGCTCTCTCTGATACCAGCTTTGTAAGAAATCTCTGCGCGAGGCAGCGGCGAATTTAAAATTTTATTTCCTATCGACCCAAGATCGACTTTGTTTAAGCAATAAACAAATAAGTAATAGAGCGGTGGTTACCTTGGTTGATCTAAAAGATCGGCGCTTTGACCGTCTAAGGAGAGTAGTTACTGCATAGAGCCGCCCAGTGTTCGGCCTCTGCCGCTTGATCCACCACGAGCAGCCCGCTTGAATCCCGTCATGGATTGCTATTTGGAAAACTCCGGTTGCTAGACCGGCCACTTTCCCTCTCTCTCAACTCTCTAAAAGATGCTCTCTATTTTACACAAGAACTATGAGCTCTTTTAATTGTGTTGTACAAAGAGCTTGACACCCACCTCTTATTTATAGTGAGGAGCGCCCCAACTAGAGTGTGGAGGAGAAAAAACCTCTTCCCAACAAAATAAGGAAAATATAATTGATTGATTTATCTCATTTATTATAATATCTTATATTAAATAAATCTAGGATATTGTCAATATCTCATATTGAATATTTCCAAGATATTGTCAATATCATATATTGACAATATTTATCTTTTATTATATTACCATAAATCAATTTACACATGTGTATATATCACATATATATAACACATATAAATCTATACACAAATATTTTGGACACAATCATGCACATCCATATTATATGCATCACACGCTGGGAGCAAAAGAATATATAAATATTAATATCTAATATTAATATATGGTAATACCATTAATTAAATTGCACAATCCAAGTGTATCTTATACACACACAAATTGCGCCACCTTAGCCAATATTTTGGCATCCGGAATATTCTTTAATTAATATAATATCTTGTATTTAATTTATTCATAATAAATAAATACCACCATATTAATTTACCACTATAACCTTTATAGTCTCGAGATAAACTTTCCTTATTTGGTTATCATCCATAACCACATTTTAATCCGACTAGATGTTCATATGTGTGTGACCCGATAGGCTTCGAATATGTTGGCCGTGAGACCACGAAGTGCAAATTACGAAAATGCCCTTCATGCCTAACGATCACGGGATAGCGTCTAGCAACACACGTGACCCCGATCATCGGAAGAGTCAAATGCAATGACTACTACCTTTCATGTGAAAGCGATTCTTGTGTAACTTACAATCTATCATTTGTAATAATATCCATCACGATTAGTTAGTCGAGTGTCAAAACATCAACGACCGTATCTTATAATCTGGATATCATGCTCTCTCGAAGTAACTCGTTTACTCCCCTTTTGCAAAGATTCACGAGTAAGACATTCCTTATAAGAAGGCCATTTCGGATATTCGATCCCGATCATAGGATCGCGATTCCCGGACGACCAATCATGTATACTCCGCGTGCTTGATGTCATACCCAATCAACTACCGCCACGATCGCCCGTGGCTGAGAAACCTCAATAGTGTCAAAGCATGACAATCCACACCGTGATGCCATGAAGACTCGGTCTGAGGATAATTACACAACCGCCACATAGTGTGACACTTATCCGTGTAAGTAGGTCGATCTAACGTCGCATTCTCAATACCGTCCACGTCACGGTCAAGTGTCTCTACACTTGATGAGCGAGATCTATCCACCTTACTAAAGGCGAAGACATCTATAATACGTGCTAGCTTTGTTCATACTATCAATGCCTGTTTAATAGTACATCAGCCTAGAGACATTTAAGTATCAAACTTGTTAAAGTGATTAGAGATCTCATCAACCATAATCGCCTATCATGGTTTCTCTATAATAGTTTAATACTAAGGACGTTATCATATAACAATTCATAATTGGTTCCTTAAAAGAACATATATATGACAACATAAAAGCCATTTAATATATGTATAAACATAAAGAAATAGTAGAAATGATCCGACCCAGTCGGATCCGGTCCAACCCGATTGGGTTTAGGACACTATTCCAACATTATCATACCAATTCATTAGGTTTAGGACACTAGGCCAATGAAGAGGTATAAGTAGTTTCATACACTCATGAGAGAAAACTACTTGCTTAGGAATGCACCGTTTCACACTTTTGAACCCCGTTGGTTGGATGGAAGGAAATCATTCCCATGATACTATGAGAGATTTGCTAGTCTACACATTGCCTTGGTTAGGCATTTTATCATTTATCACCTTTGTAGTAGTAGAATCATAGATACATTTACCTTCTTGTTAATTTGCGACTTAGATCAACATAATAATAGCTTTTGGTGTTCAACCTCACAATCCTCGTGGATACGACCTTGACCACTTACTAGTCTACAATTGACCCGGTACACTGCCGGTTAGATTGGACACCTAAAAAGTCTCGATCAATAGTCTGAGTTCCCACGGATAGTGATCCGTTCACGCTTAAGGTTGGTTGTGAGTATTGCATGAGATTATTATGTTTCAACTTGGTCTCGTGTGTACGAGTGATTGGCTTTAGGCCAAGTGGGAGATTGTTGAAATAGTGTCCTAAAACCAATCGGGTTGGACCGGATCCGACCGGGTCGGATCATTTCTACTATTTCTTTATGTTTGTACATATAATAAATGGCTTTTATGTTAATATATATTTGTTCGTTTAATGGACCAATTATGATATTGTATGTATGACAACGTCCTTAGTGTCAAACTGTGAAAGAGAAACCATGATAGTGATTATGTTGATGAGATCTCGACTCACTTTAAAAGGTTTCATACTTAAATGTCTATAGTCGTATGTATTATCAAACAGGACATTGATAGTACGATTAGACTAGCACGTATTAGATGTCTTCTATCTTATTGAAGATAGGGATAGATCTCGTCTATCAAAGTGTAGTGACACTTGGACTGTACGTGGACGTGTATTAGAGAATGCGTATGTTAGACTGACCCACTTACTTTATTAAGTGTCGCACTATGTGGTGGTTGTGTAATTATCCTAAGACCGGAGTCTTCATGGCATCACGGTGTGGATTGTCATGCTTTGACACTATTGAGGATTCCCTAGCCATGAGGGCGATCATGTGGTAGTGATTGGGTGTGATCTTTTGAAGCATGTGTAGGATTCATGTAAACAAATCCGGAAATCGTGTATCCTATGAATAAGAGTAAATATCCGAAGGGTGTTCTTATAAGGAATGTTTAGCTCTCGTGAATCTTTGCAAAATGAGAGTAAATCGATTTACTTGAGAGAGCATGATATCAGATTATAAGATCTGGTCTTTAATGTATTGACACTCGAGATCGACCGTATGGATATTGTAACTACGATATGATTCTATTTACCGCGATAGCTGTTCACATGAAAGGTAGTAGTCATTGCATTTGACTCTTCCGATTATGTTGCTAGGCGCTATTCCGTGATGGGTTAGGTATGAAGGGCATTTTTGTAATTGCACTTTGTGCTACGACCAACATATTCGAAGCTATCGGGTCCACACATATATGAACATCTAGCGGATTAAAATGCGGTTATAGTGATAACCAAATAAGGAAAGTTTTATCTCGACTATAAAGTGTTATAGTGATAAATTAACATGGTGGTATTTATTTATTATGAATAAATTAAATACAATATATTAATTATGTTGATTAATTAAATATGTATACATTATATATATTGGTGAAAAATTATGTGTATAATGATACACATGTATTTTACAAATTAATTAATCATAGTATTATATTAATTAAGAATATTCACGAAGCCATTTAATGGCCTATAGGTATATATAGTGTATTGAGATACACTTGGATTGAAACAATTTAATTAACAATATTACCATATATTATTATTAGATATTAAGAGATTTGCATAAATTGATTTATGATAATAAGATAAAGATAGTTAATATTAGATGTTTACAATATCTTGGAAATATTTAATATTAGATATTAAATTAAATGAGATAAATCAATCAAATATATTTTCCTTATTTTATTAAGAAAATATTTTCTTTCCCAAATCTACTAGAAACTTCTCCCAATCAGTTGGGATTGACAAGCGCGGTCACCCTATAAAAGGAGGCTTGGCTAGCTCTTTGGATCATCACAAAAATAAGAGAGCTTAAAAGAGACTTTGAGAGAGAAAAGGTCGGTCTAGCAACGATTTTTACGGTAGCAATCCATTATGGGATTACGAGTAGCTGTTAGTGTGGATCAATGGTAGAGGCCGAACACTTGGGCGGCCCGTCGAAAACTACAAACCGTGAGACAAAGCGTCGATCCAATTGTATCAACCTAGGTATTCTCTTGGCTTCTTCTTTTATGCTTGTTGCTTAAATGAAGTCGATCTTGGTAAAAAGGAAATAAAATTTTGAATTCCGTTGCGTTCCCGCATTGATTTCCCAACAGTTTGCAGATTGATTAAATCATTATTTGCCTTGAAGCCAACAAACAATGGAATTTTATGTTGACAGAATCTTTGGAGAGTCAAGGATTTGTTCAGTCTAATTAAGCATGATCATTGCCTATTCACCAAAGGATTAGGCAAGAAATTTATCGCCTTATTGGTTTATGTAGATGACATTATTGTAGCCAGTCCTGATTTGAATCAAATTCAGCAAGTCAAGGATCATCTTTATAAGCGATTCACTATCAAGGATCATCTTTATAAAATGAGGTATTTTCTAGGCATTGAAAATTTGCCGGGACACCTAATGGGATCTCTTTTCATAGAGGAAAAACACCCTTAATCTCCAGCAAGAATATGATTTCTTGGGAGCTAAACCTGTGAGGACTTCAATGGAATCTAAAGAAACATTGAAGCACGAGGATTCACCTTTACTAGATGACAATACTGCCTGCAAGTCTTTGGTTGGAAATCTGATTTACTTAACATTTACCATACGACATTGCATTTGATTTTCAACAACCGATTCATTTTTTGGATACTCCAACTTAAATTCACACGAAAGCTGCTCATAGTCTTTTAAGATACCTAAAGACCAATCCAGGACAAGGAATTTTCTTCCCAGCTGAGAACACATTCCTCCTAAAATGATTCACTGACAGTGATTGGACAGGGTGCCCTGAGACTAGGAAATCCATATCAGCATATATAATACTTTTAGGAGATGCTCCCATATCTTGGAAGGCTAAGAAATAGACAACTATTGCCAGAATATAGGGCAATGGCTAATGCAACTTGTGAGATACAATGGCTTCTTTATATTTTGAAGGATTTGCAGATCCTCGTTCAACTTCCTGCTGTTTTGTTCTATGATAATGCCAGCGCTCTTCACATTGCTCACAATCCAGTGTTTTATGAAAGAACAAAACGCATTGAGATTGACTGTCATGTTGTTAGAGATAAGGTCAAGTCAGACTTGATCAAAATTATGTCTGTTCACACCAAATAAAAACTTGCTAACATCCTAACTAAAGCCTTGGATGCACTTGCGTTCTGCTATTTGTTGGATAAGCTAGGCATTTCCAAGATTTTCCAACCAAGTTCTAATGCATAGAGGAATGTTGGATGCAAGAGGGCGTGAAAGTTGATTCACTTACCATTCTCAGCTTTAAGGGGTGTTACAGTATATGAGAATGTTGAATGAAAGATGATGTATCACATACACATCTAAGCTGACTAAAGATTCGGATGACACATACTCATCTCAGCTGACTGAAGATCCAGCTGATATAGACTCAGCTCAGCTATCTTAGTTTTAAGCATATTATATTCTATTGTAACTTCCATTCTGTTATAACTAAATGTAACCATTGTAAGCAATTATACATTATAAATACTTCATAATCAACAACATTGTAATTAACTTGTTCATTATTCTTTGATCAATAAGAATTCTACATTTTATTTTCTCTTGTTGTTGCAATTTCAACAAAACGTGTGAAGTTTTACAGATGAAATCAGACAGGGTGCTGGATGCGGAAGATCACATGGTGGTAACATCGTTCGTAAAGGCCCTTAGAGAGAGGAGGTTGCATGTTAAACCTAACTGTAAACTCCCCAGCCCTTGGCAGAATGCATGTAGGTGGTCTTCAGACACCGCCAGGGAGAAGAGGCAAATCGGATGAAGAGAGAGGCCGGCCATAGTGATATGAATGAGCACAATAATGACGGCTCAGGTCAGAAGAGAAAGGTTGTTTGGGACCGGATGAGCACCCGTGTTACTGATCGGCTAAGGAAGATGGGAGCTCAACTAGACACGGACCTCATTCCCCCTAATCGGCCTAGGTCCCAAATCTTGGCCGTCATGGAAAACAAGGGTATGTATAGGCATCCACCCCTTATGAGGGGACCTAGCGAGAAAAATGATGGAAGATTGTACTACATGATCACCAAGATATCGTTCATGAAACCAAAATCAGAGTGGAAATTCGAGCTTGTGGGCAAGAATTTATGGAGGGAATAGGTAGATTTCAACTATAGAGAATAGGGATTGGGATTTCGTGTTTTTGTTTCTGGGAAATTCGCAACGGAAAATTTTGAGGACGTGATTGTAAAGGGTCTTCAACCAAGTACGTTGCGTAATAATAAATGATACCACCGACCCCTTGAAAACCTACTTAGCCATATGGACCGTGACTATGGGTGTTAAAAAGAGTCAATTCGAGTATTGATTTAAGCGAGTCGAGTAATTTAAATATTTCCGAGTTTAAGTTCGAACACAAGTATTTTGAATTCAAGCGCGAACTAAGATTCAAGGATGTTTTAAAAATTCGATGCATGCTCGAGTTTTACATCGAGTTTATCAAGTATAATATTTTGCAAACTTAATTAAAAAATAATTTATTTTATGGACATTTTAATAACAAAAAAAATGTTATTTCATACAATTATTATATGATTTTTTTATATCAAAGGTGCATACAATATTTTAGAAGTCTTTATTCACCCACAACAAATCTACCATTTTACCACATTAAAATAAAAAAAAATGTGTCATCTACATTTCATACCACATGTGTTATTTGAAGTACTAAATATACCTCTACACCCCATCTTCTAGAATTAAAAAAAAAACTTTTGTCAAGCATTTTTTATTAGCTCCAAATTTTATTTTTTACATTTTTCTCCTCCACACTTTTAAAATTAAAAAACTCCCCCTCCCCACTCCCATTCTTTCTCTTCTTCCTCGCATCTTTTTCTGCTATATATTTTTTTTTATTTGAAGGGATCTATCTTTTTTTCATCTGTTCTTTATCCAAAACTGCGCCGGGGTTGTTTTCCGGTGTGGCCATTGATTTTAAGGTATTGGGATGGGTTTGATCATAATCAAGGCAGAATGATTCAGATCAGGGGAGGGGGTTGTTCAGATCGAGGGGAGTCAGGGGAGAGGAGCATAGGATGAAGGAACATGGGTGGTAGGCATATCCAGGTTGCCATTGGAGCTTCTATGAGTCTCCGCCGATGACAACAAAGCCTCAGAAAACCTCTCCGGCATTGATGCCGGAGAATCATCCTCCAACGTTTTAGGAACGGAAAGACACATTCTTGTGCCTAAAGCTAGCTTCACTTTCCTCTATTTGCTCTCTACCACCAGTTTCACCACACAAAGCTATGGGATTTTGATTCTTAGAGAAGAAAATAAAATCCGGGTTTTGAATAGAAATGCAAGAATTGAAACGGGTTTGGTTTTGATTTTTGTTTCAAGAGTTGATGCTTTGGCTATGATTTCTCCTGTAAGGTGAAGTGTGGTGGAGATGGTGGAAATGGGTGGTGGTGGGTGGAGAATAAGACATGGATGAAGATGGATCCATTTATTATTTTGGAAGTGTTAGAGTACTACATTGTGTTTTGAAAAATTGGTGTGGAAATAGTATAAAAATGTGGTGTAAAAATAAATAATGTGGTGTAAATAAAGAATTAAAAATGTATAAAAATGAATGTGGTGTAAAAATATTTTTTACTTTTTAGGTGTGGTGTGAAATATAAAATGATGTAGTGGTAGGTTTGCTGTTGTGCGAATAAAGACTCCCATTTTTTATTGAGTACCAAACAATATTTTCAACGTAAAGTATTCGATATGCGACAAGATAGAAACCACCGATGTCCACTCAAAAAAAAAAAAAGATCGATGTAATATAAATGAAAAGTACAAAATTGGATATAATAATTACATCGATTATAAATATAAGGATACATGTACATGTCTATAATAACATATATGTATGTATACATGCATAAAGGTACATATATGAGTTTTTATTATATATAAGTATATTTTTGAGCATACTTGTGAGTTGTTGAGTCGAGTATACCATTTCTCGGGTATCATTTGTTTAATATTTGAGTCGAATCAATTTGAGCTCAATCTAATTTAACCGAATCGAATCAAGTTTTGGGTCGAACCGATCTCAAGGTACTCACGAGGAGCTTGTCTAGCTTACGACCCTAGTCGCATGCATCAATATTTTTGAAAGCTTGGGACCATAATTTTTATAGCCAGAAAAATCATTTAATGTCTAGCATCGAATGAAGAATCAAAGCTAATGGTACGAGAACCAGAGCAATAGTTGGGATTCGAAATTTAAATGGGAGAGGAAACGGATGGGTCAAGAGGATTCTGGAAACGGAGGGAATTTAATCATGTTATTGTATGTTTGTTAGGCGAGAATGGAATAGAATGAAATGATTTTTCATTCCATTCCAATGTTTGTGTATGATTATGAGGTAATTGAATGTAATGAATGTAGGGTGTGAGATAGAGTAGGGTTGGGTGGTGGGTAAGGTAGGGTAGGGCAGGGTAAGGTGGTGAGTGGTGAGTAAGGTAGGGTAATGTAGGGTAGGGTGGTATGGTGGGTAGGGTAGGGTGGTAAGATATGATATGGGTGGGTGATAGTACAGTAGAGTAGGTGGTGGGGTAAGGTAGGTATGATGTGTATCGTGGAATAAAGTGAGAGGGGGTATGATAGGGTGGTGAGTAAAGTAGGGTATGGTGGGGTGGTGGGTAAGGTAGGGTAAAGGTGGATAGGGCAGGGTGAGTAGAGAGGTACGGTGCGTTAGGGTGTGAGGTAAGGCTACCTAACCCTACCCTACCTACCCCCATCCCACCCACCTAACCCCAGCCCTTCCACCATATCCTACCTTAAGAACCATATTATATTTACCCCACCCAACCTTAATCTACTATGCCATACTCATCACTCAATGTGTTACATTTTATATAATTTATTTCATTCTATTCTTTTACATTTCAAACGTAGTAATGGAATGAATTTATTTCATTCCATTCCATTACTATTTTTTTTATTCTATTCCATTGCATTCCCGCGTAACAAACATGCCATTAGGGTTATCCGATACATGGCTATAAGTTGGATACAAGAACGGGCCATCGGCTGGGTAGGACTAATAGGAGTAACAGCCGAGGTACACCGGAGCCCAAATGAGATTTTAATTATGTGAGTTCTATTAGCACTACAAAAATACTTAGGCACCATATTCACATTTAAAAATTTAAATGTAAATATGGTGCAGAAAGTAATTTCGGGATGCCAATAGACCTCCTGCAGTTTTATGGTGGTTCAACTCCACCATGTCATATCTATTTAACCAATAGGAGTTTTTAAAATAATGGCATAAATATTTTAAAGAATCTATTCTTCTAATTTCCTATTGGTCGGATTACCAAGTCATACTCGGACCAGGACCATGATAAAATTTGCGATAGAACTCACCTTTAATTGACGAGCCAGACAAAATAATTAATTCGGTCAGCTGATAGAGTTGTAGTCACTTGTGACTCTTCAGGCCAAAAACTAATCGGGATAATATTTTCTTTTTGTGGCTAATTAATATAGTTTTTGTAGTAAAGGAAATTTTTGTCACAAGAAGTTATACATACTTTGGTACTTGTCACAGTGTGTGCATAGTGAAGTGTCTTTGAGGTCTTGGGTTTTCATGATGCGTTCAACGAATGAAGGCTCATTTACGGTATCACTAACGAGAAATGTTACAACATAACGGTTGTAATACAGTTATACTAAGTGACAGGTTCTATAACCACATAATTCTTCTCTCTTTCACTCGGCAGGGGCGAACGTAGGATCCCGAGCAAGAGGGTGCGATATCTCTAAGGAATTTTTGCAATAAAAAAATGTACAGCAGTATTTTTCTGTCTCCTCGGATAAAAAAAAAGACTACACTATATCGTTAAAAAAATATGACTATACATTTACGTTATATAATAATAGAAAAGAAACACTACTATATTTCATAGAATCTGAACACATTTACCTTTTACTCTACCAATAAAGATTTAAAGCGCTACAAACAATGTTTTGACGGAAACTAACATTTCAAAACCTATTAATATTTGTTTATATGTATTATTTCGGTAATAAATATGTATTTTTATTTACATGATAAAAAATTTATGTTAAATTGTACGATTATTATAAATGATATGGGCGAATATAAATTTTATTGAGGGCAAAAACAATACATAGAATATGTATAGTAGTGTTTTCTGCGGATCCGAGAGGGGGCGAGTGCCCTTCCATCCCAGAGGGTGCGCCCCTGTCACTCGGTATTACAATAGTAATCACAGCTAATTTTTCAATATTCGATTATATATTAATATCATACAATCAACATTTTTAAAGATGAATTATTAGAAAAGACTAAAAATCATTGTAGATCACATAAAAGCTTGGCCATATAATCAGTAGCCGTCCCTTGTGATATCGAGGCCTACTGTAAAAATAAATTCTGACTTTTTTCTTGTGAAAGAATCACGATATAACAACTATTTTTGGTATCTTAGAATGATAAAGTTTGTGTATATAAAAATGTAACCTAATTTGATTAGACTTTTTTTAACTTACTTCTAGTATGAATTTGGGCCTATAACAGTTTCAGATTAAATAAAAAATAAAACTGGATCTAAAATACACTACTAGAACATGAAAAAATGGCCCTTAAATTACAAATTTTGACGGAGGGCTCTAAACCATGGCCTTGTTGGCTGCTCATGGAAGAAGCGGTGCATGATTTTGTATCTACGGGTCGAGTTTAGAATAACACATCTCCTATTATAAGTTTTAATACATTAACTTTAAATTTCCAAATGTAATTCATATCGAGAATCGATATTTTAAAATTTTAGCGAATTAGATTAATATATATTAATGATAAAATTTTGAAAGATGATAAAAAAAATACACTGAATTTTTTTTATTTTTTTTGGTTTAGGGGTCAGTTGACCCCAGCCCACCCTTGTTGCCACCGGCCCTGCCCCATGGACGGCTCTGCATATAATACTAACAAAATATATCGGATCATGCTACAATAAATTTTGCATGGTGCCCACATACACCATTCCACAAGTTATAGTTGTAAGCATAAATTAGTAAGATCAATAATTTCAACCCCTCGGCCCGCCCGGCTATTGGGCCCTTTGAAAATGAGTAGATAGGTTTTCGGCACTTCTCCGAGCCCTGGGGGCCGCCATGCATAGGTTTGTTGATCAAAAGTATATGCCTTTCGGCAATATAGAGAAGAATATAACATTATCGCTGGTTTTCTGAAAGGTTTGCTGTCTGTAGGTCAAGATTTTTAACACCTGTTAATGATGTTTTTGGCAAGTGGTATAGCACGATTTTACTTTGAATTTCTTGTTATTAGTGTCGGTTTGTACTTGTTTAAAAAACTACTTAAAAAGTTGATATCTAAAAAATAAAAAATAAAAATTCACAAAAAGTCATGTGACCGTCATTTTGTAAGAAAAAGACATTTGCCAGTTGCCATTAACATATGTAGTGGCATGGAAATTGATTGCTGTATTAGGTATGGCCTTGGGAAAGAGCCTAGGAAAAACATTTTTAAACAATTAAAGGATAAACATATTTATTCTTTTGTGTAGTGCCCTTTGACCTTTTGTTTCAAGTTTCAACTTTCCGGTCCACTTTTTCCAGTAAAAGATTTGATTATGTGCAAAATATACTCCAGCCAGCCATGGGGTTGGCTAATTAATTAAAAATGAACGGAGGAAAGTTTTTTTTTTCCCTTCAAGTTGTGGCACAAAAATATTCTATTGGGAAGCATAACAAAAGAGCTGGGGTCACTGCGCCAACAGAACTTTCTTGTCTCCTTGACACGTGCCAATAAAAAATAGTGTGTTCTTACTTGTAATATGTTATGTAATACTAGTGAACGTAAACCGTCTGAAGCGCGCGACGTCCCCAACATAAATCGTTATCAGCGATAATATCGAAAGAATAGATCCCAACGCGTGAAATAAATCGCGTGAAACTAAACGTAACAAATTCAGGTCTGCAATACAAAGAAAGCAATGAAACATATCATATTCTCTCGCAAAATGTAAACTCTTTCTTAGAGACGTGAAGATTGTGAATCGTTTCTCTTCCAAATTTCTATCGGGAGTTTCCACCTACAAAATAAACCACGATATGATGTATCGAAAACGATGTCGTAAAGTCGATTCTTGTAGACTCGACTTTCGTAATAAAACATTATAGAAAAACAATAAGCGGACCATAACTACACGGTCAAATCTCCCTACACCTTAGCTTCTAGATCATTAATATGCTTGAAAATGTGTTTCACTCATTTTTTATACGACATTTCTCTTTTTCTTATCATTAATGAATACGTCATGTCGTCATTGATCTCGTGTTCATTCATTTATTAAAAAAAAGAATGTCAAAAAGTGATTTGGTATTCCAACGTCAATTTTAGTGACGTTCGTACTGCAAACGGTCGTCGGTTCCACCGACGTTATGTTGTTCAAAATAATAAAAACATTTAATGTGGTGGCCACATGTGGACACCCCTTCTTGGCGCGGATATTTGTTTGGCCATATTTTTTTGTTGTTGTATTTTATAGCTAAACTTGTCCCATCTTATAGCTACACGCGATGATGTATTTAGCTAAACTTGGTCCATCTTCCATCGTACAATACAGAGTACAACTTCAAATCCGTCGGTCTTTCCTTTTTTTTCCCCCTTTTCTGCACAAACTACTAACGGTACACGTTTGATATAGAAAAAAAAAAGTACACCTGTTGATGTGTTTTATAGCTAAACTTGGCTCGTCTTTCATCGTACACTACACAGTAAAAGATCAAATCCGTCGGTCTTTCCTTTTTTTCCCTTTTCTGCATAAACTACTAACGGTACACGTTTGATAAAAAAAAACTTGATGCATTTTATAGCTAAATTTGGTCCATCTTCATTTGTACACTACACAATACAACTTCAAATCCGTCGGTCTTTCCTTTTTTTTCTTCCCTTTTACTTTTCTGCACAAACTACTAACGGTACACATTTGATAAAATAAAAAAAAAACTTTGATGTGTTTTATAAGCTAAACTTGAGTCATCTTCCATCGTCTGTTTCTGGCACAAGAAACTTCAAATCCATCGGTCTTTCTTTTTTTTTTCTTTTACGCACAAACTACTAACGGTACACGTTTGATAAAAAAAAATGCCACGTGTCAGCCAAAGAGAGTGCCACGTGGCCTATTGTGGCAACACCTCCTTAGCTTCTTTTATGTAACAGAGAATCGAAAAAATAATTCGGTTTCTATATAACGCTAACCGAATTTCCCGTTTTATTTGTTTGCCTTATTTTGTTGCCCTTATTTTTTTGTTGTTGTATTTTATAGCTAAACTTGATTAATATTCCATCGTACACTACACAGTAGAACTTCAAATCCGTCGGTCTTTTTTTTTCTTCCCTTTTCTGCACAAGCTACTAACGGTACACGTTTGATAAAAAAAAGTACACGGTTTTATTCAATTGTTGTGCCGAAATCGAATCGAAAATTTTCGGTGGATTGAAACATAAAACTAAAACCGTAGTGTCTGTTGAAGGTAATAAAATTGAACCATATCGAAATATACATTTTGGTTCGGTTTATGTAACGGAGAATAAAAAAAAATTCGGTTTCAATATAACGCTAACCGAAATTCCGGTTTTTACCGAAGGAAAAAAAAAATTTGATGTTTTAAAAAAATAAATTAAAAAAATTTGTCAAGTGTCAAGCTAAGAAGGTGGCCACGTGGCAACATGTGGCCACACCTTCTTAGTATTTTATAGATATAAGATATAAGATAAGATAGTAATAATTCTCAATCCATATCAAGATATTGTGTTTACGCTTGGTGATGATACACGAAATCGTCCAAGTGAAATTTGATCGTTGATGTTGCTCAATGAGTTTCGAGAGATGATCAACGGCTACAAGTATCTTGAAAGTGTCTGTAAAACGAACAAATCGTTAGGCGTCCCGGTGTTGTTCTTTTAGGGAAACCCTCCGGTGCTCAAGTCAGTGATGTGATAGTAAGGTGGAGTACAAAGTAATGTTTAGATAGAAATCATCATAAGAGATTTCTTACAATGCATGTAAGGGAGTTGATCGTTTTATATAGTGTACCATGGTGGAGAAGGTGGTCCAATCGGTGGCGATGGTGTGAAGACATAGTTTATCCGGGTTGTAGTGGATTGAAGACCAATAGATGCAAAGCTAATGATGTTCTGCGACAAAGGACGACTTGCACCATGTCTTGTGTTTGAGACTGGTGGCGTTGACACCACGTTGACCCTTCCTCATATTTGAGCGACATACGTAGTGTTAATGATGATAATCTCCTCTGAGAGAAATACATGCCGAGCTGGGGCCAGGTCATCCTTAATTCTAATATCGATCTCCGAACACTTAGCGATCAATATGATAGTTGAGTATCAGCTCGGCCCACATGCTGAGGTGGACTGATACTCATAGCTCCTTCAAATAAGTGCCACGTGTATGGTGACCGATCTTATCCATGTCTAATCCCCCCAAACCTGAGCTAGGAAGTAGATCATAGGTTAATTATGTATGCTTATAGTTGACGTGGCACGATCTGAGAGGTTGGAGCTGAACCATTCATGTTGTAAGAATGCGTGCTGAGCCTATGTCAGCCTACATATATCCAATTTTGAATTACCAGTTGGGTTGCCAAGATATCCATTGAGAAATTGCTTCTATTTGGGAAGAGTAAGTGGGATTATCTCTTTAGCTTTCTCCTTCTTTATGCTATAAAATCAGATCTCCTCATGGATTAAAGGACTTTACACACTTGCGCTTTTCCTGGTTGTCTTTGTAAGAGAAACTCGTGCTTTCCCGACTTTATTTAGAGATCTTCTTAGAATCTTCAATGGTTAAGCCTTCTTGTTCTTTTCTGAGGTTTAACTCTTTCCCTATGCACTTTTTAATAACACAGCTACATGAATTTCATCCGATGAAGACCTTAGTAAGGAGATTTCTGAAGGTGCCATAGCAGCGAATCATGTACTGTCTTCGATATCTTCTCAATCTTGGTCCTGGACTATCAATGAGTTTTATCATGATTCCCCTGAGGGAGAGGTGAAAGATATTCCTGCAGTTCTGCTTTGGACTAAGATAAGAGGACTATGTGAGAATCATGACATTGAATTGTAAGATTTCAAGAAGAAATAATTTGAAAAATAATTTCAATGATAAAATTCACTTAATTCGAATAGTATTCATTTTTGTAACAAGGACAAAAGTGTCAAAGTAGTCAATGCCTAAAGTCTGGGTGAATCCTTTGGCAACCAATCTGGCTTTGTATTCTTACCATCTGAATTATATTTGATGGTATACACCCTTCTCAAGATTCTGGGTCCTGATCTTCTCAAGAATGGACATTTCCTTGTTCATAGTTGGTAACCATTTCTCATTCTGAAGAGCCTCATATAAGCTGGTAGGAATCTTGATAGATTGCAGATTTGATATGAGGGCCTTGTGCTCGTGAGTGAGATTCGATAAAACGAATTTCTTAATGGGATGTTTGGTGCAATCCATAGGTTTCTTCCATTGGGCTAGTAAGGTCCTTATTGGACTTGGTACTAGCCTTAGATCTCTTCCTAAAAGCACTATGAAGATCAACCCTTGATGTCCTTCCAGAAAGATCACCTAAAGAACTTCGGATGAGATGTCTTCTTCGGTAGAACTAGTGAGAAGCTTCGGCTGACAACTCTGCTTCTGATAGAGTAATCTGAGAAGCTTCAACTGAGAACTCTACGTCTGGTGGAGCCAGCTGAGAAGCTACAGATGAAAGTTGATCTTCTGGTACAACCAATTGAAGAGGGATATCCTCCCAGTCTAGATTTTAACCTTGCACATTTGGATGCTCCCCTTGAGTTTGAGCGTGATCTTTGTCTTTTGCAGGGGTATTTCGAGTCTGCTCATCCATCAGATCTGGAACCATCACCAGATTCATAAGAAATTGATCTTTCTATGAATCAGTCATAGAAGTCTCCCATGAATTCGGATATGAGTAGTCTTATAGTAGGATTCAACTTAATGGAAAGTTACATCTATAGAGACAAAGAAACGTTTATTAGGAGGATAAAAGGATTTGTACTCCTTATGATTATTCGAATAACCAATGAAGATGCATTTAACGACTATAGAATCTAATTTCTCCTACTGGGAGAATACACATGAGCATACACAACACATTCAAAAAACATTTGAATCAAAATTTTCACCACTGGGAAAACTAGGTTACAGAATGACTAAGAGATATCTGGGAGACTGATTTCCAAGGTATTTGGATGACATCCTGTTAAACAGATGATTTGCAGTAACAATTGCTTCTCCCCAATAAAACTTTGGCACATTCATCTGGAAAATCAAGGCCCTAGTCACTTCCGTTATGTGTCTGTTCTTGCGTTCAACCACTCCATTTTGTTGTGGAGTGTGAACACAAGAAGTCTTATGAATGATCCCTTCTTGTTGAGACGTTGGCTAAGGAACTGACTGAAGTTGTCTCTTGCATTATCAGTCCTTTTCCTCTTTGTCTAAGTATCAAACTCAGTTTTCACTATGTTATAAAAAAATTGAAAGATGTTATCCACTTTAGATTTGTTTTTAAGCAAATACACCCAAGCAACCCTAGTACGTACAATCATCAATGAAATATACAAACCACCTTGCTCCAGTGATATTTGATATCCTATATGGTCCCCAGATATCACTATAAAACAAGGTAAAAGGAACCTTAAATCTTTCACTAATTTTTAAAAAAATGGTTTCTTTGTATTTAGCCAACCCACATTCATGACAAAACAATGATTCAGATTTTATTCCTTTAAGAGTATCATGGTACATTTTTTTGTTGCATATTTCCAAAAGCAGGATGACCTTATTTTCTATGATACATCCAAAACTTATTACCAGAAGATCTAGAATAAGACAAATGAAAAGAACTAGCATCATGTTCATCCAAAAAATAGAGCCCTCCTTTGATTCTAGTAGTTCCAATCTTCTTCCTCATTCTTTTCTCCTATATCAGACAGGAGTCAGTAGAGAAAACAACATTGCAATTGGAATCATTTGTAATTTTCTAAATAGAAACCAAATTAGAGGTAATCTTAGGAACATGTGAGACACCCTTGAGAGTAATTTCAGGAGTTAGTTGAATTTTCCCTATGCTTGCACCAGTTATTAGAGAACCATCAACCACATTAATCTTTTTGTTAGTGGTACAAGGCATGTAAGTAGTAAATCTGGACATATTAAATGTCATGTTATCTGTAGCACCTGAATCAATCACCCATTCATTTTTTTGTTTAGTAGAATGGTGATTAGAAGTCAAATCTGAAAAGGCGTGAGGACTTTTCCAGAGTTTCCAGGAAATTTCTCAGCTTCTCAGCGTCTAATGTTCCTAGTTTAAATGCTTGAGAATTAATACTCTTATTCTGTTTGTTGGGAATATAAGCATTATCATCATCTTCATTTCTATTATTCATGGTTCCTGGTTTCCCATTGATCTTCCAGCACGAGGACTAGGTTCCCTTTGTCCATTTTTCCATGGCATGTTTCTTTGGCACACCTTGATCGCGTCTAAGTCGCTTCTACTAGATAGAGGACTAGGTCCATCACAGTATGGCAAATGAGCAATGGGTCGATCCCATATGTGAATAAATTCTCAAATAGAGTTACTAACGGATGGATAAGAAGACAAATAGCGGTCATTGACCAACAAGACAGAAAAACAAAACATACAACTACCCCCTCTCATTCCAACCAATCTGTCTAGCATGGTACTAACCAATCTACCATAGCTAATGACTCCTATAATTTCCCAGTAAATCATATTCGTACTTCTTTTTATATTATTCAGCTACGAGTGCGATCCTCTAATTTGGCTACACCTTTTTTTGCAAGAAAACTAGCCATATGTACAGCTAACCTATCTTAGGCTGTATTAGCATCATGTGCATTAAGAATTAGGGATTTGCGCGATGAACCGAAACCTCATCTAGACAGCCATCAACAAGTGCTGGAAGTACCTAAACGATCTAGATTAACTATATCCAGTTTAGCACTTCAACAGAGTTCCATAATCGCAAAACACGTGCCAAAGAAAAATGGACAAGGTGAACATTATGCAAATTGGATTACAACAACAAAGCTATGCCCAAAAGTTGGGGAATATACGCTCCGATATAAGCTGAAAATCGTGGAAGTAATAAAGTAAAAGAAATACTCAAAACAATTTAATCCGACAATCTTTTATTAAAATAAAATCATTACACACAAAATATTCCAAGTCGGGATACAAAATACCAAAGAAAAAGAAAAAAATACAAAGACTAAATAAAAAGAACAAGAAGAAAACACAGACTCAACGGAATCCGTACTCAAGATCACTATCATCCGCATCATCATCATCATAACCAAATCCTATAGGAGGTGGGGATGAACGAGAAGGTCTTGTTGTATCAGAATAAGCAGCTCGACGCACTGAAGGAGCTCTGGCCGGGGGAACAAAAACGGGCGGGATCTGAAAATGTGCATAGAGCCCATCCAACTTTGCATGGATCAAAACCATCTCGGTGACAAAGTACTCGTTCATCTCCTACTGAGATGAAAAAATAACCTATAGCACCACCGCCATACACCGGAGTGCGCTCCCATCGGCCTGCATGTAAGGGTCGTCCCCTAGCATTAGGGTAAGTCACCGTCCTCGGAGATAGCTTCGGCTTGGGCTTCACCTAAAAATCGCATCCCAGAGTAGAACATTCCGCCTCAGATGTGAATGCATCAATCATTGGGCCAAAGGGTAACAACTCCTCCCCCTTGGTCAGGGAAGCTTCACGAATGCGGGTATGCATCAACATCCCAACATTGATAGCACCTTGCCCTCTGGGGATTCACATTTGAGACATGCTCAGTAGGCAGAAGGTGTACACAGATGAACCTACATAGCATCTTCTGGTTTCACGTCAAACCAGACTCCAATAAATGCATCACCTTACCCTGGGAGTTCCTCTCTCATCGAAGTCTAAACAGCGAGTAACCATGGCTACCCGCTCCTAATTAGGTGGGGCAGTAACAACACAAAACTCATCCTCTGGCGGTGAGAGAACCTCGATCCCAAAGTAGTCATTGATCCTCTCAGCTGAGAAATCAATAGGCATCTGCGACTGAAATCTTTCTTGTTTCTGAAAAAAATCTCTGTAAAAAAAAGATAGAAGAAAAATGTAGATAAACGGAAGGATGAAAGAATGAGAGAAAAAATGATATAGAATTGTTGTAATGTAAGTTTGATAAGTCATCTTATAAATTATAAAGGGCAATGTAATATTGCATGAATCAAGATTCATCTTAGCGGCGTTGGGATGGCTCGACACATAAGCATAAAAATCACGAACAATAGAGCCATTGAATTTGACAGGCTTTGCAGCCATGTCTTCCCAACTATAATGCCTCAGAGTCCTACCAATCTCTACATTGTAGGCTCAAGATCGATGCCACGTTCCAGGGACAATGGGCAGATGCTCCATCATGTCCGGAACATCTCATAAACCTCAATGGAATCAAACTGGTCTACCCTATTGATTTGTGGCATTCCACCACCATGGAAAGACCACTGACTGTTTGGACGATGTGTAGTTCGTGCTCTCTTCACCATGTTTGCAGCAGAGTAGATACAAGAAATTATTTTAGAAAAACAACAGATTCTCACCGCGGCGCAAAGGGTCTTGCCTTGTCCTAAGAGTTTGAGCAATGAACTGATACAAACAGCTCGTATCAGACATAGAAAGAAACTGAGCCGTGGTTGAAACGATCATCTCGCCTCGGCTGGAGTGCAGAAACAAATTTTCAAAATGTTGCAGCATGCAGAATTGAGAAATGGATGGAAAATCGAATATACAAATGATGCAGTATCGAGATTCAAAGGTGTTGTGGTGATTGGAGTGGTGAAATGGGAAAAATAAGTTTTGGTGAAGGATGTGGGAAGGATTTGGTGGTGGTTTATGGTGGTGGTAGTGGTTTATTGTGGTGGTGGTGTCCGAAAATGGTGTTTGAGAAAAAGAAGAATGTATGGTGGTTTGGAAATGAAGAAGTGAAATGGGGAAGGGTGGGTATAGGAGGAGGGTAGAAGAGGTGGTGTGTTGGGGAAGGAGATGGAGTAAATAGGGTAGTAAATAAGGGGATTTTGTGGTGATTGAGGAGTGGGGGTGTGGGAATGTTTATGAGGAAGGTGAAAGAATTTTGGCAGCAGCAGTGCAGTCTGGCCTGCATACGTCACCCGCAGCGCGTGGCTTCATGATCCGGCATGAACTTCAAGGAAATTTTCCCTTGAAACCGAATTATTACTGTACTCAAGTTTCTAGGTCTTGTCGTGTCTTGAACGCCCACGCCATGGCTTGGAAACTTTTTCCAGAAATCATCATAGAGTTTTACTTCTGCTACCTCATATTGGATCCTCAACATTGTTATCCCAAACACAGCTCCGAATGAATCCAACATTTCATCATGTATATGTCTCCAAAAATACACTACCCTAACTTCACACAAATGCCGATGAAGTAAGAAAAAACTTCCCTCCATCCATCAAATTTTGGCCTTTGGATGTCATAGGATGAAAAAAACTTGATGTTCATCGTGCTACTTTTTTTTGACTCAAGAAAAACTACTAAACCTAAAGGCTGAAGAGGTAGTTCTTAATTTATAGTCTACAACTTGACGTTCCCTACCCTTTCCTAGTCAGATCATTAGACTTTAGTCCACCAAACTTCCACTCTACGAGCCTCCACAGAGAGATGCTCTCATTCCTTTGCAATACAGACTCTTCCCTTGCCTTTAGGGCCTAGGAAGTAGGAATCATCAATTCCGTCTGGGAGAACTCTCTCTCAAACCTCGCCTGGACTACTTTTTAACCTTGATGTCCTAACCATCAACTATCTCAATTTTCTCTCTCCTTCCGTCACTACGCGGGGTAGGGTCATCTATTTCCATGGGTATGTGATGAATCTCCTCTCTTAGCAAAACAATTAGGAATTCCTCCTCGCCTGACCCTGGGAATGGAACTTGTTTTGTAATTCCTTTGAGACATTACCGGCTCAAACTCGGAACAACCTTTAAAGACGAATGTATCATATAGCTGGTTCCAGGCCTATTTTTCAAGGGGTTTAAAATCTTATACGCTTCATAGTCATTATTCTCCTGTAAGACTATCTCCTCTCTATCCATGTCCATCAATGCTCTACTGGTAGCAATAAATGGACGACCTAGAATAATATGGACACTAGGGTCCTCGGGAACATCCATGACTGTAAAGTTGGCAAGGTCATGAAATCCCTCATATACTGACTGTACAGTCCTCCAACCTTCCAATGATCAAATCCACATGAAGGTCGGCAAACATCATCCTTCTAGAGAGGTTCATATCGACCATAAAACCCGCTTTAAGGCAGAGTGATAAAGGAATCACATTACTGCTTGAGCCAGAATCACATAAGGAAAGTCCTAAGGATTAGGATTTATCATTAATTAATACATCTAACGTCAAGCTATCTAGATCACCAAGCTTCTCCACCACCTCAGGGTCTGAGAGTTCTTCGGCCTCTGAAGGTTCAGATTCCAGGAAATGCTCCGGTTTAGAATCTAACAAAATTTCAAAAACGGAGATCAGAGACTTACCTTTTGTTCATCTCTGGTAGTCTTCTAGGTTGTGTTAGTGAATTTTGTGGAGAATTGAACAACAGTATCAAACTGAAAAATAAAAGGAACTTGATAACACCGCAGAGACGACTTGAAAGTCTTTCCTGCGAAAACTATTCGATCCCTTGAATTGCCTCCGGGAATTACTCGAATATAATCACGGGATATAACTGCTGCTCTTTCTATCTTTGGCAATAAGATGAAAGAAAATGCTGCAAAAGTTTTGTGGATATGTGTGTTTAAAGTTGAAGTTTTAAGAACATTCAAAAAGACCAAAAAATTGGCTTAATTTATGCTTAGATCATTCTACCGATTTGTTCCAAGTGTTACTTTATGTATATATAATGTTATATCAACATAACTCACTGATACAACCGCCAGATCATCGATTGCAATAGCAAAATCCCGAAAAGACACCAACAAAACCGAACAAAATCGCCATATAATCAAACTGACGCCCGCCCGAACGCCCGTCAGATGTTCGGGCGCCCGTCGAAACATTCGACGACGCCGTCCATAACATCAAGTTGCATCTCGATCAATTTCAAAGATCGGGGCGCCCGTTCAAAACACATGGGCGCTGTCCAAACACATGGACGCCCGTCCACCAAGCGTCAGATACATCCTGTATCTAAATCAATCCATGGACGCCCGTCCATGAATTCTGGACGCTCGTTCGTATATGGACGCCCGTCCATATGAAATGGACGCCCGTCCAAAATGCAACAGAAAAATGGTTTTGTTCAACACTTGATCTAACACTCTCGTAAGCTTGTAAATATCAAATGTAAGCATGCACCCCGCATCTCCTAACTCATATTGATTGTTTCAAGCTTACCAAACCTCAAACTAAATCCAATCACACTAAATCACATTGGTGATATAATCACCAACAATCCTCCCCCATTTAGTGTAACCCTTGACTTAGTTAAAATCATTAACACACAACAATTCATTTTCAATGATAATATCACGCAGATTGAATTACCATCTAGTATATTACACATTCCAAAATATTCTAGTATTAGGGTGTGACTATGCATTGAACCCTTTTACACAAATGAATACTTCAAAGATAATATACACACGAATTAAAAAACAACTTCTATAGCTTGCTTGACACTCTTTATCCAGGCCTTGTGTCCATATCAATTCATGAGAATGTAGAAAGCCAACCCTATCTTTCTTGAAGCGGCCAAACTTCAAACTCATATAGGTGAGTCTTATTAATCGTGTACACAAATCGACACTTTTTCATAAGACTCATTAAGAAAAATTATCAACCTCACAAGCGAGGTTAAGCACAAACCTTCGGGACAAAAACATGTGCCAAATCTAAGTCATTAGACCTTCCTCATTGAATTCAGCCCCTAACGTCATATTAGGAGGGAATTGGGTATTCTAATGCAAAGATTCAATAGGTTGTAGACCCATCCCGACAACCGACTTGATGAACAAATCCTTAGCCAATGCTTTGGTCAAATGATCGGCTAAATTCTTTTGAGATCTCACAAAAGCAATCGATATCACCCGTGAGTGATCAATTCACGAATCGAGCTATGTCTAACTCCAATATGTCGCGACTTTCCGTTGTACACTTGACTATAACACTTAGCCAAGGTATTTTCACTATCACAATTGATAGAAATTGGTGATATCGGTTTTGGCCACAATGGAATCTCATAAATCGATTTTTAAGCCATTCCGCCTAAACCGGCCGAAGCCAAGGCAATAAATTCTGATTCCATTGTTGAAGTAGCATTACATGTTTGCTTCTTGGAAGCCCATGAAATGGCACCACCTCCAAGTAGAAACACCCAACCACTCGTTGAAGAATGATTCTCATTTGATATCCAACTAGCATCCGAGTAGCCTTCTATTACCGAAGGTCGTCCAACATAAGTTAAACCAAAATTTTTGGTAAACTTAAGGTACCTCAACACACGTGTTACCGCATGCCAATGAACACTGCTAGGATTACTAGTATATCTACTAAGTTTTCCAACCGCATATGCAATGTCCGGACGAGTGCTAGTCATTGCATACATTAAACATCCTATTACTCGAGAATATTCAAGTTGAGACTCTGGTTTACCCGTATTCAACTCAAATTTCTCATGAGGATCCATGGGAGTTCTAGCCGAAATGAATTTTCACAATTGAACTTCTTCAACACTTTCTCAATATAGTGAGATTGTGTCAAAGTAATCCACTTTGTCATTCCTTATGATTTTTATACCAAGGATAACATCCGCCTCCCCCATGTCTTTCATTGAAAAACTTGATGACAAAAATGATTTGCATTGGTCAACTTGATCTTGGCTTGTACCAAAGATCAACATGTCATCAACATATAGACAAATGATTACACCATTTCCGTTTCATCAAATTTGCTATATAAACACTTGTCCATTTGGTTAAGCTTAAAACCATTAGACAAAACAACTTCATCAAACTTATGGTGCCATTGTTTGGGAGCCTGCTTCAGCCCATACAGTGATTTAACAAGCTTACACACTTTATGCTCATTTCCGGGTATCACAAAACCCTCCGGTTGTTTCATATAAATTTCCTCATCTAGATCTCCATTCAAGAAGGCTGTTTTAACATCCATTTGATGGATAACAAGATTGTTAATGGCTGCCAAGGCTATCAACAACCTAATAGTGGAGATTCGAGCAACCGGGGCATAAGTATCAAAATAATCAATGCCTTCTTTTTGTCTAAAGCCTTGTATCACCAACCGGGCTTTATACCTTTCAACGGATCCATCAATCTTCATTTTTCTTTTGAAGATCCATTTGCAACCTAACGGTTTACAACCACGTGGAAGATCCGTTAATATCCACGTATCATTGCCTAAAATGGAATCCATCTCATCATTAATGGCTTCCTTCCAAAAGGCAATATCCCGAGACTCCATAGCCTCTTTATAAGTTCTAGGATCATCATCAATATGATAACAATAAGCATATTGCAATCCTACTTCATCTCTTGTACCCTCCACCAAATATGTTTGGAAATCGGGACCAAAAGATTTTTCTTTTCTAGCCCTTTTGCTTTTTCGAAGCACCAAAGGCTCATCTTGTGATTTCTCACCACCACAACTTTCACTAGTTCCAATAGGAACAACATTTCTTGGCCTTGATATAGAAGAAAACCGACTTTCATCAAAGAGAGCATCCCTTGATTCAATTATGGAATGAACCGCAATCGAATCATTTGGTTCTATAACATAGAACCTATATGCCTTGGAATGCAATGCATATCCAACAAAAATGCAATCAATGCCTCTTTCCCCCAAGGTTTTAATCTTGGGATTGGGTAGTCTCACGATTTGCCTACATCCCCAAACACGCAAATAATGCAAGTTTGGCTTCTTATTATACCATTGCTCATATGGGGTAATAGGATTCTTTTATTAGAATTCTATTCAAAAGATAACAAGTTGCCCAGATAGCTTCTCCCCAAAAACCCTCACTCAATCTGAGTAAGAAAGCATAGCATTTACCATCTCTTTTAATGTTCGATTCTTTCTTTCAATTATGCCATTTTGTTGTGGTGTATAAGGTGAAGTGATTTCATGTATAATCCCACAAGATTCAAAGAATGGTGGATCAAAATATTCTCCACCTCTATCCGTCACGAAGCTTCTTAATTTTACTTTCAAGTTGTAATTCTACTTGGTTTTAAATACTTTAAACTTTTCCATTGCCTCGTCTTTTGTAAAAGCAAGTACACATAGCAAAAACGAGTGCAATCATCAATGAAAGTAACAACATACTTCTTGTTTCCAAAAGAAGGAGAAGAATGAAAATCACACAAGTCACTATGAACAAGTTCCAAAATTGTAGATGACCTTTCAACACCTTTAAAAGGTTGTCTTACAATTTTAGTTAAGCTACAAGTATCACACTTATTCATAGTCGTTACTACAAACAGAAATTAAGTCATTTTTAGACATTTGCAACATTCTTCTAAAATGTACATGACCTAATCTTGCATGCCATAAGTATGATTCATCAACATTAATATTCATAACATTCATAGCAACATTGTCATTCAAACCATTACTAATATTAAGCATATACATACCATTACTAAGATAACCAAATCCTACAAACATACCATGTTTAGATAATACATAACGAGAGGACTCATAAACTTGTTTGTAGCCCTCTTTACACAAAAATACTACCGAAACCAAGTTCTTCCGGATTAAAGGAACATGTAAAACATTATTTAAAGTTACAAATTTTCCGAAACTAAATTGCAAGTTAACTATTCCTCTTCCAACAACAAAAGATTTAGACTCGTTTCCCATATGCACAATGGATCCATCTTCAACTTTTTCATATGTTGAAAACCACGATCTATCCTTGCACACATGTCTAGTTGCTCCCGAGTCTATCCACCAACTAACATCATCATCCTGCAAATAACATGCTTCGGAAATCAGTGGAACATAATTCAAATCAGAATTAAAACCACAATTATAAACAATTGTACCTTGATGTTTAGGTGGACTTGGATCTTTCGACCCATTCACCGGGCCTTTGCCCTTACCATTGTTGTTCTTTCTAGAAAAACAATCAGCCCTGAAATGGCCTTCCTTACATGATACCAACAAGCCCCTTTAGGCTTTTTGTTGAACTTTGCTTTGTTCTTATTGTTGTTGGAATCAGACTTTCTTTTGTTATTCTTTTTGGAAGTTTCTCCAACTTCAACCATGTTGATTGAAGTTGAACCACCTGCAATGTTCTTTCCGCAACCTACAATATTTTTACCATTCTCTTTTAAACGTAAACTTTCTTCTATTCTCAAATGAGAACCAAGTTCAATCAAAGAAAGTTCTTCCTTTTATGTTTCAGTGAATTCTTGAAATCCTTCCAAGAAGGAGGCAACTTTTCAATAATGCTTGAAACACATATGGACTCATCCATAGCCATCTTATGCATAGAAAACTCGACCAAACAAACGTAGCAATTCATGATATTGATCCATGACAGACGATTATCTACCATCACATATTTCATAAAGTTACCAACAAGAAACTTCTTACTAGATGCATCCTCACTTACATACTTTGCCTCCAAAGTATCCCACAACTCTTTAGATGTTTCAATTTCAAGATAGGTATCAAACAAATTATTAGACATACCGTTCAGGATGTGACCACGGCATATATAATCATCGTTTTCCCACTTACTTTTCTTCCTTGTCTCTTCCATGGTGCTGTTATCATCGATTTGCGGGCAAGGTGTACTCAACACGTATACCACCTTCAATGCGGTCAGAAGAAAGTGCATCTTCTTTTGCCATCTACGGAAATCTTCACCATTGAACTGTTCTAATTTGCTGAAGTTCGATGTCATCTCCTTGATACTCGACATTGTTCAAAACAACAATAGTTTTCGCAGATTGTTAGTGAATTTTGTGGAGAATTGAACAACAGTATCAAACTGAAAAATAAAAGGAACTTGATAACACCGCAGAGACGACTTGAAAGTCTTTCCTGCGAAAACTATTCGATCCCTTGAATTGCCTCCGGGAATTACTCGAATATAATCACGGGATATAACTGCTGCTCTTTCTATCTTTGGCAATAAGATGAAAGAAAATGCTGCAAAAGTTTTGTGGATATGTGTGTTTAAAGTTGAAGTTTTAAGAACATTCAAAAAGACCAAAAAATTGGCTTAATTTATGCTTAGATCATTCTACCGATTTGTTCCAAGTGTTACTTTATGTATATATAATGTTATATCAACATAACTCACCAGATACAACCCTTCAGGATCAGTTGCAATAGCAAAATCCCGAAAAGACACCAACAAAACCGAACAAAGCGCCATATATAATCGAATCGACGCCCCTTGAACGCCCGTCTGAATGTTCTGGACGCCCGTCCAGAACATTCAGACGCTCGTCCATAACATCAAGTTGCATCCTGAATCAATTTCAAAGATCAGGACGCCCGTTCAAAACACATGGACGCTCGTCCAAACACATGGACGCCCGTCCACCAAGCGTCAGATACATCCTGTATCTAAATCAATCCATGGACGCCCGTCCATGAATTACGACGCTGTTCGTATATGGGACGCCGTCCATATGAAATGGACGCCCGTCCAAAATGCAACAGAAAAATGGTTTTGTTCAACACTTGATCTAACACTCTCGTAAGCTTGTAAATATCAAATGTAAGCATGCACCCCGCATCTCCTAACTCATATTGATTGTTTCAAGCTTACCAAACCTCAAACTAAATCCAATCACACTAAATCACATTGGTGATATAATCACCAACAGGTTGGCCTCTCTAGCCCTCATTGAAGCATCAGTAGCTTCCTTTATTCTATTTTCCTTCTTTATTTCCAGCCTCGACCTTTTCCTTGATATTCTAAAATGTACAGAGAGTGGCTTGGAAACAAACATGAATGTTTTCACATGATGCATGGTGAAAGTTCACATTATGCAGAAAATCCAACTACCCGAGATAAAATGTTGCTCATGCAAAAGCATGCAATAGAAGAGAAAAGAAAACAAAAACACTATTAGCAACTTCCGCTTCATATGTGTATGAACCCAAACGTTGTGGATTTACTAACAAAAAACCAATAGATAATAACACAGAAACACAATGAATCACCTAGAAACGCGGTTATCCTGGCTAGCCGCGGCGGTAAGGTTCATGTCGTGTTTTGGCAAAGATTCTATTTCCTGGTGGAAAACAACGACACAAGCCCTGCAAAACAATCAGAGCGTTAAAATAATGTAAAACAAAAAACCAGAAATCCTAACCATACTTTAGCAAATTTATCTAAAAATTTGACACTCGTGTCCCCAAAAATGGCACCGAAAACCTTGATCGCGTGTAAGTCGCTTCTACTACCAAGATGACTAGGTTCATCGTAGTATAGCAAATGAGCAAGGGTCGATCCCACAGGGATGTGAGTAATTCACAAATAGAGTTACCAACGTGTGGCTAAGAAGACACATATCGGTCATTGACCAACAAGACAAGGAAAGAAAACATACAACTACACTCTCTTCTCCCAACCAATTTGCTTAGCTTGGTATTAACCAATCTACCATGACTAACGGCTCCTGTAATTTCCCAGTAAATTAGAGGCGTAATTCTTTTTATATTATTCAGCTACAGGTGTGATCCCTTAATTTGGCTGAACTTATTTTTGCTAGACAGTTACCCCTATCTGCAACTAACCTACCTTAGGCTGTATTAGCATCATATGCATTAAGAATGTTATGAACATTTTATTATGTTTTGATGATGGCCATACAAGCTGTTATTGCAAGCCTGAAATAAGTTAGAAATCTCTGTATAAATCTTTACTTAGAGTCTGACATGTTGTATAAGTTAAGTCAGACAAGTATTGTACTAGTTGGTAGGATGGCTAAGTAAAACAGAATTTCGGCAGAGTCAAAGCAGCCAAGTACCAGCATAGAAGCATGAAGACACATTGACTGACTTATAACCAAGGAAGTCTGTGATGACTTTGGATAAGTCTAAGTTATAATCGCAAAGAGATGAAACTCATTGTTTAAATATGGTGTACACTAATCTCACACAAATCAAGATCAGTGAAGTGCATGTAATGCCTGAATGATCAAAGAAATCAAGAAAGCAGTGAACCGGCAAAGTAAACTATCTACCGGCTAAGTCAAGGTCAAGAAACAGTCAAGTGAAGGAACGGATGAGTAAGGTATATCATCTATACTTATTCAGAATGTGTGAATAATTAGAAGATCATGCAATAAATGCAGAATCAATCAATGACGGATTTTATGATAGACGTTTGAAAAAAACCGGACATTGAAATCAATGAGAATATAATTAGGAGGAATCAAGAATTAAATCAAGGATTATTCCCCACATTAAATAGCCAATGGATAGAAATTCAAATCAATGATTATCAAGGCTATAAATATAAGGCATTGACAGACAGGAAAAACAACAATTCGAATATAAAAGAACAAGCTGTCAAAATCCTAAGCCTTCTCTCTGAACTTAAAAGGACACATCTAAAGATCAACTCAGCAATCAGAGCTAAAAATACACATCAATCACTGAGATTGATCAACGACTCTGTGAATACAATTCACACCCCGGCTAAGCAACTGAATCAGAGCCATATGAGAAGGAGTTGTGTTTATGATAGCTGCTGAAGGATTTGTTCCCAAGGACTAGTGTATTGAAGACTGAGTCACTGAAGCTTTTATAGCCAGGGAGTGATAGTCTTGGAGATTGTGAAGTTTGTGTAGTCAAGGACAATCTAACTATTGTATCAGTAACAAAACAATACTAATTCCTCCAATCAACACAGGGGAAGAGTGGATTAAGGGATTACACCACCCTGAACCACTATAAACCTTTGTGTCTAATTACTTTCAGCAATTTACTTTACAACATTTTATTTATTGCATACTATATCTGTGTTTGAATAACCTACTTTGAAACAATATAAAAAGAAGGGACTTATCCGCTGCCTAAAAGCTTTTAAAACAAGAAAAGTTTTTGAAACTCCAGTATAGTCATTCACCCCCCATCTGATTATACTTTTACCCTTATATGGGACCAACAATTGGTATCGGAGCGGAGTTCCTAGTATCAGAACCTATTCAGATCTGATTTCTGGTAACAAGGAGATCACATATTTTCAAAGTAGTTTTCAAATCTGTGCTTTCTAAATATATCTTGTATCTGTGATTATGGATTCCTCAAATTTCATGTCTAAAGTGCCCATATTCAATGTTAACAATTTTGATGAATATGAAATAAGAATGCTATCTCATCTTGCAGCAAATCATGAGGAGATGATGGATGTCATCATGATGGCCTAATCAAGATCATGACTGTGATAGCCACAGGAGCAGATCAAAGAAAGAAGCAGAGAACTAAAAGAAATCTGGACAATGAGTCTTTTGGAAAATCGATAGATGAGGAAGAAGAGGAAGAAGAATCCGAAGATGAACAAGAACAACAAGAGGTAGAAGGTAGTGGTGATGGTGAACAACCAGAGAATGAAGAGGTTAAAGAAGACAATAGAGATGATGATGAAGAACAGAATGATGAGACTCCAGAAGAACCAACAAACATATCTCAAAGAGATATAGATGACAGAGTTGCTGAATATCTCAACCAGAAGCAGGAAGATTCCAGACTTCAACTTCACAATTCTGAGCATATGTTTATAGAAGAAGATTGGTTCTTTGGTTTTCTTGGCCTCACAACCCTTGTAGGTGTGCTTGATGAATCACCACTTTGGGACATGACAGATACGGCCAAGGCAAAAATGCATCAGACTTCTGACGAAGAAATGATGGTGATGATCAAGATCATAATGGTGATGACCAGGATGATGATAATGATAGTAAGAATGGTAATAATGAGGAGATATCAGATGCAATTGATGATGATATCACTCTCAATGCATTTCTGCAAACACAAGTGGCAAGAAAGCAAACAACTCAAGTGAAGCAAACACCCCCAGCTGATGTTAACCCCCAGCAGACTAAGGCAACTAAGTGCACCCTTGATCCAACTCAACATGACCCACAACTATCTGTTGACATAACAGCTGATCCAACAGCAGTGTTGGACACTGGATCAGCTGCTGCCACTCCGTCAAGGCAATTCCTGGCAAAGAGCAAGAGGGAATAGGAGGCAGTGCTGCCTTAGAAATTACATCTACTCAAGTACTTGAAGAAGTATACATATGTGTTGATGTTACTCAAACGACAGCACAAAACCAGGAACCAGCCTTAATTCCTCCCACTTTGCCACAACAGGACAGAGAACATCAAACAGAACCAGAGCCACCTGATATCAAGCAACAATTTGCTCACCTTTCTACTGGCATATCAAATGAGGCTTTTCAAAAGACAACAGATCTATTGGTTGAAGAACTAGAACAGCAAGCAATGTATCTCAGATCCATGACTACAGCTTTCAAAGATGAAAGCCGATCAATAGAGAGAAGATTTCAGGCCGTTGCTTAGTACATTGATGCACAAAACATTATTGTACAAAGGCAGGGTGACTTGATGCGCCAGATGAACATAAACTTCACCAACAATCTAGAAGGCCTCAGACAGCACGTCTCACAGGAAAATGAGTCAATGGCAATAGCTTTTGGCACAAGATTTGGCAGTGTGACCAAGAAATTATCTGATCATGACAAAAGACTCACATATATTGAATCCAAATTAGACACTATGATTGGTACAGCTGAAGCCACAAATAGCATCTTATTGCAACAAAGGGATGATGCAGCCAAAAAGAGGGAAAGATATGATAAGCCTGAATGATCGACAGTTAGACCTGAAGGATCAACAGTTAGACCTCCAAATTTTACTGAAGAACAGCTAAGAGCAAGAGACAAAGAAATGAAAATCAGAGCTGAAGCTGAAGAACAACAAAGGAAAGCTTGGGAGGTGAGGGAAAGGGCCATAAATGAACCTTGTATTGGATTCCCTCTCTCCACTCAAATAAGAGATGACGACAGAGATAGATCAGGAAGGCAGCAAAGGAATGGATCTGGTCAGCAAAGAGGCTCTGCAAGTCAACATCGATCCAGCACAAGAAGAGGCAGTATCAGTAGACAAAGACAATCAACTGGAAGCTTTTCTAGTCAAAAAAGGACCTTCACTACCTATAGAAACAGGGAAGAGAAGGAAGAAGCAGTGTTGGACAATGTGAAGGAATTATTTTGAAATCAATACAGTCTGTATCCAATCAGTCATAAGATAAAGCTTGGGCATATTGGCTTAGTTATCAAGATGATGAGATAAGGGTAGATATGGCAAAAATCTATAATGATGTAAAGAGAGAATATGCCTCTCTCAGGAAATAATCCAAAGAAGGAGCATCTGGCTCAACCAGTAGAAATCTAATCCGGTAATACCTCCTAATGCAAAAGGACCGGAGGACTTGTCAAGTGAGAAGCAGGAAGAATTCAATAACATGATGAAATTTTTCAGTCTAATGAGTAGACTGAACCCATCACAACAGTGGATGATGTATAAGAATTTGAGGTTTGCAGATCCCCATATTGCTGAAGCTAAAGAAAGACTTGACAAGTACTTTGGAGAGCCACAGGCAAATAGGACTATGCCTGACTTCTATAGACTCATCAACAAGATAGTATTCCTTGGGATCTTTGAACACACTGCTATGGCATACTGGAAATGGATGTTTACAGAAGTTGATTGGAAGGACATGGAAGGGATTCATACTACTAAGTTCAAGAGGTACAAAGAAAACCTAAGCAAAATGTAGTTGTAGCATTCTAATTCCGTCTTGAACTTACTATCTTATTGCCCTTTATGGATGAATAAAATTTCTGAGTTTTATTCTGAGTTATTACTATGAAAATTTGCATACTTATGTTCAGGCTTATGAGGGTTTTGGCATCATCAAAAAGAGGGAATTGTTAGGAACATTTTATTATGTTTTGATGATGGCCATACTAGCTGTTATAGCAAGCCTGAAATAAGTTAGAAATCTCTGTATAAGTCTTTACTTAGAGCCTGACATGTTGTATAAGTTGAGTCAGACAAGTATTGTACTAGTTGGTAGGATGGCTAAGTAAAACAGAATTTCGGCAGAGTAAAAGCAGCCAAGTACCAGCAGAGAAGCATGAAGACACATGGACTGACTTATAACCAAGGAAGTCTGTGATGACCTTGGATAAGCCTCTAAGTTATAATTGCAAAGAGATGAAACTCATTGTTTAAATATGATGTACACTGATCTCACACAAAGAAATCAAGAATGCCTGAAAGATCAAAGAAATCAAGAAAGCAATGAACCGGCAAAGTAAATTATCTACCGGCTAAGTAAAGGTCAAGCAATAATCAAGTTAAGGAATGGCTAAGGTATGTCATCTATACTTATTCAGAATGTGTGAATAATTAAAAGATCAAGCAATAAATACAGAATCAATCAAGGATGGATTTTATGATAGACGTTTGAATAAAAACTGGATCACTGAAATCAAGGAGAATATAATTAAGGGGGAATCAAAAATTAAATCAAGGATTATTCCCCACATTAAATAGCCAACGGACAGAAATTCAAATCAAGGATTATCAAGGCTATAAATAGAAGGCATTGACAGACAGGAAAAACAACGATTCGAATATAAAAGAACAAGCTGTCAAAATCCTAAGCCTTCTCTCTGAACTTAAAAGGACACATCTAAAGATCAACACATCTAAAGATCAACTCAGCAATCAGAGCTACAAATAAACTTCAATCACCGAGATTGATCAACTACTCTGTGAATACAATTCACACCCAAGTTAAGAAAGTGAATCGAGCCATCTAAGAAGGAGTTGTGTTTGTGACAGCTGCTGAAGGATTTGTTCCCAAGGACCAGTGTGTTGAAGACTGAGTCACTGAAGCTTTTGTAGCCAGGGAGTGATTGTCTTAGAGATTGTGAAGCTTGTGTAGCCAAGGACAATCTAACTATTGTATCAGTAAAAGACAATATTGAATTCCCCCAATCATCATAGGAGAAGAGTGGATTAAGGGATGACACGACCTTGAACCACTATAAACCTTTGTGTCTATTTACTTTCAGCAATTTACTTTACAGCATTTTATTTATTGCATACTATATCTGTGTTTGCATAACCTACTTTGAAACAGTATAAAAAGAAAGGACTTATCCGTTGCCTAAAAGCTTTTAAAACAAGAAATTTTTTTGAAACTCCAATATAGTCATTCACCCCCCTGACTATACTTTTACCCTTCTCTGGGACCAACAAAGAATTAAGGATTGGCAGGATGAACCGAAACCTCATCTAGGCAGCCACCGACAATACTAGACTTGCCAGATCTAACACACATAGGTTAACCTGATAATTAAATGCAGTGGCGCAAAATCCTCAGAATTAGAGTTTCTATGTTACTCCGCGCGGCAGTATAGACTGCCGCGGAGGCGAATCCAATATTCTATGTTACATTATTACAATTGTGATTCTACTGGTAAATTATGGTGTTCAAGCAGATTAATTAACAATGCATTAATTCATATCTATCTATCATCAATCAAATATACGAAAGAAATTTGAAAGTTTCATACCTTGATGATGAGGACTAGCTTGAACAACTCAAGCTAGTTGATTTCTTGGGGGAAGGGGAAGAAGAAACTTGCTCAATAACTCAACATCACATAAACTTTGTTAGGAAATCTACACAGGACGCAGCGGAATTCAAAAAATTTATTTCCTTTTAGCCAGGATCGACTTCGTTTAAGCAATAAACAAATAAGTAGTAGACAGTGGTTACCTTGCTTGATCTAAAAGATCGACGCTTTGACCATCTAAGGAGAGTAGTGATGCACGGAGCCGCCCAAGCGTTCAGCCTCTACTGCTAGTCCACACGAACAGCCCCCCAGAATCCCATCATGGATTGCTACCAGAAAAACTAGGTTGCTAGACCGACTTTTTCTCTCTCTCTCAAAAATCTCTCTAAGAAGCTCTCTGATTTTCACAACAACTATTAGCTCTTGGAATTGTATTGTACAAAAGAGCTAGTCAATCTCTCCTTTATATAGAGTATGGGGCGCCCCTTTGCTATCCCAATCTGATTGGGATTAGCTTCCTAGTAGATAGAGGAGAAAGAAAATATTTTCGTAATAAAATAAGGAAATTAGATATTCTAGATTTATCTCATTTAATATTCAATATCTTATATTAAATATTTCCAAGATATATATTGTCAATATCTAATATTGAATATATCTTTTATTATATTATCATAAATCAATTTACACATGTGTATATATCACATATATATATTATGTGCATATAAATTACATAGTATGGTGCGCATGTGCATCATTAGTTCCTATGAACCAATTCACACTACTGCATACACGCATATATATATATATATATATATATATATATATATATATATATATATATATATATATATATATATATATATATATATATATATAATATTAATATTTGGTAATACTATTAATTAATTTGCAAAATCCATGTGTATCAATATACACAATATATCTCGACATACATATCAAATATATGCATATTAATTAATCAACATAATTAATATATTGCATTATATTTATTCATAATAAATAAATACCACCATATTAATTTATCGCTATAACATTTATAGTCTTGAGATAAACATTTCCTTATTTGGTTATCATTATAACATCGCATTTTAATCCGGCTAGATGTTTTTATGTGTGTGTCCCGATAGGATTCCGAATATGTTGGCCGTAGACATAAAGTGCAAATTAAGAAAATGCCCTTCATGCCTAAGGATCACGGGATAGCGTCTAGCAACACACTCGTGACCCCCAATCATCAGAAGAGTCAAATGCAATGACTACTACCTTTCATGTGAAACAGTTACCGTGTAAATAGAATCCTATCGTTGTAATAATATCCATACGGTCGTTCGTCGAGTGTCAAACATCAACGACCGTATCTTATAATCTGGATATCATGCTCTCTCGAAATAACTCATTTACTTCCACTTTGCAATGATTCACGAGAGTAAGACACTCCTTATAAGAAGGCCCTTTCGGATATTCACCCCTACTGATAGGGTACGCGATTTCCGGACGACCAAACATGTATACTCCACATGCTTCAGTATCACATCCAATCACTACCGCATGATCGCGCCGTTGCTAGGGGAAACCTCAATTGTGTCAAAGCATGACAATCCACACTGTGATGCCATGTAGACTCCGGCCCTAAGGATAATTACACAACCGTCATATAGTGTGACACTTAACAGTGTAAGTGGGTCAGTCTAACGTACGCATTCTCTAATACACGTCCACGTACAGTCAAAGTGTCTCTACACTTCGATAGACGAGAACTATCCCTGCTCTTAAAGACAGAAGACATCTAATACGTGCTAGCATGTTTGTACTATCAATGCCCTGTTTAATAGCACATAAGCCTAGAGACATTTAAGTATCAAACTTGTTAAAATGATTAGAGATCTCATGAACCATAATCGCCTATCATTGTTTCTCTATCACAGTTTAATACTAAGGACGTTATTATATAACAATTCATAATTGGTTCTTTAAAAGAATAAATATATGACAACAGAAAAGCCATTTATTATATATGTATAATCATAAAGAAATAGTAAAAATGATCCGACCCGGTCGGATCTGGTCCAACCCGATTGGGTTTAGGACACTATTTAACAATCTCTCACTTGGCCTAAAGCAAATCACTCATACACACAAGACCAAGTTGAAACACAAGAATCTCATGCAATACTTGTAACCAACCCTGGCCATGAACGGATCGCTATCCATGAGGACACAGACTATCTTCATATCATTCTCTAAATGACCAAGTCAAAAGGAACCGCCTCAACACACACATGAATCTCTGATGAGAACCTAGTCCTTGCATCAAGCAATGAATCCACTTACTATATCAGCTATATAGAAAAGGTTGAAGAACCGTACAAGGTTCAGGAATGAACCTTATAGATCCATGTACTGCTCCTGCTGCGCCTCCAAGGCACTACTGCGTTTTGGTTAAGTTGCAGAATTTACAGTGACCCATAGCCTAGAACATTTCCAGCTCACTGTATCACTTAATCAAAGTGACTGCAAACCCAGACCGTAGCTCCCACTCACCTTCATAAGACTCAAGATATACGTCTGTATATCTATATTTATCTGATTCCAAGTTTCGATAAACTAGGAAACCATCATTAACTTGTTTAAGGATATTCTCGACATTCACCAGATTTACTTTCATACTTGCTCATGACTCTTCATGGACTATGAACATCTGGCATTACTTTTATGATGGTTCCTATTGCAGTAGCAAAGGAAACATTCCATAAGCATCATATTTCACCTTATCTTTAGGACTAACGTCCTAACATAGATAGATCTTGAGAACACTGGCTAGCAGTATCTCCTGCCGCGATCTATGCTAAACTCTTTTAGCATCACATCTATATAGGTAAACTATAAACTAACAGCAGTTAAACCTATCACTTATAGATTCTTATTTCTAAAATAAGAACTACTAATCCAAGTGATTTCATAAAGACCTTGAACTACCAAACATTAATTGATTGTGACATGGGGTGATAATTCCAAAGAGAGATATCTAATACCTTACTCAAAAATCATAACACATCCATCTTGCACATTGAGCATATCTCTTCTTTTGTCTAAATCAAACTCTTTTGATTATCAAACAAAGAAATCATATTGAGAAACTTGTTTGAGTCCATAAATGGATCTCTGGGCTCACATATCATGTTATCGTCTATGAACATCGAGCTGTCTGCCCAACGTTTTCAACACTATCATATAGCCATGATATGAAGTTATAACAAGCATAGTCTGAATAGAACAGGGCTCAACTAGCAGCATAAAGATATTTACAAGGTTTACACGTCGTACCCTTCAGCCATCACTAGAGCTTATTGTAATCATATTACTATCCATGTCAGCCTTTTAGGGTCATTCCCTCTAGGTAAGACAGACTAGGTTCACAACCTGGTTGTCACTAATGGAATCTAATTCAGACTTTATGGCTCCTGGCCATATCTCTCAATCTTGCCTTTTAAACATTCCTTCATAAGTCGTGAGATATTCATTCTTCAAGATGAACATACTAGCAGCCTTTTCAGGCTTGAGGTTATCCATAGACTTATAGAACATTTGTGTGCTCTGAGCAGTGTTCTGCACCTCATCGCTATGCGGCACCTGCTCATGTTCCAATGGTTGAATATCTCTTTGTGGTTCTCAAACTCTTTTGAGATCTAAATTTACTCCCACTATTTCTTTTTGAAGAAACACTTCCTCTAGAAGACAACATGTTTGGAGAAAAACACCTTTTGCTCCATGGACAAGTAAATAATATCCAGCGTGCTTGCTAAGACATAAGACATTCCACAAATCTGCACATGTCATACTAAGCTCCAAGCCTTTCAGACATTGCTGCTTGCAAGAAGCACAACAACCCTATCATCGGTTAAGATGGATTTGATGTTATCGTCTTCCATATATGATATAGAATTTATTCAGCCTTTATTCTTTGGAACTTGGTTAAGTATACTTATTATATAAGGGCACTATCCCGAAACAAGTAAGGGATAATTTGCATGGATTACGTCACATCTTTATCATATAAAGTGTTGTTTCCTTTTTAGGAACACAATCTAATTGCATATCCCAAAGATGGTATCCTACAAGGAGAACATTATTCCCTTTCAGTCGACTTCTGAAACACTCTTCAGGTCTCAATTGCTTCAATCCGTTTGAAGATTAATTCCTAAGTAGCTCATCAATCTCATATCCGTACTAGCTCAAACTTTTTGGGCTTTCCGAATTTTTGTACTTCACTTAAGAACATTCAACTATTTCTAAAAATAGTCATAGAGATTAATAAACAATTATTTATGGTATTAATTGTCATAAGCTAGCAAACATCGGTATGTTTAGGCTTTTGACAACTTTCTAGATTTTGTAGCCTTTTCATAAAAGAGTATTTCAGTCATCTTCAGATAAGGTATGTATTACCCGCATGATACATAATCACATGGTTCAAACATCATCAGAATGGTATCTGATTACACGTTCCTCTTCCATAGAGACTATTTCTAGAACGACCACCAAATATTATGGATAACAGCCATACAAATACTTAGTTGAGATTTCATCACCTATATCAACTATATAGTGACACCAATCTAGTATGTCAGATTCATTGACTGTTCAACTTTATCGGGATAATATTTATTCCTTACAATTGAATTTTTCCATTAAATCCTAACATCTAACTGAAAATATGTCTTTCATCAGAACCGGAACATGATAACATTTATTTAGTTCCTTTATCAGTTTACTAGACTCAAAATACAAAACCGAAGATGTCGCAACATTTGCTTCACCTTTCCGTACCTTTGTGTATTCTGTATTTAGTCATTCTAATTTAATCATACTCGTAAGATATCATATATCTAAGAGTTGACTTGAACTTAGATGGATTTATCTCAACACACTTGTCTAGAATAAAGACTTCGATAAGAACTCTTATTTTAAGCACATGCCCTAACTTCCTTTTTAATCCTTTAAGCACTTGTAAATATTTCTTATTGTAGTCTTCATAAGACTTAAGAAAGATCACAAGAGCTATGTCTTTAATTTCTTTTCATAAAGAAAATCTAAAGCTTATTAGATAGTTTATTTTGCCTTTTGAATCACATTCAAAACATGAACTATTTAATTAAACCTTCAAGCAATTCTTAAAAAAATAAGTCGATACTTAAATCTTATAATTTTGAAAACAACATTTCCAAAATTCGGTGTGCTCATTCTTATTCAACGTTTGAATTTATTGTCATCGTATGACAGAATGATCATATTGGATCGTATCCAATATATGATTAATTCGTTGAAACTTATTTCAAGTGATTTAATCATATCATGAGCTTATGCTTTTCATTAATAATTAAAGTCTTAGAGCACTGCATCAAACATGTAGTCTCATTGTCTCTAACTACTATAACGGGGTTGCTCCCGTCATTGCTTATTTTAAAAGGATTAAAATTACTTAACCATACTTGAGAACATTTCTCAAAAGGTAACAGTCACAATTTGGTTTTACTAATCGAGAATTAAAAACACAAATAATACAACTATAAATAAAATAATCTCCTAGAGAAAGGGAGGAAGACTCAGAATGTTTAAATGATGACAATTGATGATGGGTATAAGCCCCTAGAGAAAGGAAGGAAGACTCGGAACATTTTAGTTAAACGATGTTCTGCTAAAATTGCCACAAGCACGCCACGCCGCCGCCGCCGCCCGTGCCCGTTGACCGTTGGGCTTTGGGAATTGGGCCTTCTTGGGCCTGAGGGCCTTGGGCTGGGCTAGTATTATATTTTTGGACAAAATCAGCGGAGTGGCAATGCTGAAGTCTGAATTCAGCAGGGACAAAATCAGCTGAGGCTGAGACCTTTCATCTTCTTCGAAACTGTCATGATCAATACTGATATCAAAGTGGGAGTAAATGCATTAATGTTTATCAATGCTGAGGCTTTTCCATTGCTTGCTCAAGCCTCTATATAAACAAGCCTTCACAACATATAAAACACATAAGTTACAAGAACAGAAATATAATACACGTTCATATTGTTTTGCATATAAAGTTGAAGATTTTTTTCTCAAAAACTGCAACAGTTCGACGTTGTTCAGTAGTTGAAGTACCTCTCTTTTGAACATGTAAACTGAGTAATCCTGGGAGACAATTGCATAAACCGGGATACAAGCCGGAGCAAATATGTCTTAAGGACATGGTTTCATCTTGCCTCAATCAAGATATCCTTTATTGTTTTATTTTATTTTCGTTTTTCCATTACAGTAGTTGTAATATCTTTCAGGATTAATATTTATAAATTGTTCTTCTTCTTTCTGTTGATTGATTTTATTTCGCATACAATACTACGGGTATAACAATCTTAAGACAATTTTTTTCCCCAGAGCTTTCTTATGCTCTGAAAAGTATCTTTATGCGAGATTAAAATAAATATTCGTCTTTGAACAATTTATTTTATATATTTAGCTGAACTTGAATATCTCATTTGATATTCAGTAAAATCTTGCTGCTGTTTAGTCTCGTTTTAACGAACCAAAATCTGATTGTTGATCTTCTGTTTTGAACAGAAATGACTACTGTCACTGATGCGTCATTGATACCTAATAAGGATGCTGCGGCAACTACAAGTCTGAATCAAGTAACAATTGCAACTGTGCCGGTTGTGACACAACCAACTGTTTCTGTGGCTGGTTCTTCTCATGGAGAGAAAACAGAGAAATTTAATGGGCTGAATTTCAAGCATTTGCAGCAAAAGATGTTGTTCTACTTGACTACACTTCGATTAGCCAGGAAGCTCACTAAAGAGCAACCGGTTGTGCCTCCAGACAACATCGAACACAGAGCTCTGCTTGCTCTTGAGAGTTGGAAGCATAGTGATTTTTTATGCAAAAATTACATTCGTAACGGTTTAGACAATACTCTGTATGGTGTCTATTGTTTGTTTGAGTCTTCTAAAGCATTGTGGCTTGCGTTAGATAAAAAAATATAAAACTGAGGATGCAGGTGCTAAGAAATTTATTGTAGGTAAATTTCTGAAATATGAGATGGTCGATTCCAAAACCGTAATTAAATAGGTTGAGGAATTACAAATCATTATATCCGAACTTTTAGAAGAGGGTATGATTATTAATGAAAAATTTCAAGTAGCCTGTGTGATTGAGAAACTACCTTCTTCATGGAAGGTGTATAAAAATTATCTCAAACAGAAGCGAAAGCAAATGTCCATGGATGATCTTATTGTCCGACTCCGTATAGAGGAGGACAATAGAGGATCCGAAAATAAACTTTCTGTGCAGGTTGTGTTAGAAAATCTACACGGGAACACAGCGGAATTCAAAAATTTATTTCCTTTAACCAGGATCGACTTCGTTTAAGCAATAAAAAAATAAGCTAGTAGACGGTGGTTATCTTGGTTGATCTAAAAGATCGACGCTTTGACCGTCTAAGGAGAGTAGTGATGCACGGAGCCCGCGTTCGGCCTCTACCGCCAGTCCACACGAACAACCCGCCAGAATCCACCATTGGAATTCTACTAGAAAAATCCAGTTGCTAGACCGGCCTTATCCCTCTTTCAAATCACTCTCTAAGAAGCTCTCTATTTTTCACAAGAAACTATTAGTCTCTTGCAATTGTGATGTACAAAAGAGCTAGCCAAACCTCCCTATTTATAAGGTGACCTGCACCCCTATTGACGATACGATATGCCACTCTTCCACGTGGAATTATCTGAGTGGTCCAGCTGGAATGTGGAAGAGGTCCAGGTATGACAAGGATGTCGAGTCGGGTGAGCCATCTCGACATGATCAAGATCATTTACATTATGAGTTAATTATGTAGAAGGCTTGCACTTTGGCATGACCATCTCGATGTATATCGAGCCGATATCAGAGGAGTAACTTGGATAAGAAGCCAAGGTTATATTTGTCAATAGACTAAACCGCCCTTAATGTAGGGCAGAAGAGGGACATGTGCCTATAAATACATACATCCAGGAACTACGTTGGGCTTGATTCCTGGATTCCAAACAGGATACGTAGGCAATTCAAGATTCATTCTTGAACCCAGCCGTACAATATAAAAACCTCCATCTTCCTATAAAAGGCACCATCTTTTTTACATTGCATCTTCTTTCTATTTCACCCCTAGATTCTAAACAACCTTGACACATCACTGGTGCTTTATTTAGCATCATCATTTGGCGCTAGAAGGAGGGTCCAATCTATCGGTGATTTAGAGAGAGTAGTACGATGGCGCCGTCAACAAGAAGAAAAGCAGGCAGTAAGTGTTAGGTGTAGTGCCTGCATCCTTCAGTAAGAACGTACAGAATGAAGAACACACAGACCTAGAACCAGCAGGGGAACAAAACCAGACTGTCCTAGAAAAGCCCACTGGTTCTAAGGCTGCAGTTGTGCAAAAGCAGAAACCACAGCTTTCTCCCCAGTTGCAAGATGTTGCGGACCACTTGGCGTCACTAGATGAAGAAGCACTTAAGCGTGTCGTAGCGTCCGTGTTTGTTGAAAAGGGTTTCCGTGATTTTTCGGACGGGCAACCTTCAGGCCAACCAGGCCAGAAAGAGTTAGAAAACGCGAAGGGGAAGAGGCTGGCGGATGTTCGAGAAGAATGTGGAGACGAGATAGAAGTCAGTGCCACCAACTACAAGAAGCGGGTCACGCAAGAAAAGCCTTCAAGAAGGGTCGAGGAGAGTATACGAGATGAGTTCAATCGTATCGTTGGGAAGGATCGAGACATTGATTGGCTCGAGTCGCCTTTTGTAGCTGAGATTGAGCATTACCCGATGCCCGAGTCCTTCAAACCCCCAAAAATGGATCCGTATGACGGCACAACAGATCCTGAGGATCATCTATACCGATACATATCGATGATGAGGCTAAGAAATGCGAACGACGCTATGAAGTGTCGAGCATTTGACACTTTGTTAACAGGTCGAGCTCGAGAGTGGTTCCACAAATTGAGACCCGGGTCGATTTCTAACTTCGTGCAGTTGGGGCAAAAATTCCGCGACGCGTTTATTGGAAACAAGAAGTTTCATCTGAGTTCAACCCATTTGACTAACATCAAGCAAGAAAGGAATGAGTCAACTATCGATTATATGAAGCGTTTTAACCTCGAAGCAATGAAAGTCCATAATCTCAATGAGACACTTCAGGTCAATTTTTTCGTTGCAGGGATCAGGAACATGAAGTTATACGATAAGTTATCTAGGAAGATGCCAGAAAGCATGGACGAATGTGTGAACATAGTCCATAAATTTTGCCAAGGTGAGGAGGCGGTCTTGCTTGCACACCATCTCGCTTGGTCTCAACTCAAGAACGACCCCGCGCGCCGCACTAAAAGGTCAGCCTAGGAATGAAGGGAAAGCCAGCGTTTTCGATCGGATGACAGCGCCAATTACAGATCGACTCGGGAAGAAAGGTAATTTGAAAGATAGAGACTTCATACCCCTTAATCGATCTCGGAAAGAGGTGCTCGCCATCATGATAAAAAAGAACATTGCTCGGACGCCAAAACCGATATCAAAAGATGTCGAGAAGAGGAAAAACACCCACAAATATTGTGATTACCATCAGGATGTGGGGCATGACACAGAAGAATGTTTTGATCTAAAAAGAGATATCGACGCTGGCATCCAAGAAGGACAAATTTCGGCGAGGTAGTAGACAGATCGGAGAAGGATGATCCCAAAGGACGTCGTGAGTATAAGAGGAAGAATTATCATGGAAGAAGAGATCGATCTCCCAATCGAAGCAATCAAAGGCGTAGAGACAGGTCATCTGAGCCCGTGAGAAGGGATAATCAGAGAGATGAGCGTCGAGACGATAGAAGGGAAGATCAGAATCGAGATCCTTATGGAGATAACCGAATCGGATATGGCGTGAATACGATTGTGGCGGAACATGACTTAGACCGACCCCGATCAAGTCAACCCGTTATGGATGGGTCGAGAGAGGCCAAGAAGTTGAAATTCACAACAGAGGTAGGATATGGACCTAGAGACGATGTCCCAAGTACTTATGGCCGCAGTGAAGGCTTAGTCATAGAAGCAGTTATCAGTCGAGGGCTAATAAAGAGAGTCTGTATCGATAGCGGGAGTGCTGTGAATATCCTATACTATTCAGCATTCAAGGCAATGAAGTTAAAAGACGAAGATATAACACCATTGTCCACCCCGCTATTTGGTTTTACAGGGCAGGCCATCCATCCTGTTGGATCTATCAACTTGTTAACCACAGTAGGAGATGGGGAGAAGGGGCGAACGATGGAGATGACGTACGTCGTAGTCAAGGCCCCTTCAGGATATAATGTAATATTGGGTCGACCCGCACTTTATGATTTGAGAGCAGTGATCTCCACCTACCATAACAGCATGAAATTCCCTACATGGCATGGTACCCACGAGGTAAGGGGAGATGTGGCAGTGGCCAGGAATTGCAACCTAGTAACGATTAAAGGAAAGGGTGTAGGCCAAGTGTTGGTTGAAGAGCTAATCCCTGAGGAGGAAGAGGACAAAAGTTGGATTTCGGTCGATCCAACGGAAGAAGTTCGAGTTTGGAAAGAAGAAGAAAGCCAGGGAGTTCAAGTCGGGAAGTGGATTCCACACCCCGATGTTCAGACGTTAGTCGATCTCCTGGTTGAGTTTCGAGATGTTTTTGCATGGAAAGCCGACGACATGCCGGGCCTCTCCCGCGACATTGCAGTGCACAAGCTCAATGTCGACCCCACGAAGAAACCAGTGAAACAAAAGAAGAGAAATCTAGCACCAGAAAGAAAGGAAGCAGTTAAAAAAGAAGTCGACAAGTTGCTGGTGGCTGGGATCGTTAAAGAAGTGGTATATCCAGACTGGTTAGCCAACCCAGTTTTAGTGAAGAAGCCCGATGGGAGCTGGAGGATGTGCATCGACTTTACAGATCTAAACAAAGCTTGCCCAAAAGACTCTTATCCACTCCCCAAGATCGACCAACTTGTCGACTCGACCTTAGGTTTCGAAGTTTTTGGATTTCTAGATGCGTATCGAGGTTACTATCAGATCCTTATAGACCCCAGAGATTCGGAAAAAACAGCTTTTATAACTGACTTCGGGACGTTTAGTTTCGTTACGATGCCGTTTGGTTTAAAGAATGCAGGAGCAACGTACCAGCGTGCAGTGAATAAGATTTTCGAAAAGCTGATTGGACGGAGCATGGAAGTCTATGTAGACGATCTGTTAATTAAGAGTAAGTCTCTCGAGCAGTTTATAATCGACACGAGAGAGGTGTTCGAGGTCCTTCGTTCTGCTAACATGAAACTCAATCCAAAAAAGTGTACATTCGGAGTCCGATCAGGAAAGTTCTTGGGATACATGATATCTAAGGATGGAATTAACGCGAACCCAGACAAAATCAAGGTCCTCCAGAACATGCCAGTGCCTCGAACTGTGAAGGAGGTGCAAAGATTAACGGGTCGGATGGCAGCTCTCAACCGTTTCCTATCGATATCGGCACAAAGGGCCTTGCCATTCTTCAAGATTCTAAAGAAAGCAAGTCCCTTCCAGTGGGATGACAGGTGCCAAAAGGCTTTTGAAGATTTGAAGAATTACCTGTCGAACCTGCCCACCTTGGCGTCACCTCGAGAGGGAGAGAAGCTTTTAGTGTATCTTGCTGTTTGTGAAGAAGCAGTGAGCGCGGTATTAATTCGAGAAGCAGAACGAGGTCAGGTACCAATCTATTTCGTCAGCAAAGCTTTGCATGGGGCAGAGTTAAGATATTCACCAGCTGAGAAGCTAGTTCTGAGTCTAGTCCACGCGTCGAGGAAATTAAAGCATTATTTTCAAGCACACCCGATCGTGGTAGTCACGAACCAACCCTTGAAACAAATTTTGGCGAAGCCCGAGACATCGGGTCGACTGGCCAAATGGGTGGTCGAGTTAGCCGGATATGATATCGAGTTCACGCCTCGGACAGCTATCAAAGGCCAAGCATTAGCCGATTTCATTGCAGAAGGGTTTTCGATCCAAATTGCACAAGAAAAACAACCATCAGAACAGCAGTGGACCGTTTATGTCGATGGTGCTTCTAGTAAGGAAGGAGCAGGAGCGGGTTTGTTGCTGATTAGCCCAAGAGGAGAGGAATTCCCATATGCGCTTCGATTTGAATTTAAAGCCACTAACAACGAAGCGGAATATGAAGCCATGATCATGGGTTTGAAGTTGGCAATCAAATTAGGGTCGAGGATCTCCTGGTATACTGATGACTCACAAATAGTGGTAAATCACATCCGAGGGGGATATGAGGCTAAAGAGGAAACCATGAAAAGCTATCTAAAAGTGGTTCAGAGACTGATGTCGAAATTTAAGAATGTTCGTATCGAACAGGTACCGAGGAACGAGAATAAACGAGCTGATGCCTTATCTAAACTGGCGTCTAATTTCAAATCAAAAAAGAAAGTCCTGGTAGAAATGTTGTCAGAGCGTAGCTACGAAGAAGTTGATGTGCAACCAATCAGTCAGGGGTCGACGTGGATGGACCCGATAGCCGCTTATCTTAAAGATGGGATTCTACCATCGGATAGGTTTCAAGCAAGGAAGGTACGATTACAGTCAGCGAGATATGCATTATTTGATTATGTTCTTTACAGGAAGTCATTCGTAGCGCCCTGGACGCGATGCGCGTCGGAAGAAGAGGGAGCATATCTTCTCGAGGAAATACATCGGGGAGTATGTGGAAATCATTGTGGGGCACGAATGCTGACAAGGAAATGTAGGCTAGCAGGGTATTTCTGGCCCTCAATGCAGAGGGACGCAAATGAGTTGGTTATGAAGTGTAGAGCGTGTCAGGTTCATGATGTGATAACGCATCAGCAAGCTCAAGAGATGAACGTCATCGAGTCTGTTTGGCCTTTCGACGAGTGGGGTGTCGATATAGTAGGGCCTTTGCCTCGAGCCCCTGGAAATTTAAAGTTTGTTGTAGTCGCGGTCGATTACTTCACCAAGTGGGTTGAGGCTAAAGCCCTCGCTAATATCAGAGCTGCAACTATCAAAAAATTTTTGTGGGAAAATATTTTATGCAGGTTTGGAGTCCCCAAGTACCTGATCTCGGACAATGGCACTCAGTTCTTGGATGAAAGGGTGCAGAGCTGGCTCAAAGAGTTCAAGATCGAACATAGAACGACATCCGTGGCTCGACCTCAGTCGAATGGACAAGTCGAAGCGGAGACCAACAGACACCAGTGAAGTTCGGTCCAAGAAGCGATTGGAAGATGAGGGACGCGATTGGGCAGCACAGCTTGCCAAGCATCTTGTGGTCATATCGAATCGCACTCTAATCGGCTACTCGAGAAACCCCTTTCGCAATGGCCTACGGGTGTGAAGCGGTTATACCAGCAGAGATCGGGTTGTCCTCACCTCGGGTTCTGGCTTATAATATCGAGACAAATGGGTGCAATCTTAGGCAGGCGAAAGATGATATCGAAGAAAGGAGAGATGTCGCATCGCATCGAGTGGCTGAGTATAAGAGAAAGATGTCACAATATTACAACACTCGAGTAAAGTATAAATATTTCCAAGTTGGTGACCTCGTACTGAGAAAGAATGAAGCGAGCAGACAAGATCCAATAGGCAAACTCGAGCCGAATTGGGAAGGCCCTTACAAGATCCTGAAAGTCCATCCTAAAGGGGCATATCAACTTGGAAGGTCAGACGGAAGCACAGTACCCCGAACCTGGCATGCCACTAATCTTAGAAAGTATTATGTGTAACTTTCATTTTCTGTTTTGGTGATTGTAATGCGTCGAATCGACAATCAAAACTTTATGTTTGCGATTTTATGTGATTTTCTTTGAACTAGCACCTGTCGATGCGATGTACAAAAGCTTTAATGCTTATCACTCCTAACCTTCTAAAGCGCACATAAATTCATACTTAAAGTGCACCATGAGTCATGAACTCATGCTTCACTTTGGGGGAATAGAGAGGAATTAAGTCGATATGACTACACCTCACACAAGTAAGGGAATTAAGTCGATATGACTACACCCTAACATATCATAAGGGAATTAAGTCGATATGACTACACCCTAACTAATCGAAAGGGAATTAAGTCGATATGACTACACCCTAACGTATCAAAAGGGAATTAAGTCGATATGACTACACCCTAACATATCATAAGGGAATTAAGTCGATATGACTACACCCTAACTAATCGAAAGGGAATTAAGTCGATATGACTACACCCTAAGAAAGTCGCGATGATATAAAGATAAATTAAAGGCAAGGATCACGAGTTAGATAATTCGATGAGAAGAGTCAAGTAAAATTCAGCTGAACGAATTCGTCAACAAAAAATAAAACAAAGACAAAGAAAGTAAATGTTTGAAAAGTACAACCAAGTCGAATCCAAAGTTTACAACCATATCGAACAAAATAGTTAAGTGATGAAGCTTGTCAAGCGTTAGGGGGGTTTAAGCTGGAAGCATCCAGGTCGACATCATCGAGGTCCACGTCGACATCGTCGTCCTCTTCTCCTTCCTGAACGAGGGCAAGTCGAACATACTTCTCATGAAGTGAAACCCCAGATCTGAACTCCTCGAAGTATCGGCCGTATCGGGGGATCGACTCCTCGTCGTACAAATGAGCCCGTTTGATACTCGACACCTCAAACTCTGGGAAGGCCTCCTTGACGTCCTTTAAAGCATTGGTGAATCCACCCTTCATGGCCTGAGTCATCAACAGCATTATTTCAGTTCTAAGCTCGTCGGAGGCCAGAAAATCTTTCTTGGCCATCTCCATGCGAGACGCCAAACTGTCAACTTCGATCTGTAGGTCGTCTCGAGCTTTGATGCACCCAGCCAGCTCAGCCTTCACTGTCTCGAGCTCTGACTTCACCCTAGTCAACTCTGCCTCCCTATCTGCTAGCACTTTCTCTGCTTTGCTCAAGTTGAATCGAGAAACCTCTAAATCAGCCTCCAGGGTCAAACGTCGACCATCCAATTTTCGTGCACGGGCCTCAAGGTTCTCGATCTTTGATTTCTGCTTCTCTATAGTCTCCTCTTTTTCAGCCAAGGCAGAGGAAGGAGATCCAATTCTGTTCGTGGCCACGTCAGTGGAAAGACGAACCTGTAATGAGAGAGACGTTAAATCGACTCGTTGACAAATACAAATTATAGATTATAAAGTCTTACAGCTCGGATGAGCTTGGAAATATATTGGTTCAGATCGTCAGGGGCCATCATCTCCAACTCAGAAGTTGTGGTCTCTGGGATCGGATCGATAGTTTTTGGGTGAGGGAGTTTTCGAGCCTCTTTTCCTATGCCATGCCTCGTGTCGGTGGTCTTCAAGCGTTTCCTCGAGTCGGCACCTTCTCCCAGCTGCTTCTCCACCAGTGCATCATCAGGCTGGTCTCTAAGAATATTTGACGTTGATGCAGGAGTGGGTGCTCGAGCCGGAGTCTTTTTGCCCCCAGAGACTATCGAAACCGAAACAGGTTTTTTCGATTTGGTCCCCACCAGCTCTTGTATCTTCTTGGGGTCGACCTTCTTGGGATCAGGCATCTTAGTAGACGACTCCATCTCTGAGAAATATTCCACTGCAAGAATAAAGGTCACTTTTACTATATAATCGAGATGGAAATAAGTAAACAAAGAGAAGTATAACAATTCGATAAAATTAACGATAGTCCTACACAAAGCCCGAACTTCTTCATCAAGTTCCATATAAGCGCCCGGGCCCGCCGTCTCGAGGTCGGCATAAGCATATAGAGGGTGCAGATTCCGAGTTGCAATATCGGGGCGCACTTGTTCTAGCACTCCACACGACGCGGGTGGATCGGAGTCAAGTTTATCATGCCACTTTTTAGGTCTTTTGTGCCAAGTGTGTATGTCGAGGTCACCAAGACCATGTCGGATAAAGAAGAAGTTCGGTTTCCAGTCCCCATGAGATGATATGGCCCTCCGTACAAATTCCGGGACCAAGGGACGTTTCTGAAAGGTATACCACCCGGCGTCTTGCAATCCCTGGATCGAAAAATATTGTCGGAACAAGCGCACCGTGAATTCGACTTTGGCCACACGACATGCCAAGACGAAGCCCATGAGGCTCCTAATACCATTTGGGGCCAATTGGGCAACACATATCTGGTAGTGTCGGAGCACTTCGATAAGACATGGGTCGAAAGGATATCTTAACCCTTCTTTTAATTGCGCTTCATACACGGCGCAAAAACCAGGGGGAGGATCACAAGCAAATTGGTTTTGACCTCGAGGGACTAGCACCTTATCGGACGAATACGGAATATCAAACCTTTGGCATAAAGCCTTGACCTTTCCCTCTGTTAGGGAGGATACGCACCCGTATGCTCCCTGACCCTTCATTCTGGTTTGACGTTTCGTAATACGTCGGGAAGTCGATTCTTCTTCCTCCCTTGCCTCCTCTCCTTCTTCTCCGGTGAACTTCTGGCCGGATGTATTAGGTTGCTCGGAAACCGTTGCTTCCTGCGATTCGCCTTCAGACACGGCAATCTCTTCTAAATTTTGAGAGTCGCTCTCACTCACAGACATGGGAATGGAAAAACAAAGAAAATAATGAAATAAGAAAGAAACGGAGGAAGTTTAAAGCTTACTTGCAAATTTTGTATGAGGCAGGAAAAATGGATGAGTATGAGTAAATTTACCCTCTTCACCGGCTTGGAACTCCTTTTATCTTGATAAGTTTCCAAATGAATTTGAAAGGACGGTTTTGGGCAGTTATAATAAAAATATCGCGCATATCCAGGGCTACAACCAATGAAAATGCTTCGTTTCCTGTGCCCATTTAATTCTGATGCAGCATGACGTCATCCTATGGAGACCTATGGCGGTTGAGACATTAGCCCAAATCCCACCAAGAGAAGACCTCGTATCGAATTACTTTTTCAAATTTTTAGATCCGACTTCGGCACTTTAAAAAGTCCTCGTCAGATCTGGGGGGCTTATGACGATACGATATGCCACTCTTCCACGTGGAATTATCTGAGTGGTCCAGCTGGAATGTGGAAGAGGTCCAGGTATGACAAGGATGTCGAGTCGGGTGAGCCATCTCGACATGATCAAGATCATTTACATTATGAGTTAATTATGTAGAAGGCTTGCACTTTGGCATGACCATCTCGATGTATATCGAGCCGATATCAGAGGAGTAACTTGGATAAGAAGCCAAGGTTATATTTGTCAATAGACTAAACCGCCCTTAATGTAGGGCAGAAGAGGGACATGTGCCTATAAATACATACATCCAGGAACTACGTTGGGCTTGATTCCTGGATTCCAAACAGGATACGTAGGCAATTCAAGATTCATTCTTGAACCCAAATTGCATAATATAAAAACCTCCATCTTCCTATAAAAGGCACCATCTTTTTTACATTGCATCTTCTTTCTATTTCACCCCTAGATTCTAAACAACCTTGACACATCACTGGTGCTTTATTTAGCATCATCACCTATGTAATACCAATCTGATTGGGATTAGCTTCCTAGTAGATTGAGGAAAAAGAAAACTTTTTTCCTAATAAATTAAGGAAAATTCCTTTGATTGATTTATCTCATTAATATTCAATATCTTATATTAAATATTTTTCCTAAGATATATATTGGCAATATCTTATATTGAATATATCTTTATCTTATTACCATAAATATATTTTCCAAAAATCGATTAATATCCAATATTAATATTATAGTAATCTTATTAATTAAATTGCACAATCCAAGTGTATCTTAATACACTAAAATTGGCGCCACCTTTAGCCATGATTTGGCATCCAGAATATTCTTTAATTAATATAATACTATGATTAATTAATTTGCAAAATACATGTATATCATATATATATATATATATATATATATATATATATATATATATATATATATATATATATATATATATATTTCAAATACATATCTAATATATGTACATTTAATTAATCAACATAATTAATAACTTGTATTATATTTATTCATAATAAATAAATACCACCATATTAATTTACCACTATAACTTTTATAGTACGAGATAAATTCTTTCCTTATTTAATCCGGCTATATGTTCTTATGTGTGTGACCCGATAGGCTTTTGAATTTGTTGGCCGTAGACACAAAGTGCAAATTACGAAAATGCCCTTCATGACTAACGATCACGGGATAGTGTCTAGCAACACACCATGACCCCCAATCATCGGAAGAGTCAAATGCAATGACTACTACTTTTCATGTGAAACAGTTACCGTGTAAATAGAATCCTATCGCTGTAATAATATCCATACGGTCGTACGTTGAGTGTCAAGAATCAACGATATAATCTGGATATCATGATCTCTCAAGTAACTCATTTACTTCCACTTTGCAAAGATTCAAGAGAGTACGACATTCTTTATAAGAAGGCCCTTTCAGATATTCACTCCTACTAATAGGTACGCGATTTCCGGACGACCAAACATGTATACTCCGCATGCTTCAGTATCACACCCAATCACTACCGCATGATCGCCCTGTGCCTGGGAAACCTCAATAGTGTCAAAGCATGACAATCCACACCGTGATTCCATGTAGACTCCGGTCCTAAGGATAATTAGACAACCGTCACATTGTGTGATGCTTAACAGTGTAATTTGGTCAGTCTAACGTATGCTTTCTCTAATACACGTCCACGTACAGTCCAAGTGTCTCTACACATCGATAGACGAGATCTATCCCTGCCCTTAAAGACAGAAGACATCTAATACGTGCTAGTCTGTTTGTACTATCAATTCCCTGTTTAATAATACATCAACCTAGAGACATTTAAGTATCAAACTTATTAAAGTGATTAGAGATCTCATCAACCATAATTTCCTATCATGGTTTCTCTATCACATTTTAATACTAAGGACGTTATCATATAATAATTCATAATTGGTTCTTTAAAAGAACAAATATATGACAACAGAAAAGCCATTTAATATATGTATAAACATAAGGAAATAGTAGAAATGATCCGACCCGGTCGGATCCGGTCCAACCCGATTGGATTTAGGACAATATTTCAACAATCTCCCACTTGGCCTAAAACCAATCACTCGCACACACAAGACCAAGTTGAAACACAAGAATCTCATGCAATACTCGCAACTAGCCCTAGCCATGAACGGATCACTATCCGTGGGGACTCAGACTATCTTCATATCATGCTCCAAATGATCAAGTCAAAGGAACCTCCTCAACACACACATGAATCTCCGACGAGGCCCTGGTCCTTGCTTCAAGCATTGAATCCACTTACTATATCAGCTATATGGAAAAGGTGGAAGAACCACACAAGGATCAGGAATGAACCTCATAGACTCATGTACTACTCCCACTGTGCCTCCAAGGGCACTACTGTGCTTTGGCTAAGTTGTAGAATTTACAGCGACCCATAGCCAAGAACATTTCCAGCTCACTGTATCGCTTAATCAAAGTGACTAAAAATCCAGACTGTAGCTCCCACTCGCCTTCATAAGGCTCAGGATATACATGTGTATATCTATATTTATCTGATTCCATGTTTCAATAAACTAGGAAACCATCCTTAACTTGTTTAAGGATATTCTCGACATTCACCAGATTTACTTTCATACTTGCTCATGACTTTTCATGGACTATGAACATTTGGCAATACTTTTATGATGGTTCTTATCATAGTAGCAAAGGAAACCTTCTATAAGCATCATCTTTCACATTATCTTTAGGACTAACGTCATAACATAAATAGATCTTGAGAACACCGGCTAGCAGTATCCCCTATCGCGATCTATGCTAAACACTTTTAGCACCACATCTATATTGGTAAACTATAAACTAACATCGGTTAAATCTATCACTATATATTCTTATTTCAAAAATAAGAACTGCTAATCCAAGTGCTTTCATAAAGACCTTAAACTATCAAACATTAATTGACTGTGACATAGGGTGATAATTCCCGAGAGAGATATCCAATACCTTACTAAAAAATTGTAACACACTCCCACTATCCCTCTTGCACGTTGGGCATATCGCTTCTTTTGACTAAATCAAACTCCTTTGATTATCATACAAAGAAATTGTCCAGGTAAACTTGTTTGAGTCCATAAATGGATCTCGTGGGCTCACATATCATGTTATCATCTATGAACATCGGGATGTTTGCCCAACGTCTTCAACACTATCAAATAGCCATGATACGAATTTATAACATGCATACTCTGAATATGATTGGGCTCAGCCGGTAGCATAAAGATAATTACAAGGTTTACACCCCGTACCCTTCAGCCGTCACTATAGTCTTTTGGTAATCATATTACTATCCATGTCATCCTTTCAGGGACATTCCCTCTTGGTAAGACAGACTAGGTTCACAACCTGGTTGCCACTGATGGAATCTAATTCAAATATTATGGCTCTTGGCCATATCTCTCAATTTTACCTTTCAAACATTCCTTCATAAGTCGTGAGATATTCATTCTTCAAGATGAACATACTAGCAGCCTTTTCAGGCTCGAGGTTATCCACAGACTACAGAACTTTTGTGTGCACTGAGCAGTGTTCTACACCTCTTCACTATGTGGCGTTTGCTCATGTTCCTATGGTTGAATATCTTCTTGTGGTTCTCAAACTACCTTTGAGATCTAAATTTACTCCCATTGTTTCTTTAGGAAGAAACACTTCCTTTAGAAGACATCATGTTTGGAGACAAACATTTTTTTGCTCTGTGGACAAGTAAATAATACCCAGCGTTCTAGCTAAGATATTCCACAAAGTTGCATATGTCATACTAAGCTCCAAGCCTTTCAGACATTGCCTGTTTACTAGAAGCACGACCACCCTAAATCATCGGTTAAGATGGATTGATGTTATCGAATTCCATATCGATATAGAATTTATTAAACCTTTATTATTTGGAACTCGGTTAAGTATATGAATTGTATAAGGGCACTATCCCGAAACGGGTAAGGGATACTTTGCATTGCTTACGTCACACCTTTATTATATAAAGTGTTTTTTCTATTTTAGAAGCACAATCTGATTGCATATCCAAAAATGGTATCTTTCAAGGGGAAATCTTATTCCTTTTTAGATAACTTCTGAAACACCCTTCAGGTATTAATTACTTCAATCCAATTGAAGATTAATTCCTAAGTAGTTTATCAATCTTATATTCGTGCTAGCTCGAACTTTTCGGGCTTTCCGAATTACACATTTCACTGAGTACACTTGACTATTTCTAAAAATAGTCATAGAGATTAACAAAATGTTATTTGTGGCATTAATTGTCATGAGGCAACAAACATCGGTATGTTTAGGCTTTAGACAACTTTCTAGATATTACAACATTTTCATAAAAGAGTATTTTAGTCATCTTTAGATAAGATACGTATTATCCACATGATTCATAACCATACGGTTCAGACGTCATCAGAATGACATATGATCACACGATTCCCCTCCATAGAGACTATGTCTAGAACGACCACCAAATATTAAGGATAACAGCCATATAAACTTTTAGTTGAGATTTCATCACATATATCAACTATATAGTGACACCAATCTAGTATGTCAGATTTATTGACCGTTCAACTTTATCGGGATAACATTTATTCCTTACAATCGAATTTGTCCATTAAATCCTAACATCTAACTCAAAATATGTTCTTCATAAGAACCGGAACATCATAACATTTATTTAGTTCCTTTATCAATTTACTTGACTCGGAATACAAAACCAAAAATGTCGCAACATTTGCTTCACTCTTCGTGTCTTGGTGCATTCCGTATTTTAATTCTTCTAATTTAATCATACTTTTAAGATATCATATATCTAAGAGTTGACTTGAACTTAGATGGATTTATCTCAACACACTTGCCTAGAATAGAAACTTCAATAAGTTCTCTATTCAAGCACATGCCCTAACTTCCTTTTAATTCTTTAAGTAATTGTAAATATTTCCTAGTGTAGTCTTCATAAGACTTAAGAAAGATCACAAGAACTATGTCTTTAATTTCCTTCCATAAAGAAAATATAAAGTTTGTTAAATAGTTTGTTTAACCTTTTGAATCGTATTCAAAACATTGACTATTTAATTAACCTTTTGATTAAAAGAATTAAGTCAATACTTAAATCTTACAATTTTGAAAACAACATTTCCAAAATTCGACGCGGTCATTCATATTCAACGTTTGAATTAATTGTCATCGTATGACAGAATGATCATATTGGATCATATCCAATATATGATTAATTCGTTGAAACTTATTTCAAGTGATTCAATCATATCATGAGCTTCCGTTCTCATTAATAATTAAAGTCTTGGAGCACTAAATAAAATATGTAGTCTCATTGTCTCTAACTACTATAACATTGTTGCTCATGTCATTGCTTATTTTAAAAGGATTAAAATTTACTCAACCATACTTGGAACGTTTCTCAGTCATAATTTGGTTTTATTAATCGAGAATAAAAACTTAAATATAAAAGTTTGCTAAGAACTACAACATAAAAATAAAGATAAAATAGTGTTGTTGTTTATACACGTAAAATCAAAAATGTTCTTTTGTTTTATGATTTTGCTCCCACTAGTCAACTACTCCCAATTGACTTTAAGAATCTTTCAAAAATTCTTTAGTGGACAAGATCCCATTAAACTACCATGACCCCCTACTTTGGCTGGTGGGCTGAAAATAGTCTAATAGGTAGACAACTATTTGTCAATCGTATCTTATACAACTCTTGTCGTTTGACTAATCAACTCGTTGACAATTTTCATCTTATGAAATAGTCAAACCCTAGGCTCTAAAATCCAAAATGACCCCGCTTTGGCTGGTGGCCGAGAGAATTTTTAGTCAAGTCATAACCCCAATATTCGTGAGATCTCATACGATCATATCATGATTATGACGATATACCCGAGGTAGGTCAGCCCCCTGCTTTGGTTGATGAGTTGGATCCGAACAAGGGCTCTTCACCGTCATTATAACATGGAGAGACAGTTTCGACTTGATTCTTTTGAGGTGGAAGTATTTATGTAAATTAATTCACTTAATTAATTTTTAATTACGGTCTCATCTAATATGTATATCTCTATAGACATACATCCTACACATTTAACTAGATCGTGTCTAGTCATGCATCTATCATATCATATAAAATAAATACAAGCACAAAATAAATAAATGCGTAAAGTAACCGGTATGATCTTGGACTTTTCTTAGGTGCGGTTTCGAATACAAACTGATCAAACCGTTGGTCACAATCTAAAGGTAGCTGCAACCGCCAATATGATCTTTAATGCTCCATTCTGCAATGGGATATTTATTTTCATCTTTCTTTGGTCTTCATCTTCCGCTCCATTCTTGTTACATAAATTTTATCTAATAAAATAAATACACCCGCCGCAGACAGGGGGGAGCTAACGGGAATGGGATAATGCAGAAAATAAACTAGGTCACGTTTTTCATAACGGCCTAGGACAATTTTTAAAACCAACAGGAAAATTAAATCATACACATCTATCATATTGGTCGAGTCCATGATCAATCGGGGTCCATATGATCATATTATATCTACACGTCAAATTCATACAATAATATCTTATGAAAAAGATAAATTAACATTTAACTACTTATGCGTCTTATTTTATCACATCAAATAATCAATTAACTTTTAATTAATTATATGATTTAAATCGAAAATAAAATTAACATTTAATTCTAAATCGATTTTAATTTTAATAATATTAATTTGGAACTATTCAAAATTAAAATCAAAATTAAAAGGTGTTTTTTTTGTTTCCTTTACTTTTGGTTCTTAACCAAATGGGATGTCTTTGGTTTTCTAAACCAAAAGGCATATTTTCAAACAAAATTTGGTTGACTGGCTAGCCACTTTCAAAAATCAAAATTTTGAAAGTGGCCTAGGCCTAGGCTTTTTTCCAAATCAAATATTTTGAAAGGGCCAAGGCCTATTCCAAACAAAGTTTGGAAAGACTATTATTATTTTAATGTCATGTGGCATCCCAATGGTCCAAACTATTTGAACCATTGGTTAGCCACATGACACAACTAAACAAAGAAGATATCAATGCACAATAAATATCACAAAATGAAAAACAAAATTAGGGTGCACACGAGACAAACAAAATTGACGGCAAAGATTTTGTGGGAGCCGCCATTACCGGCAAATGCATAGTGGGAAGCCGCCGCCAGTCGGCCGAGCTCCTTACCCGAATATTATTATTTTTCGTTATCCCGAATCTAGATCTTGCATTATCGAGTAATTACTACGCTAATCAACATGCTTATTGCTTAAGCTCAAGCTCTCTCTAATACCACTATTAGGAAATCTACGCGGGAACGCAGCGGAATTCATAATTTTATTTCCTATACCCAGGATTGACTTTGTTTAAGTAATAAACAAATAAGCTAGTAGATGGTAGTTACTTTGGTTGATCTAAAAGATCGACGCTTTGACCGTCTAAGAAGAATAGTGGTGCACGGAGCCGCCCAACCGTTCGGCCTCTACCGCCAGTCCACACGAACAACCCGCCGGAATCCACCATTGGATTGCTACTAGAAAAATCTGGTTGCTAGACTGGCCTTTTACCTCTCTCAAATCTCTCTCTAAGAAGCTCTCTATTTTTCACAAGAAACTATTAGTCTCTGGAATTGTGATGTATAAAAGAGCTAGCCAAGCCTCCCTATTTATAAGGTGACCTGCGCCCCTATGTAATCCCAATCTGATTGAGATTAGCTTCCTAGTAGATTGAGGAGAAATAAAATATTTTCCTAATAAATAAAGGAAAATTCCTTTGATTGATTTATCTCATTAATATTCAATATATTATATTAAATATTTTTCCTAAGATATATATTGACAATATCTTATATTGAATATATCTTTATCTTATTACCATAAATCTATTTTCCAAAAATCAATTAATATTTAATCTTATTAATTAAATAGCATAATCCAAGTGTATCTTAATACACTAAAATTGGCGCCACATTTAGCCATAAATTGGCATCCGAAATATTCTTTAATTAATATAATACTATGATTAATTAATTTGCAAAATACATGTATATCATATATATATATATATATATATATATATATATATATATATATATATATATATATATATATATATATATTCAAATACATATCTAATATATGTACATTTAATTAATCAACATAATTAATATCTTGTATTATATTTATTCATAATAAATAAATACCACCATATTAATTTACCACTATAACATTTATAGTCTTCAGATAAAACTTTCCTTTTTTGGTTATCACTATAACCGCATTTTAATCCGGCTAGATGTTCTTATGTGTGTGACACGATATGCTTCCGAATATGTTATCCGTAGGCATAAAGTGCAAATTAGGAAAATGCCCTTCATACCTAACGATCACGGGATAGCGTCTAGGAACACACCATGACCTCCAATCATCGGAAGAGTCAAATGCAATGACTACTACCTTTCATGTGAAATAGTTACCGTGTAAATAGAGTCCTATCGTTGTAATAATATCCATACGGTCGTTCGTCGTGTGTCAAACATCAACGACCGTATATTATAATCGGGATATCATGCTCTCTCGAAATAACTCATTTACTTCCACTTTGCAAAGATTCACGAGAGTAAGACACTCCTTAAAAGAAGGCCCTTTCGGATACCCATCCCTACTGATAGGTGTACGAGATTTCCGGACGACCAAACATGTATACTCCGCATGCTTCAGTATCCCACCCAATCCTTACCGCAAGATCGCCCCGTGGCTAGGGGAAACCTCAATAGTGTCAAAGCATGACAATCCACACCGTGATGCCATGTAGATTCCGGTCCTAAGAATAATTACACAACCGTCACACAATGTGACACTTAACAGTGTAAGTGGGCCAGTCTAACGTACGCATTCTCTAATACATGTCCACGTACAGTCCAAGTGTCTCTACACTTCGATAGATGAGATCTATCCCTGCCCTTAAAGACAGAAGACATCTAATATGTGCTAGCTTGTTTGTGCTATCAATGCCCTGTTTAATAGCACATATGCCTAGAGATATTTAAGTATCAAACTTGTTAAAATGATTAGAGATCTTATCAACCATAATCGCCTATCATGGTTTCTCTATCACAGTTTAATACTAAGGACGTTATCATATAACAATTTATAATTGGTTCTTTAAAAGAACAAATATATGACAACAGAAAAGCCATTTATTATATATGTATAATCATAAAGAAATAGTAAAAATGATCCGACCCGGTCGGATCTGGTCCAACCCGATTGGGTTTATGACACTATTTAACAATCTCTCACTTGGACTAAAGCAAATCACTCATACACACAAGACCAAGTTGAAACACAAGAATCTCATGCAATACTTGTAACCAACCCTGGCCATGAACGGATCGCTATCCATGAGGACACAGACTATCTTCATATCATTCTCTAAATGACCGAGTCAAAAGGAACCGCCTCAACACACACATGAATCTCTGATGAGAACCTGGTCCTTGCTTCAAGGAATGAATCCACTTACTATATCAGCTATATAGAAAAGGTGGAAGAACCGTACAAGGTTCAGGAATGAACCTTATAGATCCATGTACTACTCCTGCTGCGCCTCCAAGGCACTACTGCGTTTTGGTTATGTTGTAGAATTTACAGTGACCCATAGCCTAGAACATTTCCAGCTCACTGTATCACTTAATCAAAGTGACTGCAAACCCAGACCGTAGCTCCCACTCACCTTCATAAGACTCAAGATATACGTCTATATATCTATATTTATCTGATTCCAAGTTTCGATAAACTAGGAAACCATCATTAACTTGTTTAAGGATATTCTCGACATTCACCAGATTTACTTTCATACTTGTGTTAGGTGTAGTGCCCGAAAGACAATTTGTGTAATTGTTTTTAGTAATGGATGACAGATTTCATCTCACCTTATTACTTGCTTTGTGCTTGTAAATAATACATCACAGCAAACCCTAAGTATATCAAGATGTAACGCTTAACTCGAAGTATGGCATGCACGTGAGGATTGAGTTAGTGGTGATATACTTAAATTGTTAGTCCGTGGTGAACTTAATCGAGTTTAGGGTCTCTTGATTAAAACACCAATAATGCGCCTGAAACACCTTAGGGTGTGATAGTCTTATCCGGACTGCCGGTAGAGGGTACCTACGTGGGGCATTTATATATGATGGCATTCATATAGATCGACCGATTTAATCTGAATTTCTCGGTATAATTCCGTAATCGAGGAATCTTATTAAATCATTAGATGATCATATATGGATCAACCTTAATCTCGAGGTGATCACGAGGTGCCGCTTGTCCCGGGTAGTGTTTGATGTGTTAGTTACGGTTCACTTAAATATGTGTTCCAAGCCACTTCTCATTGGCACTATCTCCGCATGAGTGAGTAGTTCTGATTTTCACAGACATGGAATCCATTCCTTCCTCGCGGGAAGTAGAGAGACAGCCCCTTGTTTGTTAGCCCTAAGAAAGTGATCGATCCCGGAGTTCACATTTGACTAATTAGCTACTAGTCGATATGTGTGCTAATTGATCATCGTGGGGTTAATGATAAATAAGGATAAGATATTCTCGAAGTCGGGTTCACGGAGACTTCCCACCGTAATGGACAATCTATGGAGGGTTAATCCGTATGTAGTGATTATATCAATGGACGCTTATTTACTCTACATGGGTTGAGTATAAGTATACATCTATAATCGGTAGAGTTCGGGCTGGGTTTATGGTGGCGTAATCCCGAATTAATAATTAATGTACTTATTCTGCTCGACGAATAATTAATTATTGAGCTATCAAGTTATAGGTCCATGGTCCCCGATGTGCTTTCGTAATTCGGACTAGTAATCTTGTTATTTGGGCCTCAAAGTGATAATTAATTGGCTGGGCTAATTAATTAATATATGCATGGATATTATTTAGTTGGGCTAAATAATATAATACACATAAAAGACATTTTATGTGGGCTAAAACCCTAATGGTGGCGCCAATTAGTGTCTCTTTTATCACAAGAATTAATTTTTGTGATGTGGAAAATAAAAGATATTCTTGTTATATGATTGGTTGGATGACTTGTTATTTGATTTCCTATTGGTCAATACATGTCACAATTAGTCATTAAGGAAAATATCTTTTTATTTTGTTTAATTAATTATTTATGTAATTAATTAAAACTTGGAGATTATGATTTACTCTCCTATAAAAGGAGAGTTATTCCAAGGAAATTGATAAGCAATTTTCGACCACCACTTGTAAAAGGAGAGAAAAATTAGTTTTTTCTGCTTGTAGGGTTTTAGAGGAAGAAAAACTTGGAGTTTTTCTTGGTGTTGCATATCAAGGAGGTGCTTTTATCAAGAAGGGTGTCCACCAACCGCCGCTTGGAGAACACATCGGAAGATCAAGGCGACTCTTCCCGTTATTGGTAACACGCTCTTAACCCCTTGTAGTTGTTTAAGTCCTTTAATTATGAATTGTGTCATATAAATCGTGATCCATCCGCGCGCATATAGATCTAACTCGTTTAGATCTAAGAACCTGCATCCTTCATGTGGTATCGGAGCCAGGTTCCACGATTTATATATTCATAATCGTAATTAAACGATTTAAAGGAGTGGAATTGCATGTAGGTGATATTTTACTTATTATTATGCATTAATAATTTTTAAATTGCTATGGTTGAAGAGATGGATTGGGGTTGGCACCGTTTTCCCGTTAGATCTATTGTAAACTCATATAAACGATGAAAATTCGTTCATATGAGTAGATAGAAATTATGTAATTTATTTTTATTGCAATTTTAATTTCCAGAAAATAGATCTGTTTAGTAGCTGTTTAGTCTTTTCGTTTTTCCCGTTGTTTGAGCCGTTAAAACGAAGATCCCTCCGGTCAGAATCAAGATTGGAAGTTGATGAACAATCCCACAAATTTTGGTGTCGATCAGAGTCCGTTTGGGTTTCCGTTCGTTGCTGCGAAGTGGCTGCTGTAACAGAAAAACGCAGGATTCACAGAAACCCTAACTGTGACTTCTTCGATTTTCTGGGAACAATTGGACCGTTCAAATTAAAATCCGACCGGTCAGATCGTTAATCATGGAGTTTTGGACGTGCGATAAAATTTTCAGGACGATCGATTCATCTTGATCCCCGATCGGCCTCGGGAAGTATATGATGTGCTGCTGTAAGAGTCTGTTTCAGCAGCAAGTTGGGCGGCTCACTGAGGAAGATTGACAAGTCAAAGCTCCGATCCGACCGTCCATCTTGAAGTCCGAAGAATGAAGATCAGATCTGGAAATTTTCGTCCCGATCCGAGTTCGTTTGGTTTGCCGATCGTCGAAGATTTTGAACAGCTGCAGATTTAGTTAGAAAGTAGTAAACCCTAGTTAGGGTTTCGTTATTTATTTTCGAATAGATTAGTTACGGGGTGCCAACGGTCCATCTCGGTGTTTATTTTCCGCACTAGTATACATGTGTAGATTGTATGAGTAGAACTGAAAATTGCCATGACATGCATCATATCATGAATTCCACTCCGTATGCATACATGTAGAAATTAATTCGAGGAATTAGTTAGGCATGTATAAAACACACGATTAGTTTTAATTAATTGTTTGATATTAATTAGAAACTAATTAGGTAAAACCGAGGAACACGGGTTTTTCAATCGTCGAGGTTGGGTGATGGATTCTCGTGAATCCCACTCTGAAAAGCATAAAGGAGTAAAATTAAACCTCGTGGTTAAGGTGTTGGATTCTCGGTGAATTCCACCTTACCTAAGACGAGATTACGCTTTTGTTCCGTAGTGTCTACGTGAAAGTTTGATGTTTAAGGACCGGATAATCACGGGCAAACAGGTTCGAAAGTGGTTTAACCACGGTTGGGTGGTCAACAAGTAGCTACGGCTCAATCGACTTCACCTCCACGCGTGGCGTTTGCACGGGTCCGCATACCGAGCCATCCGAAGAGCCACTACGGCTCAACGGACCTCTCCTAGCCTTGACCCGTCCGACGGCCACATATGCTCTAACGAATAGGTCGGGTGGGCTAGCCCACATAACCGACAACATTCGGGCCTATGATTTATTGTTCCTTAATGTAACATCAAGTCCAAAAACGTGATCAAGAAACCCACCACTTTTTCAAAATATTGAGTGGGAGCGGGAGAGGCGACACCGACCCCGGCGGCCTCTACCGCTGACACAAGCAACGTGAGAGAATGGTGACGCCGTGTCGTGCCTCGGGACCGGCCTCCCTGGCGAAGGCCTTCACCGCTATCAAAATTCAAGGCTTGGTCTCCGAAAGGATAGGATTTTGGGTACTGCCGGGTCACCGACCGACCCTAAGGCGGCACACTCGGGTCTACCTAAAAATCGAGACAAGAGGGTCACACTCATAAAGGGTATTTTTGGTAGTACCTTGGCTGAAAAAGGAAAGGTGATTGACGATCACAAATGAGATGTTCGATTCTCAATCGATCTTCAATATTAATCGAAACCTCTTTGACCTACCCTAAGGCGGCACCGAGGCATTAGATTAAATCCTTGGAACGGTAGGATAGACTATAAGTACTTAGTTTATGTTCCTAAAATTTTAGTAGTGTATGATTTGGATTTATTTTCTCACAAATTTTATTTACAACTCAGAATATATATATCTCTAAGGTGCTAGACTCACTAGTGTAAAATTGACTAGTAATGACTTCGTTAAAAGTGGTAAGTAACTAGAATGTTGTGCTTATTAATCTTAAATGCAATTAATTTTTGGAAGAGATATTTCTCTTGAGCCTTCAAGACTTAAGTGACGTAAATAAGTATAAACATCATTGTGTCACCACAAGTGCAACGAGAGACAACCGTAGTTAGTTTGAAAGATGATTGGGACGATAAAATTCTTCTAGTGAATTGTGTAGTGTCTACACGAGAAATTTTCTCGATAGAAAATTGGAGAATCATAAATTAAAGTGTCGCTAGTTAGACGGTATTTGGAACCGATAAACTAGTGGGAGCTTTTATACTATGTTCTTCCGATTTATTAGAAAATCAGGTCCCACTGGTAACACTTTCATTAGACATCCCACGCTTCACGAGTAGTGTCTACTCAAACGAATCGCTAGTTCAAGACTATTCCTTTTAAGGAAAGTTAAGAATGGGAAAGAATGTCTATAAGTGTTAATCATCTTAACTAAAGTTTTGAGGCTAAACCAAAACATTAATTAAAGAAAGTATAGGATAAGGAAAGTGATTTCGATCACTAACCAATGAATCCTTAGCGACTTTCTTAACCGAGTAACTTGACTCAAAGGGCTTAGTTCTTTGGAAGAACAATAAAGTCGTGCATTAATAAAGTAACAACGGGCGTAATTTCAAATAGAATAGTGGGAGTGATATAAGGAAATGAATTTCGATTCTATCTCTGAATATCACGTAAAAAAATTATTTTTCGCTTTATGCATTCGTTGAAACAATTGGATTCACTTTCAACTCGATATATTGTTGCCACATAGAAAGTGAATATGACATTTGTAGTACGAATCCGAGACTCGACTTTTGTTTGATAAAGTCGAACCACTTAGAACAAATTGAATAAGTACGTAACACATCTAAAACTATTAAAGGTAAAAGGTTTCCGTATTAAGATAAACGACCTTTCAAATATCTATTAATTAGTGCATATATCCTAGAGACAAGACCTCGCTGACCGCTAAGGGTGATTCCTATCTCCCGGGTCTTGGAACACTATCTCAAAGGAACAATGACTAAGTTTCTTTTCAATCGGGAAAGGGTAATAGTTTTGAAGGGTAACATAGCTTGTTCACCATGACCTTCGGGTCTGTAGATACAAGCTAGTGGGAGATTTTGAGTGGTGACATTCATGTCTGATAACTACTCAAAACACTCAAGGTTGGTTTATCGAAAGAATACGAGGAGGAGTCTCTCGATTTTAGCAGAGAATAGAGTATTCCATGCTCGTAAATAGGCTATCGCATAGTCTTGGGACTGATGCTCGGCCCGCCTCCTAGTGGAATGTTTCTACTAAGGAAGAAACCATAGACTTACCTCGATATAGTTATTAATGTGCTACAATACACTGTTAAACTCGATTAAGATAATTGGTTGCAAAATAACGGTTAACATTATTATGTAAACCGAGAAGTCTACCTAGAAGATGCCAGAGAATTTATGGATAATGAGTGAATTCGGTTCACACCACTTCCATAAATGTAGGCATTTAGCATTTAATGCTTGAAGGTAGGATCGAGATTTTGCGATACGCTCGATTGTGACTGCTCATAAGACGAGTGAAGGTTGATTATAAGATTCTTGAGATCGAAAAGTGACAGCTTGGATCATCACAATTCTTCCGATAGAATCTATAAGTAATGTTCCTTAGACCTTGAGTACGGTTACCCAAAGGTAGTTACTATCTCGATTTAATCGTACCACGCCCAACATCGCTTGTTGGTGAGTACACCGATAAATACTACTAGATCGTAATATCAATCCACCCAAGACACAAAGGGGAGTATGGTTTAACCATTGACCCATTGTGGTTTTGTGGACTTTGATCAATCAATGGGTGATTGATAACCTATGGCTCTTAGTGGGTCAGTATAGATTCTCGATTATAGAGGTTAGTTTGAAAACCTTAACCCTGTGAATGGAGTTTTGGTACTCAGCTTCGTTCACCTCTCTTGAACCACCGAGTGTCTCAGCCCAAAGTGGGAGCAATTGGATCTACACGGAAAAGAGTCGAATGAATAGGAAAGTTTAAACTTTCAGCGCAAAGTTGAGTGGTATAGTGGGTGATTCCCGACAACTAGAGAGTTAACCGCACCTTGAACTCTCTCACCACTCGCCTTGCTAGATTTCGTAGAAAGCGTAAAATAGGGGTGATTCCCAAGACTTTCTTGCCGAACAACGGAATCAAATTCATTCGCATAATAGAAGGTTTTAGCCGAGAATGAATAACGGATTCGTTACAAAGCGTAAGATAGGGGTGATTCCCAATACCTTTTTTGCGAGACTAACGATATCTTAATTTATTCAGAAAGAACCATTGGTAGGAAGCCTGCCATGGCTTATATCCTTTGTGGATTTAAGAGAACCTCTCGGTCATTTAAAAGTCACATGTTTTAAAATACGTGGACTTGACCAAAATATTGATAAGTTTTTTCGTAGACTGGATATCAATATTGGCAAAGTAGTAGCATTAGTGTTCATAAATGATAACACTAAAACGGTTGGAAACAACATGGGTGTGCTATCCGAAGTCGGAAATCGACACGCCAAGATTCTCTGGATGAGAGAATTGACTATGTTCTAAGAATCGATTCGGTCAAATTCACGAGAATGAGTCATTGGCTATCCTAATCGATCTTATTGAATAAGATGATTATGCATATATGGTTGCAAAGATTCATCGAGAGTTGTCCTACCCTACCTCTCGTGAATGATTCTCTAAATCTTCGGATAAAGAGAAAATGGGATGTAGTCTCTCTTGATAACGGCAAGTCAAAGTTGTCACAAGTCAATAGTAGTCGAATCTCGGATTCGAGCATAAAATAGCGCTTTAGTACGCCCTCAAGTATCGTTAGAGAACGAGGAAACATATGCTTGTATATTCAGTGCAAACTTGAATATGGTTGACTACACTCGATTCTCGACTTGTAGTCGATTAAGGATGATCATTAAGTTGATCTCGGCCTCAGTTAGTGCTTAGAATTTCCTTTTTGTCCTGGAGTAATTCCAAATCCGATAAGCCGATATCACTTCATTGTGAAAACAAAGAAGAGATAGCTTAGAAGGATCTTCTCACTACTTTAGGTCAAAATCATATTGAGAGAGAGTACCGCTGATTGGAAGGACCGCAAACGCTTTCAATCCTAAGGATCGCCTCAAGTCGACAACCTAATCGATCAATACCAAGTCGAGTGCTTGGAGGGTACGGCATTGAGGTATATATCTCATCTGCTTTTAGAGCAAGTGGGAGAGTGTTGTGAATAAGATGAGAAAGGGTGTGCTCTAAAAACAATCGTTGCTTGTCATTTCGTGCAAGTGGGAGATTGTTAGGTGTAGTGCCCGAAAGACAATTTGTGTAATTGTTTTTAGTAATGGATGACAGATTTCATCTCACCTTATTACTTGCTTTGTGCTTGTAAATAATACACTGCTGCAAACCCTAAGTATATCACTATGTAACCGCTTAACTCAGTGTATGGCATGCACGTGAGGATTGAGTTAGTGGTGATATACTTAAACTGTTAGTCCGTGGTGAACTTAATCGAGTTTAGGTCTCTTGATTAAAACACCAATAATGCGCCTGCACACCTTAGGGTGTGATAGTCTTATCCGGACTGCCGGTAGAGGGTACCTACGCTGGGCATTTATATATGATGGCATTCATATAGATCTGACCGATTTAATCTGAATTTCTCGGTATAATTCCGTAATCGAGGAATCTTATTAAATCATTAGATGATCATATATGGATCAACCTTAATCTCGAGGTGATCACAGTGGTGCCGCTTGTCCCGGGTAGTGTTTGATGTGTTAGTTACGGTTCACTTAAATATGTGTTCCAAGCCACTTCTCATTGGCACTATCTCCGCATTTAGTGAGTAGTTCTCGATTTTCACGACATGGAATCCATTCCTTCCTCGGGAAGTAGAGAGACAATCCCCTTGTTTGTTAGCCCTAAGAAAGTGATCGATCCCGGAGTTCACATTTGACTAATTAGCTACTAGTCGATATGTGTGCTAATTGATCATCGTGGGTTAATGGTAAATAAGGATAAGATATTCTGAGTCGGGTTCACGGAGACTTCCCACCTGTAATGGACAAATATGGAGGGTTAATCCGTATGTAGTGATTATATCAATGGACGCTTATTTACTCTACATGGGTTGAGTATAAGTATACATCTATAATCGGTAGAGTTCGGGCGGGTTTATGGTGGCGTAATCCCGAATTAATAATTAATGTACTTATTCTGCTCGACGAATAATTAATTATTGAGCTACCGGTTATAGGTCCATGGTCCCCGATGTGGCTTCATAATTGGACTAGTAATCTTGTTATTTGGGCCTCATTGATAATTAATTGGTGGGCTAATTAATTGATATGCATGGATATTATTTAGTTGGGCTAAATAATATAATACACATAAAAGACATTTTATGTGGGCTAAAACCCTAATGGTGGCGCCAATTAGTGTCTCTTTTATCACAAGAATTAATTTTTGTGATGTGGAAAATAAAAGATATTCTTGTTATATGATTGGTTGGATGACTTGTTATTTGATTTCCTATTGGTCAATACATGTCACAATTAGTCATTAAGGAAAATATCTTTTATTTTGTTTAATTAATTATTTATGTAATTAATTAAAACTTGAGACTAAGATTTACTCTCCTATAAAAGGAGAGTTATTCCAAGGGAAATTGATAAGCAATTTTCACCACCACTTGTAAAAAGGAGAGAAAATTAGTTTTTTCTTGCCTAGGGTTTTAGAGGAAGAAAAACTTGGAGTTTTTCTTGGTGTTGCATATCAAGGAGGTGCTTTTATCAAGAAGGGTGTGTCCACCAACCGCCGCTTTGGAGAACACATCGGAAGATCAAGGCGACTCTTCCCGTTATTGGTAACACGTTCTTAACCCCCTTGTAGTTGTTTAAGTCCTTTAATTATGAATTGTGTCATATAAATCGTGATCCATCCGCTGCGCATAGATCTAACTCGTTTAGATCTAAGAACCTGCATCCTTCAACTTGCTCATGACTCTTCATGGACTATGAACATCTGGCATTACTTTTATGATGGTTCCTATTGCAGTAGCAAAGGAAACCTTCCATAAGCATCATATTTCACCTTATTTTTAGACTAACGTCCTAACATAGATAGATCTTGAGAACACTGGCTAGCAGTATCTCCTGCCGCGATCTATGCTAAACTCTTTTAGCATCACATCTATATAGGTAAACTATAAACTAACAACAGTTAAACCTATCACTGTAGATTCTTATTTCTTTATTTAGGAACTGCTAATCCAAGTGCTTTCGTAAAGACCTTGAACTACCAAACATTAATTGACTGTGACATGGGGTGATAATTCCCTAGAGAGATATCCAACACCTTACTCAAAAATCGTAACACACTCCCACTATCCATCTTGCACATTGGACATATCCCTTCTTTTGACTAAATCAAACTCCTTTGATTATCAAACAAAGAAATCATCTAGAGAAACTTTTTTGAGCCTATAAATAGATCTCGTGGGCTCACATACCGTGTAAATAGAATCCTATCGCTGTAATAATATCCATACGGTTGTTCGTCGAGTGTCAAACATCAACGACCGTATCATATAATCTGGCTATCATACTCTGATCGAAATAACTCATTTACTTCCACTTTGCAAAGATTCACGAGAGTAAGACACTCCTTATAAGAAGGCCTCAAATATTCACCCCTACTAATAGGGTACATGATTTCCGGACGACCAAACATGTATACTCTGCATGCTTCAGTATCACACCCAATCACTACCGCATGATCGCCCCATGGCTAGGGGAAACCTCAATAGTGTCAAAGAATGACAATCCACACCGTGATGCCATGTAGACTCCGGTCCTATGGATAATTACACAACCATCATAAAGTTTCACACTTAACAGTGGTAGTGGGTCAGTCTAACGTACACATTCTCTAATACACGTCCACGTACAGTCCAAGTGTCTCTACATTTTGATAGACGAGATCTATCCCTGCCCTTAAAGACAGAAGACAGCTAATACGTGCTAACCTGTTTGTACTATCAATGCCCTGTTTAATAGCATATAAGCCTAGAGACATTTAAGTATCAAACTTGTTAAAATGATTAGAGATCTCATCAACCATAATCGCCTATCATGGTTTCTCTATCACAGTATAATACTAAGGACGTTATCATATATCAATTCATAATTGGTTCTTGAAAAGAAGAAATATATGACAATAGAAAAGCCATTTATTATATATGTATAATCATAAAGAAATAGTAAAAATGATCCGACCTGGTCGGATCTCGGTCCAACCCGATTGGGTTTAGGACATTATTTCAACAAACTTCTATATCATTATAAGTATGAATGTATTTTTTATTTGAGTACTTGTTTTTCTGACTGCTACATGACTTACATAGCACTGTAGCCGACTCTACAAATAACTAAAACTCTGGCTGACTTAAGAAACTCCCATGCAAAGTCAGCGTAACTTTCCCCGTCTAGGCCGTAGCCCACTGGGTCTTGCCGTGGTTGGGCTGGGCTTCTCCGATTCCAGCTCAAAAGTATAGTTTATGTTATTATGATAAAAGAATATGTGGGAAATTATATAGCTAAAAATGGGGAAGGGCGAGATATTGCACCATTTTCAGTAGACTAAATACAGAAAATAAATGCAGAAAGTAAGAAGGCAAATTTTGTAGTGGTTCCAGGTGGTGTAATCCTATCAGTCCACTCTTCTCCTGTGATGTTGGAGGAAATTCACAAGAGATCTTTGAGGTTGCAGTTACAAAAATCCCTAAGCTTTTTGTCCTTCACCAATAACTATGGCTTCTAAACCGAACACTTGAAACAGTAGGATTGTTTGCCCCAAAGTATTCCACTGGTCCTTGAAGGGTAGGATTGCCTCTTCACCAGCTCCACCACAAACAACAGTTCTTGACACCTAAGTGCTTCTCTGTCTTCAGTAGGTTTCTTGTAAAAGAAAGATTGAATCACGTAAATGATTCAGTTATCAACAGCTTGATCAGGATGAAATGATCAGCAGCTTGATGTCTTCAAGTGTGTATACTTGATGTAACTAAATAGCAGGTTACACTTGAAGAAATTTCTTGATCAGTCAGTTAAAGCTCTGGGTATGTCAATAGGGTGATTCTCTTGACAGCTCTGTATATATTATTTTTGCTTCTCAATTTTCATCACATATATCTGAATCAGGAGCCTTATATTTATAGGTGAGAATCATGTGACTAATGTTTTAATTTCAAACATAGCCGTTTCAGACTTGTCTCTATCTTGACTTGCTTTCTGTCTCTGTTCATAGTACTGACACTGTCCACCCTTTGACTTGTGTCCATTGGATAAAGCTCTGAATCTTTCCAACGTTCTTTTTATCTTGACCATTGATTTGTTAAAAAATCAAGGCTTGTAATCAATCCTTATCCATTTAATCTTCCAATGTAACCTTTGAGTAAATCAAAATTATTCTCAGCAAATATCTGAAGTATATCAGCCTGCTGATGAACATCTCTGTCAGCAGGTTTAAGTCTGATGTGTCTTAAAAACACTTCAGCCGACTTCTTCTCATCTAACTTCTTATTGTGAAGTTAGAGTACACCATTTTGAACATAACTAAGTTCCATTCACCACTTAACATATGGAACTTAGACCTTGTACACAAGGCATATGTAATCATTTTAGGTCATCACAAACTTCCTAAATTCTAATTCCATATCCTTGACTCAAAATACAAAGTTTGATCCCTTATCCTTCAATAACTGAGTTTGAACCCTCAGCCTTTAGTCTTCAGCAGGTCCCCTAGCAAGTCTACTGACCTAGACAAGTCTACTGATAAAGTCAGCTGACCTTTTTACAATGCTTGTTTGATCAAACCTATACAAAGATAAAACTCTAATAAACCTATACATTTGATCTAGACTTCTTTTTGCCTTTGCTCTATAACAGCTAGTCTAGCACTCATCATTAATACTTAAAATATGTCCAATAATTTCCCCCTTTTTAGTGATGATGCCAATACCCTCCTTACAAAAGAAAGCAAAAGATAAAAACAAAAACAGAACAAATGCAGTCATCGTTCATTAAAATGATATTTGTTCAACATTATTACAAACTAGGATCAACAGAATAAAATAAATAGTGTAAGTGTGTTGATCTAGTTTCTGCTTTTGTCCTCTTCTTGTTTCTCTTGAAACTCCCTGATTTCCCTATTATGTCTAGCATCAATTGATTTTCTATTGTAGAGATATCAACCCAAGTGTGTAGTTGTTTCCACCATTTCCATGCTTCTGGTAAGGCTAACCTTATAGAGTGAACACTGATGCCCTATCCCATGTAGAAATGTTTAAACTCTTCCGGTGAATCCCTTGCTGATTGGACTCCCAATCTTTGACCTCTTCCACCTATGCCTCCTCTTCCACCTCTATTAGAATATATCAGTGATTTGACCCTTATTTCCGTAAAATTTTTGTCCCAAAAAGGAGTTGAGTCCTTCCTGAAATCCCATGTCATGATAGGGTCTCTTCTTTCCATAGTATAGCTTCTTGTATTGCTTTAGAGGTCATCAGTCATCTGAATCCTGCCAGGTGCAGGTTTCCTAGACTCATTTATCTCATCCTCCCACTTATTCTTAGCAAAATTCCTTGCAGCTTCCTTTGCTTCTGCTGTAAGGCCCTCTTTCCCCTTATTGACATCATCAATAAACCGAGAAAGTAGACCATGAACACTTTCTTGTGTGATCACTAAGTTTTCAAGTTGACCTTCCATTATCTCTGTCCTTGTGTCAACTGCAGTGATCCTTCCTTCTATAGTTTGTTCCAGCAGATTGATACTCTCAGTAATCTTAGGATCAAGTACAGCAGGTTGATGTTCCTCAGTAGGGTGAGGTACCACAGCATGTTTGGGTGCCTCAGCAAGCTTGTCCAACTTCTTGTGCAGTGAGGCAATCTGTTCATTCAAATACTTATCTTGGTTTGTTGTGGTGGTCTTGATACCTCTTACATCTCTAATTAGATCATTTATAGCAAATTGAGCAGATGTAATGTTGGAAGCAATATCAGTTGAGTCCTTAGTTATGCAATGTCAGTCATTACAGCTCTCAACTCTTCCAAAACATGTGCTGGTATTGCACCAGCCATACCTCCAGCCATTTGTTCAGCAAAATCATCAGCAGGCTCTTCAACAATATAGTTTTCTTTTGGTCTACTAACAACTATGGCTCTTGTCCTATCCCATTCAACAGGTTCAGGACCTTCCTCAATAACAGCTCCAAAAATTTCCTCAATTACATGTTCTTCTGCAGGTTGAGGCTCTTGCACTGCCTTTACAACATGTATTTCTTCAAATATTGGTATATGTGCCTGTTGGGGCTCATCTACAACTGCTTCCTCCTCTGCCATTTGAAATTCCTTATCACTAAAGTCATATTCCAACAGCTGTTCATCCTCATCAACAACAGTCTGCTGACTATCTTAACCTTCAGTAGCCTTAACCTCAGTAGCCATCACTACAGCAACAGGTTCTACAACAGCCTGTGCTTCAGTGGTGGGGATTCCTCTAATCCCTTCAAGAGTTCCAACCTGTGTCCCAACAATGTTTGTTCCTCAGTGATTAGGACCGTCTGTTCCAACTTGTATTCAGGTGTTGTTTGTAAACTCAGCAACCTGAACCACCTCTTCGAAAAAAACATGAGGAAACACAACCAAATTTTCCTCTAAGACTCCTCTAGTATCAGCAACCTTCTGTAATTGATCTGCAACTTGTGATAAGGTTTCCTATGTGTCAAACCACTTCTGATACTGAGCTGAGCCCTCTGAACTTGTATCAGCTTCTTCAAACATAACAACATCAAAGATAGTAGATATCCTGGCCTCTTCCAGTGATGTTGCTACAACAAGCTATTTCTCTAAATCTTCATTGAAAACAGTTCCTAGATCTTCATTTAGCATGTCAGTCTGCTGATCCTCAGAAAAGACATCAGACACCACAAGCAATAGGGTGTCAGACATACTGATCAGCATGTTGTCTTCAAGAGCTATTATTCTAGCATTAATTTGAGCTTCCAAATCATCCATAGTAACATTCTCCATGTCTTCATCTATATTATCAGTCTGCTGGCCTTCAGTAGACTTGCCAAAATCAGCAGATTGATCTGCTGTTTTGTCTTTAGACCCCTGTCCTACATCCTCAGTAGGTCTGTCCAATGCAGTGCCACTTGGTTGGCCTGGAAATGAAGGGTGATCATCATCAGAATCAGAAGATGATGAATCATCATTGTCAGGTGCATTTTGTGGTTCTCTGAACAGAATGCTTCCTCTTTGCTTTTCCCTTTCAATAATATCCAGCAGCCTCACTTGTAGTTCAGATGTATCAATTAATCCAAGCAAACTCTCTACTCTCAACTAGTTGAATGACCATTCTTCAAAATTAGTCATTGGTTCTGCATCTTGTTTTTGTCTCTTATAGAAACCAAACTTCCAAGCAAAGTAATCTTCAATTTTCTTAAAGGTGGGATCTACCTTTTCCTTTTTGGACTTCTTTTCCTTTCTTTCAAATGGCATTGTGGGCCTTCTTGGGGCAGATTGCTCAGCTTGTTGTCCACAACAGGCTTCAACAATATGAGTCAATGTATATATAGCAGATACAAACAGGTCAGTAGGTTTATCAGGTTGTATATTTGTACCTACTACCTCCAACTGTTCACCACTAGGATCCCCCTGACTCATATGCACATCAGTAGGGTCTATAGCAATGTGTTCTTTCCCCTGAATTGCAGCATCCACAGTAGGGTCTTGAAAAGGTACAACAACTTCCACAGCATGTTCAGGTACAGCAGTGTGTTGTGGTTCTTCACTTTGTTGCTCAGCAACAACATCACCAGCCTCAGTTGGCTCAACAACTTTTGTTGTTTCAACAACAACATCTGCTACTTCTGCTTCTTTTTGGGCCTCCAGAATTCTCAATTCTTTGCCCTTTCCATGAATTCTCTTCTTCACAACCTGTTTCTTTCTTTTTATAGGTTGCTCTTCAATTTCACCGCAGCTTTTCTTTTTCTTCTATCTTCCTTTTGTTGTTCTCTTAAAATCTCAGCAGCAATTTTCTTTGTAACTTCAGCAGGCTCAGTAGCTTCACTTCAATCGAACCTCAGTGAGACTCAAAGCAGTTGTCTCTCTGGTTGTCGCTTTGTCTTCTTAGGCTTTAAAAGCTCAGTGATCTTTCTTGTATCACCAGCCTTTCTTTTCTCAACAGCCTTCTTTGGTGCAGCAGGTTATGTAACTTGCTTAGCCTGCCCTCCACCATCATTATCATCTCCATCATTATCACTTTCAGTTGCCTCATCATCATCTTCTTCATCATCATCCAAACCAGGAATAGGGACATTTATTTCTAGTTTGTATCTAGACTTGTTGATCTTTGCAGGTGCAACATCAGCAATCTTCAAGTGAGTCAGTAGGGCCTGTATCATCAAACCCAATGGTTTTGTTTTGGACTTCCTTGTTCCATCTCTATCCTCTATCACCACTTTCTTCATATACTGAACAAAGAATCCGGCCCAATCAAACTTCATGCTCTTGCATATAATTATCAGTATGTCTATCTTCGGTCCTGAAAGAGTATCAAGACAGCCACTAAATCCAAGAACATTCTTGGCAATAATCTTGCTCAGTAGATTATATTCCAATCTGATATGCTTCACATTGATACTCAATGTTGATGGTATGAACTTGTTTGTCTTGATTGAATCAACAAAGCCCAGTCTTGCTAGCTACATAGATTCGGGATTTGTAGGAGCACCATTTCCAGGTCTAAATCCGAACACTTCCCTCAGCAGATTTGAGATTATTTCAATTTGCTGGGCATTGACTGGGGTAGTGAATGCCTCTCTATCATCTCTTATGACTATATTCTTCCAGAAATTAACAACATTGGTGTATGAGATGCTGTCTAATCTTAGATTTATAAAATCTTCCAGTCCTTCGTATCTCCTTATCCTTCTACCAATATTGATGGCTAATTCTGTCTTGTTAGAATTAGTATCAAAACCTCTAACACTTTGGCTTGTTCCAATATGAACATCTCCTTTATCCACCATTGTAAAGATTGAAAAGATGAAGAAGAAAGCTTGCAAATCTGTGTTCACACTGTATATTCTCAGAGAAGATTGATCTGAGGTTGTAAGTATCGTCTGAGTGTATATGTCTGTATATATAAGGAAATGTAGTGGTTGATTACTGGTAGGCAAGTACTGTACATGTAGTTGAGCATTTAACCATGATTAAAGTTGGAATCAATGTGATGTTGCCACGTGTCCCACTAACTTATCCTATAAAGAGTTGTAACCGTTGGATATTGTAACCGTAGTTATAAAGATAAGAATAATATCCAATTACTATTGACTTTCATTTAAGTTTGACTGTCTTGTAACGTATACTCCAAAGAGACTTGGTCTTGATGAGTTGGCTCAAAGAAACTGGCCGACAAGGATGGCTCAAAGGCTGACACTTACAAATTACTCTGCTGATCTTCAAACACTCTAGTTTTGTCCAACTGATAATACAATATGAAGTTTAATACCAATGACTGATCTGTCAAGTGAGCTCACCCAACAGGACAAAGACCAATCCCCTTAGCAACTTCATTTGCTCAATTGTCCAAACTAACTTAAGTACATGGAATTGTTGATACCAATGACTAGTCTGCCAAGTGAGCTCACCCAATAGGGCAAAGACTAATCCCCTTGGTGAATTCCAGTACACTGCTGATCAATAGTATATCAGTCAACTTTTATGATGCCAAGTTCAGTTCTTAACTTAGCAAATCTTTCACTATCCAATGGTTTTGTAAATATATCAGCAAGTTGATCTTCAGTATGGATGTAAAAAACCACCACATCTTTCTTCTCAACATGATCTCTTATAAAATGATGTCTCACATCAATGTGCTTGGTTCTTGAGTGCAAAACATGATTTTCTGTGATTGCAATTGCACTTGTGTTGTCACACATTATAGGAATTTCCCTTTCTTCAATTCCATAATCCCTTAACTATTGTCTTAACCAAAGTATTTGTGCACAGCAGCTTTCAGCAGCAATATATTCAGCTTCAATAGTGGATGTGGATATTGAATTCTGTTTCTTGCTAAACCAGGAAACAAGTCTATTTCCCATCAATTGACAAGTTCCTGTGGTGCTTTTTCTATTAATCTTGCATCCAGCATAATCAGAATCTGAGTAGGATATAACTTTGAAACTTCCATCTTTTGAATAACATATCCCTACTCCCAAAGTCTCTTTTAGATACTTAAGAATCCTCTTGACTGCAGCTAAGTGACTTTCTTTTGGTTTTAATTGAAATCTTGCACAAACACCTACAGCAAAGGATATATCAGGTCTGCTGGCAGTGAGGTACAACAGACTGCATATCATCCTTCTGTATAAAGTCTGATCAACATCTTTGCCTTCTTTATCTTCATCCAATCTGATACTTGTACTCATAGGAGTTGATACCTTAGTGCTATATTCCATGCCAAACTTCTTTAGCAGCTCCTTGGTATATTTAGTTTGAAGAATGAAGATTCCATCTTTCATCTGCTTGACTTGTAATCCCAAAAAGTAGTTCATCTCTCCCATCATACTCATTTGGAACTTTCTTTTCATGAGATTAGCAAACTTTTCACATAGCAATTCATTTTCAGAACCAAAAATTATGTCATCCACATAAATTTGTACCAGCAGAGTGTTGTCCCCTTCATTGATTCTGAAAAGAGTCTTGTCAATGGTACCTTTGGTAAAACCATTGTCCACCAAGAACTGAGATAGGGTTTCATACCATGCTCTTGGTGCTTGTTTCAAACCATAAAGTGTCTTGTTGAGTCTATACACTTTATCTTCTTGATCTTTAACTTCAAAATCAGGAGGTTGTTGAACATAAACCTCTTCCCCAAAATGCCATTCAAAAATGCACTTTTGACATCCATCTGGTATACTTTGAAGTTTTTGTAAGCAGCATATGCCAAGAATAATCTTATAGCTTCCAATCTTGCATTTGGGGCATATGTCTCATCAAAGTCTATTCCTTCTGCTTGAGAATAGCCTTTTGCCACTAGTCTGGACTTGTTCCTTACAATGGTACCAGATTCATCCAATTTGTTTATGTATACCCATTTTGTTCCAATTATATTTGCATGACTAGGCCTTTCCACTAGTGTCCAAACTTGGTTTCTTTCAAACTCATTTAATTCTTCTTGCATAGAAATTATCCAATCTGGATCAGATATTGCTTCTTCAACAACTTTAGGCTCCATTTGAGATAGAAAACAAGTAAACATTGCTTCCAATTGTAATCTAGCCCTTACACCTTGCTGTATATTGCCAATTACATGTTCAGCAGGGTGATCCTTCAACCATTGTAAACCTTGATTTGTTTGATTTACAGGAGCTTCATCTTCAGTAGGCTCTGATGTTGCTTCAGTAGGGGGTTCAGTAGATCCTTGAACTGCATCTGTTGTTTGATGACAGTTAAAATATTCTATCCTACTGCATCAATATTCTATCCATTATGAGCAAAAAATAGTTGATTCGACCTATAAATATGAAACATTTACGTTGAAAATCATATGTCGGGTTCGTGAGTCGAGAAATCTGCACTTAGCATTTATTTTCCCTGTTTCGATATTATTTCGTGCGTTATTTGATGATTTTCAGGATACGGAAGATTGGGCTGAGCATGATGGACGAATCTGGAGTGGACTGGACGAAAGGAATGGGCCTAGGGTATTCTAGAAGCATCCAAGTTAAGTCGGTTGAAGAAAAAGGACAAAAATGTCCTCGGTAACCCGAGGGGCGGTGCCGACTTACCGAGGGTCCAGAATCTTCCGAAACGTGTTTTCTTGGATGAGGAGTCGAACTAGATGATTCTAAGTCGGTTTAGATAGCTATAAATAAGAGGCTTTGCCTCAGAACACAATGTACCCAAACTAATACTCAAATTATTCAAAGAAATTATGCAATAAAAGTTCTTTGTTCTTTATTTTATTTATTTTATGAGTTCTGGTCGGAGAGACGACGGAGTCGCCGCCTAGGGAGAGATCCGAGGGAGTTCTACGCTCATCTTCGAGGGTATGATTTTCTATCTTTTCCAAGATGTAGATCTATCGTTGTTCTATTCGATAAGTATGGTTTCATTTCTTATTTAGTTTAATTATATAGTAGTTAGTTTATTTTACCCCATGTGTTATAGATCTGATTCATTGGTGAAGAAATCATGAAATAGTAGTTGCGTTCTTCAGATCCGCGACGGTCTATATCGCTAGATCTGGATACCTAGTAAATTACTAATTCATGATAATCGGCGCCAGCTGGATTGATCGATAGATTAAATTTACATGTTTTTAGCCTGATCAACTATTTGCATGTTATCATAAATTAACATGAAGGACCGCAAGTGAAGTGTTAATTAGGACATTATCTAGATGTACCCTAGGAACGTGTTGGTCAGTGTCGACAGCTGTCTAGGTGGGTTTGCGGTATGAGGTAACACTCAATATCGGCATCTCTAGTTCTTTATGCGTATGGGCTATTACGGACCAATTAAGGAGGGTAGCTTGCATATAGATTGTCTACTGCCATTGTCGGAGTAGATAGGGTTAGGAGTTGTACCCGTAGCTAAACAATGAATAAATTCACCGGTGGGGAGGACTGTTGCATGTGTGGGGGAAATAACTAATTACTCATAATTGAACTACTACATTAGAAACTCTAGTTGCTTCGTTGAACTTGCATAATTGTGTTAGTTTGAGGCACCAATACTACTGTCTATATATTTAGTTGGTCGTCGACCATTAATCGTGACAACTCAATCTTGATAATTGGACGTTCTTACGAGTCTCTGTGGGATTCGACCTTGACTCGCCAATACTCTACTACGATAGACCTAGTCCTATTGCTAGTAAGTGCTTTGCATGTGATCAAGATTTTTGCACCGTTGCCGGGGACTCGTGTCAAGAATACCTTTTTATTTAAGATTGAGTTTGTTGTATATATTTGAGTCTTTTTAATCGAGTCTATTTTATAGTCTGTTAATATTATAGTCCTATAGAGTCAGACCTGTTAAAATCTGGAAAAAAATGTACAACCAGTTTACCGAGGGTTACCTCCGATAAACCGAGGGTCCCGATTTTACCAGAATCATTTCTGTTAATTCAGTGTCGAGCCAGTAGTCAGAGTCTGTATTTTTGAGTCTGCCAGGCGAGTGTAACAGCCGCCGAGGCAAGTTACTAACCTTTTATTTTCTTTTTTTTGTCTTGTAGTACGTTACATATAGTTCAGCAGCCAAACTCGAGAGATTCATACCTAAGATTGAAAAGTTTGCTAGACAAAAGAGAAAGGAAACTCGATAGAGATCTGTTAGGCTGGCGGACGACGTGGTTTCGAACGAAGGAGATCACAGCGAGAGGGAAGAAAAAATACCACCTTTGGAAGATACGGAAAACAACATGGCACATAACAGACAGAATGGAGCAGGAGTTATGGTACAAGCAGATAGGAGAACTCTACAGAGTTATGCAATGCCAATGATTGAGCAATTCGTGCCAGCAATTGTTCAGCCTGAGGATGAAGCTGAGGTATTTCACCCTAAACCGAATGTTATACAAATGGTGACTAACTACACTATCTTTCATGGAGTAATGAACGAAGATCCTAGTGTACACGTCACCAATTTTCTAGAAATAGTCAGCACGGTTAAGCCCGCATGAGTACCAGGAGACAATATCAAGCTGAAATTGTTTCCATTCACTCTGAAAGACAAAGCAAAAATATGGTTATTGTCTCTAGCACCAGGATCGATCCAAATTTGGACCGATCTGCTTCAGAAATTTATGAATAAGTACTGCCCACCTGGGAAGTCATTACAGATGAGACAAGATATCATGAACTTCAAGCAGAGACCCACTGAAACATTTGAAGAGGCTTGGGAAAGATTCACGGAAGCACAGAGGAGATGCACTCATCATGACATCACTTTGCCAGTACGAATGCATAGTTTTTATCACGGATTGCGGCCAAGTGAACAAATAAGAGTTGATGCATCAAGAAACGGATGTTTTGCGTTGCTATCACTTGAAGAAGCAGAAGAAAAGTTGGAGCAAATAGCACTGACAAGTCAATGGGGAACGCAGCAAGTTGAAACAGCCAAAGTAGCTGAAGGCGTATTTGGAGAAGATACTTCTCAAAAGATCTTATACCAGCTAATGGCAATGAATGAAATGATAGATGGCATGCAAGATCGCATAGCCAAGGTTGAGAAAGTTCAAGAAATTGAAACAACCAACACTATGGACGTGAACTATATAGGGAGGCAAGGAAATCCTTATGGGGGCGGATATCGCCCAGGTTCTCACGACCACCCTGGTTTTAGACTAAGTGACCCTAATGGGGGTTTTTGACAAAGTGATTCAAACGGTGGAGAGAGACCGAGACAAACTGGTTGATGTTGTAGATATAGATAAATAAGGGTGTGCTCTAAAACAATTAATCCACTTGCCTTTCGTGCAAGTGGGAGATTGTAAGGTGTAGTGCCCGAAAGACAATTGTATAATTGTTTTAGGACAAATTAATAATTCATCTTATTATATGCATGTATGCTTATAATTAAGACACTAACAAAACCCTAAGTACCTCGTTTATATAATCACATAACTCGTGTATGGCTATACACAAGAGGATTAAGTTAGTGAGATGTACTTAAAATTAACTTAGTCCGTAGCGTTTATTAACTGAGTATGGGTCTCATGATTAATTTGCTATTAATGCGCCTGAACACTTTAGGTGTGACATCTTATCCGGTTGCCGGTATATAAGGTACCTAGTGGGGCATTTATATATGATGATAATCATATAGAAATCGGACCGATTTGATTTGAATTCTCGATATAATTCCGTAATCAAGAAGTCTTATTGAATCACAAGATGATCATATATGGATTAATCTTAATCTGAGGTGATCACGCATTTTTATCGCTAGACTAGGGTAGAGTTTGATGTGTTAGTAAGGATCACTTGAAGTATGTGGTCCAACACTTCTCGTTGGCTCTATTCTGGGGATGAGTGAGTAGTCCGTGCTATCACAGATATGGAATCCATTCCTTCCCTCGGGAAGTAGACAGACAGTTCCCTTATTTGTTGACCCTAGAAACTGATCGATCGGCCGAGTTCATATTATATTGGATATGAACTAATTGATCACTAGGGGGTTAATGGTAGATAAGGATAATATGTTTCGAGAAGGGTTTACGGAAATATCCCGAATCGAAATGAACAGTCTATGGAGGATTTATCCGTATGTAATGATTATATCAGTGGACGCTTTCGACTCATAAATTGAGTGTAAGTTATCTATGTTCGATAGAGTTCGGGCCGGTTTATGGTGGTGTAATCCCGAATTAATAGGTTGGATATAATTATTCATCGTCTGATTTAATAATTTTATCTAATTTATTGTAGCTATCGAATATGGGTCCATGGTCCCCGACGTGGCTCCTAATATAGCATATAGGTTTCTCGTCGTTGCACTCTCAATTATAATTAAATAGTTGGATTGGGCTATTTAATTTGATATGTGATTTAATTGTTTAGTTGGACTAAATAATTAAATACACGGAAAAGACATTTTTCGTGGACTCGGCCCAAATTGGTGTGTTGACCTTTTGACTCAATTGGTCAAATATCAAAATATGCGTGTGACCTTAGTTGATTAAGGTTGGTGGCGCATTTTTGTTATATTATTTAATTATTAGGAAATTAGTTTTCTTGGATAATTATTTAATATGTGATTTATCTTTTATTTGTTAAATGATAATCCATGGAATATTAGATAAATAAAATGATTAATTCATGGAATATTAGATAATAATATGATTTATCTTAATTTGTTTGGGATAATCATTTTATTTATCTTTTATTTGGAATAAAGGATTATTGTAATAATTATCTTTTAATTATTTAATCCTTGGAGGTTAAGTTTTACTCTCCTATATAAAGAGAGTTCTCCCAAGCCTTTTGACACACATGTGTACACGCCATTTTTGGAAGAATATAGCTTGGAATTTTCGGCTATAGTTCTTCGGGTTTCGAGTTGGAATAATCTTCGGGATTATTCCGGTAGCATATCAAGGAGGTCCGGCGGCGGGAAACACAATCCACCTGGTGTTGCTGGGAGACACACGTTGGAAGACTGTGGCTTCTCAAATACGTGTTCTTGGAGATCTATCGTTCTTGGAGTTAAGCACCATAAAAAGGTAGGCTCCTAAACCCCCTTTTAGGTTTAGATCTTTTATTTATGTATTTTGTTTCGTTTAGATCTAGATCCGATACTTCCGCTGCGTAATCGGGTCGATCCATGATTGATCCGACGATATTACTTCTAACAGTGGATTCATGCCTCAATTCAACAAGTCCGGTGGTTGGGAAGCAGCCATGGATAAAATTAGCTCAACTGTGACTGACACGGTCAATCAACTTACGAAATCCATGACTGAGCTGAATACAAACTTCACCATATATTGTCAGAAGAATGATACCAGACTGACCAATAAAGAAGCTTTAGTGCAGAATCTGTCGCACCAAGTGGGACAGATTGGAAAACAAGTGTCAGCCCATCCTCCGGGAGGATTGCCAAGTAATACTAAGAAAAATCCGAAGGACGTGAATGCAATTATGACTAGAAGCGGAAAATCGCTGGACCAGCTTATACCAACTGTCCCAGGAAGAATCGTAAAGCGCCGCCAGAAAAAACACAGCAGAATCTGGAGAAAAGATGGGCGGTAACCGGGACAATGCTCCGTAAACCGGTCCGAAATTTCATCGAAAGCGAGCGAGCGGCGTCGATCCAGTAAGTCTTCACGAATCAGAATTATTAATCCTGCTATTTTACCCTATCCCCTAGGAAATATAAGCCGAATAATGATGATGCGCGTTATAAAAAGTTTTTAGAGATGTTTAAAAAGCTACAAGTAAATATACCTTTGGTAGAAGCTCTGGCCGGAATGCCAGAGTGTGCAAAATTCTTGAAAGAAGCCATCTCTAGCAAGAGTAAATTGTTAGACCTTGAAACCATTTGCCTGAACGAGGAATGCTCGGCAGTGTTGCAACACAAACTGCCTCCTAAGTGTAAAGATCCTGGGAGCTTCCTCATACCATGCACAATTGGAGGAGTATGCCTAAACAAAGCATTATGTGATCTTGGAGCCAGTGTCAATCTGATGCCACTCTCCATCTTTCATAAGTTAGGCATGAAGGAGTTGAATGAAACATCTATAACCCTTCAATTAGCAGATAGGTCTATGAAGCAACCGTGTGGAGTGGTGCAGGATGTTTTGGTGAAAGTTGATAAGTTTGTATTCCCTATAGACTTTGTGGTGCTAAACAAGGAAGCTAATCATGATGTTCCATTGATCTTAGGAAAACCTTTCCTAGCTACGAGCAAAACATTGATAGATGTTCATAAGGGTGAGCTAATTCGAGAGAGTAATGAGGACAATGTAGTGTTCAATGTGATGAACTCAATAAGATACGCTAAGGATGAAGGAGAAGCGTGCTACATGCTAGATGCCATAGACGAGCTTGTGATGGAATTATATCAGCAAGTGGCACTAGACCCTGAAAGTAGTGGAAACTTTGCTCCTGAAGGATGAGGAAAGTTATGAGGAAACCTGGCCTGGGTGCAGTGAAGGTCAAGTGCAAGAAATAGAACCTATATCTTCTTTGGATTTAGGAGGAACCATTCATAGACCTTCCTGGCACAAATTCTTTGACCTACAGTTGACTGGTAAGTTGTAAAGATCATCGTTAGAAGATCCACCAAAAAATTTAACGTTGAAACCTTTGCCTTCTCACCTGAAGTACGTATACTTACAAGAGGATACTGTCCCCCTTATAATTTCAGCGTCATTATCACCTTTAGAGGAGGAGAAGCTTTTAAGAGTACTGAGAGAGCATAAGGGAGCATTTGGGTGGACCATTGCGGATATTAGAGGAATAAGCCCATCGGTGTGCACGCATAAGATTTCTGTGGACCCTAAAAAGAAAGTGGTAGCACAACCTCAAAAGAGGTTGACGCCACAACTGAATGATGTTGTTAAGGAGGAGATTATAAAAATGTTGGAGATGGGAATCAGTTTCCCAATTGCAGACAGTGAGTGGGTGAGCCCGATTCATGTGGTGCCCAAGAAAGGAGGATTCACTGTCCAACCTAATGAGTTTGATGAGTTGATCCCTTTGAGACTAATTACTGGATATCGAGTTTGCATAGATTTCAGGAAACTGAATGATGCAACTCGTAAAGATCATTTTCCCCTACCATTCATTGATCAAATGTTAGAAAGATTAAGCGGTCATGCGTTTATTGTTTCTTAGATGGATATTCTGGTTATTATCAGATCCATATTGCACCCGAGGACAGCAATAAAACAACTTTCACATGTCCATATGGAACATTTGCGTATAATCGCATGCCTTTTGGGTTATGTAATGCACCAGCAACATTCCAAAGGTGAATGGTGTCATTATTTACGGATATGGTGGAAGATTTTCTGGAGATTTTCATGGATGATTTCTCTGTATTTGGAGATATCTTTGACAAGTACTTGGACAATTTGAGTAAAGTGCTAAAGAGATGTGAAGAAACCAACCTTGTACTTAACTGGGAAAAATGCCATTTCATGGTTACAGAAGGAATAGTGTTGGGTCATAGGATTTTAAAGAAGGGAATGGAAGTTGATAGAGCAAAGATAGAGGTGATAGAGAAGTTACCCCCTCCAACGAACTTGAAGATGTTGCGAGCCTTTCTTGGTCACGCAGGATTTTATAGGAGGTTTATCAAGGACTTCTCTAAAGTCTCCAGACCTTTGACGGAATTGCTTGCAAAAGATGTACCTTTCGTATTTGGAGAAGAATGCAAGTGAGCATTCGACACATTAAATCAAATGCTCATAACCGCTCCAATTCTGGTAGCACCAGATTGGAATAAACCTTTTGAGATTATGTGTGATGCAAGCGATACGGCAGTTGGAGCAGCCTTGGGACAAATGGAGGATAAAATCTTTAAGCCGAGCTATTACGCCAGCCGTACCCTTAACAGTGCCTAGAGGAATTATGCAACTACAGAGAAGGAACTCTTAGCTGTCATATTTGCATTTGACAAGTTTCGACCTTATCTGATAGGATCGAAAGTCACCGTATTCACTGACCATGCGGCTTTGAAATACCTTCTAACCAAACAAGACTCCAAGACGAGATTATTGAGATGGATTCTACACTTACAAGAGTTTAATGTGGAGATTAAAGATAAGAAAGGATATGAGAACCAGGTGGCTGATCACCTGTCAAGATTAACTTTGATAGAAGAAGAGCAACCGACAGAGATCAAGGAAAGCTTTCCTGATGAACAACTGTTTTCCGTCTCAGTGGTCGCTAGAGTTGAATCTCAGACCCGGCATCATACATCAAGAGTGGGCAAGGTATACCCTTGGTTTGCAGACATTGTCAATTACTTAGCAGGGTAGTACCTACCACCGGAGTTCAAGAATGCGGATAAGAAGAAGTTCTTCACATACTTAAAGCATTATCATTGGGATGATCCCTACATATACAAATTGTGCCCTGATGCCATTCTTAGGAGATGTGTCAATGATGATGAGATCTTAAGTATTTTTTGCACATGTGTCATGCTAGAGAAGCTTGAGGTCACTATGGACCAGACAAGACAGTAGCAAAGGTACTGCAGTGTGGATTCTATTGGCCAACAATTCATAAATCTGCTTATGAGTTTACAAGAGCCTGTCATTCATGTCAAATGACTGGTAACATTTCTAAGCGGAGCGAGATGCCACTACAGAGTATCTTGGAAGTGGAGTTATTCGATGTATGGGAAATTGATTTTGTTGGGCCATTCACATCATCAGAATCAAATCGTTACATCCTGTTAGCAGTGGATTATGTTTCAAAATGGGTGGAAGCAGTGGCTTCACCTACTAATGATGCTAGGGTTGTCCTGAGATTTCTTAAGAAAAACATTTTGACGAGGTTTGGTGTGCCCAGAGCCATAATTAGTGACGGAGGGAGTCATTTCTGTAATAGGTTGTTTGAGAAGTTGATGATGAGATATAGGGTTAGACATAAGATTGCAGCATCATATCACCCCTAGACAAGTGGACAAGTTGAAGTCACGAATAGAGAGATTAATAGGATCTTGGAGAAGACTGTGAATCCCACGAGGAAAGATTGGTCTTTGAAATTAGGTGACGCTCTTTGGGCGTACAGAACAGCTTATAGGACCACGATTGGGATGTCACCATTTATGATAGTGTTTGGAAAAGCATGTCATTTACCGGTAGAACTCGAGCACCGTGCACTGTGGGCTATGAGATTTCTAAACATGGATAAGGATTTAGCCGGTGAAAAGAGAATGCTATAGTTGAATAGATTGGAGGATTTTAGACTTCAAGCGTATGAGAATTCTAAAATATACAAGGAAAGAACGAAACGCCTGCACGATAAGAAGATTCTGAACCGCAGATTTCAAGTTGGAGATAAAGTGCTGGTATACAATTCGCGTCTTCGTCTTTTCCCTGGGAAGTTGAAGTCTAGATGGTATGGACCACATGTAGTCACGAAAGTCTTCAATTCAGGTGCATGTGAAGTATGAAATGAACGCTCTGGGCAAACTTTCACAGTTAACAGCCACAGGCTAAAACATTACATAGAGCACAATTATAACCCTGAATTGGAAGTCTTTGCGTTAGAGGAGCCATAATATGAATGAAGGAGTCCAATTAGTACAGTCGAGCTGACGACTATAAGCTCAGAACTATTTCTAAACCCTTATTTATTGATTTTGTTTATTTTAGTTTGAGTCAATAAAGTAGCATGACAATTGCAAGGTTTTTTTCATCACATATATCTTTAGTCATCTGGCTAGGGATATATGTGGTTTTTTCCTTCACGATTCTCATGTGATAACCTCGTAAAAGTTTTTGCGTCTTGCTTAGGCCAAGAACGGAATAAAGTGGCTTAAATTGTTTTTACGCAGGTAGGCATGATTACCGCCACTTTATTTTGTTGTTTCCCTTCGCATGTTACTCGCAGTTTTTGGAAGAATTTTGGAAAGTAGGTAATAACTTGGAAGAGGAATAACCTAGGAGCTAATGATTATGCACCCGGATTCGTTTTGACTCAGCCATCATTTCCAGAGCTAAGTACTTTTTCTTCTTTTTATTATTAGTCATTGGGGACAATGTCTATAATAAATGGGGGGTAAGGCGTCTTAGCTGGGTAGTCGAAAAAATGGAATATTTTTGAAAATTTAACACTGTTTTTAGCTTGCTATTTGCACGTTTTCGAGTAAGGAATCGGTAGAAAAGGAGCACAAGTTCAATTTGAAGTGAGCTATAGCATATTCAATTTAGTATGGAAGAACGAGCATATGTTATGTTGTGTGAAGTAGTAACTTATTAATTATTATTCTATCATTGCAATCAATATTTGAGCACATAATCTGAGTGAGAAGTGTTTAAGATTAGATGATGAGTTGTTTTAACCGGGAATCATTTTTTGTCTGTCTATATACTTTAACAAATTGTTGTAAGACAAGGGAAGCAACTTGGATGACGAAAGGCAACCAGGACAAACGGACTTGTGAGAGAGAGAAAAAAAAGTGAGGAAATATGCCTGCAATAAAGGCAGTGAGGGAAGCGAACTCGTGTAAAAAGGGCACGACCCTCGCATCAAAAGAAACAAACGAGGACTTAAGAGCAATGCTCAGTCCCCGAGTCCGCCTGACCCAATATCGGTACCATGTTGTGTAACCAAGTCTGAAAGCAAGATGAGCGAGTGTATGTGCAAGCAAGTTAAGATTGTGTGGTTAATACAACTTGATTCTTCTCATGAAGACACAATCACAACTGATTCATCACACGACACATTGATGCATGATAAGTAGTGATTAATGGGGAGCTTATGGATTGTGGCTTGATGTATGTTTCTGCCGGAAATCATTATTGAATATGTGGTAGTTGATGGGGATTGTTCTTGGAGGTACATTCCGCCTTGATACTCTGCTCGCGGACGAGCAGAAAGCTAGAGGGGGGTAGTTGATGACGGTTAAAATAGTCTATCCTACGGCATCAATATTCTATCCATTATAAGCTAAAAATAGTTGTTTCGACCTATAAATATGAAACATTTACGTTGAATATCATATGTCGGGTTCGTGAGTCGATAAATCTGCACTTAGCGTTTATTTTCCCTGTTTCGATATTATTTCGTGCGTTATTTGATGATTTTCAGGATACGGAATATTGGGCTGAGCATGATGGACGAATCTAGAGTGGACTGGACAAATGGAATGGGCTTAGGGTATTCTAGAAGCATCCAAATTAAGTCGGTTGAAGAAAAAGGACAAAAATGCCCTCGGTAACCCGAGGGGCGGTGCCGACTTACCGAGGGTCCAGAATCTTCCGAAATACGTTTTCTTGGACGAGGGGTCGAACTAGATAATTCTAAGTCGGTTTAGATAGCAATAAATAAGAGGCTTCGCCTCAGAACACAATGTACCCAAACTAATACTCAAATTATTCAAAGAAATTATGCAATAAAAGTTCTTTGTTCTTTATTTTATTTATTTTATGAGTTCTGGTTGGAAAGACGACGGAGTCGCCGCCTAGGGAGAGATCCGAGGGAGATCTATGCTCGTCTTCGAGGGTATGATTTTATATCTTTTCCATGATGTAGATCTATCGTTGTTCTATTCGATTAGTATGGTTCAGTTGCTTATTTAATTTAATTATGTAGTAGTTAGTTTTACCCCATGTGTTATAGCTATGATTCGTTGGTGAAGAAATCATGAAATAGTTGCTGCGTTCTTCAGATCTGCGACGGTCTATATTGCTAGATCTGGATACCAAGTAAATTACTATTTCATGATAATCGGCGCCAGCTGCGTTGATCTACAGATTTAATTTACATGTTTTTAGCCTGATCAACTATTTGCATGTTATCGTAAATTAACATGAAGGACCGCAAGTGAAGTGTTAATTAGGACATTATCTAGATGGACCCTAGGAACGTGCTGGTCAGTGTCGACAGCTGTCTAGGCGGGTTTGCGGTATGAGGTAACACTCAATATCGGCAGCTCTAGTTTTTTAAGCGTATGGGCTATTACGGACCAATTAAGGAGGGTAGCTTGCGTATAGATTGTCTACTGCCATTGTCGGAGTAGATAGGGTTAGGAGTTGTACCCGTAGCTGAACAATGAATAAATTCACCAGTGGGGAGGACTGTTGCATGTGTGAGGGAAATAACTAATTACTCATAATTGAATTAATACATTAGAAACTCTAGTTGCTTTGTTGAACTTGCATAATTGTGTTAGTTTGAGGCACCAATACTACTGTCTATATATTTAGTTGGTCGTAGACCTTTAATCGTGACAACTCAATCTTGATAATTGGACGTTCTTATGAGTCTCTGTGGGATTCGACCTTGACTCGCCAGTACTCTGCTATGATAGACCTAGTCCTATTGCTTCTAAGTGCTTTGCACGCGATCATTGTTGCATCAGTAGTGTTACCAGCAGGTTCTTCAGCAGGGGCAGAGTCAGAAACGTATAAGTCATTCATCTTTTCCAAAACATCAACATATTCTGGATCAGTAACTTGGAGATTTTCAGCAGGTTTCAAAACTTCATCTTCCATTCCAGTAAACTTAGGTTCATCAAATACAACATGTATAGATTCTTCATGTTTCAATGTCCTCTTGTTTAGTACCCTGAATGCCTTGTTGACTGAAGAATATCCCAATAAGATTCCTTCATCTGATTTAGGTTGGAATGTCTTCAGTTGTTGCTTATGATTCAAAATAAAACACTTGCTTCCAAATGGATGGAAATAAGATATATTACGTTTTCTTCATTCCATATCTCATAAGGTGTCTTCAGCAGCTTCTTGTTTACTGAGGTCCTATTTTGTGTATAGCATGCTGTATTGATTGCTTCAGCCCAATATCTTTAGGGTAGTAATGGTTCACAAATCATAGTCCTCCCTACTTCCTTCAAGGTATTGTTTCTTCTCTCAGCAACCCCATTTTGCTGAGGTGTTCCAGCAGCTGCTAATTGATGCAGCGACACCATTTTGTTCACAATATTCTCTTATGACTTTATTGAGAAACTCAGTACCCTTGTCTGATCTGATCTTCACTACTGTCAAACTCTTCTCATTTTGCAATCTCTTCAAAAGTTCAGGCATCTTTTGAAGTGTTTCACTTTTCTTGTTCATAAATACTACCCAAGTGTATCTTGAATAATCATCCACAACTACCAGAGTGTACTTCTTTCCTGTTACACTTGTTGGTATTACCGGTCCAAATAAATCCATATGCATTAGCTCCAAAACTCTTATTGTTGATTGCTTAGTCTTTGACTTGAAGCTTGACTTTGTTTGTTTACCTTGCTGACATGCATCACATATAGCATCCTTTTTGAATGTGATCTCAAGTAAACCAATCACCAACTTCTTTTTCACCAATTGATTGATATCATCAAAATTGAGATGATTTAACTTTTTATGCCATAACCAATTTAGTTCTTACTTGGTATGCACAATCAGGCATGTTTCTGGAGCTGCAGTAGACCAATCCACAACATACATGTTTTGTTGTCTCCTTCCAGCCAACACAACTTGTTCACCTCTTTCACTAATGACAACACAGTAGCCTTTGTCAAAAGTGACCTTATAACCCATATCACAAAATTGTCCAGTGCTCAGTAGGTTGTAGTCCAGTCCTTCCACAAATGCAACATTTCTGATAGTTAATCCATTTTTCACCAGTGTTCCATATCCTCTTGTATATCCTGGTGTGTTCTTGTTGCCAAAATTCACTCTTGGACCATAATTTGCCACATAGTTTGTCAAATGAAGCTTATTCTTTGTCATATGTCGGGAACATCCACTTGTCAAAGTACCAGACACCCTCAAAACAAAGTTAATGTGTTTTAGGTACCCAAAATCTGTTTGGGTCCACAAAGGTCGATGGTAAGCATGACCCTTGGCAAATTTCCATAAGGTCTTCTTTGAAAAACATTACACTTTTGTTCATATATGTATCCCACATTTCCATAGAATCTAACATTTGGTTGTGTAGGATTCACATATGATTTCTGGCCTTTTGGTACATAATGCTGTTTGAAGTGATTTCTATTGTTAGAACCACTAGTATAACCATAAGGTTGTTGTCTGTTAGGAATAGCCCTGTAATATGGAGTCAGCTGAGGTCTTGAATAAGTCCTCTGCTGAGTCTTCTGCTGATTCCATTGCTGAGTTTTTACCCTAGCATTATGGTTGAGTCTATTGTTTCTAACAGTAGGGGTAGGAACATTCCAATCTTCATCAGTAGGGAACAATCTACCTTTCCCCCTGAGCTAAGTATCCCTTGAATGATTTACATTTTTGGGTTTGGAATTCTTATCTTTGGAATATTACTGATTGTTGCCCTGTTGTGGTCCAACAGACTTAGTGGCAGGTCTTCTATCAGCAGGTCTAGAAGGTCCATCAGTTCTACCCTTGGATTTACCCTTTTTGTTAGGTACTGTTGACCTTTTTGACTTCTGATTTTGCTTTCTTGAAGGCTTCTCAGTAGGTTTTACTGCCTCATCAACCCTTTTGGGAGTTGGATCCTGTGCAGGCACAAACTTACGACCAATTCTGGTACTAAGTTCAGTAGCCTTACTGGATCCACCCTTAGTAGATTGGTGAGTTTCAAATCCAAGGCCTGTTCTATCACCATAAGGCTTTCCAGATTTGAATGCAGTGGTGGAACTAGATTGTGCAGCAGATTCAGCAGCTACTGAAGGTATAGTAGACTTATGATGAGTCTGTCCATAATCTTTTTCCTTACCTTTGAGAATTCTTAATTCAACATTTAATCTTTGAATTTCTCGCTTGAAGTGCTTCTTTTTTTCACCTTCAAATCTCATAACCAGATTGTATTTTCCTCAGTTGGTTAAGGATGGCATCCAAAGGTTCTTCACTGTCAGAAATTTTAGGATTTGAACCACAAGTAGATTCACAATCACTTTCAGCAAGAGTGTTTACAGATACAGAATTGTATACCTCCTCATTCTCATCCATATTTGCCATTAAAGCATAATCATCCATTTCAGCTATAAGTGCAGTGTCATCTGATTCATTTCCTTTTTTTGATTCCACTTCATAGCCAGATTCATCATCAGCAACCATTATTTTCTTGCCAGATGTTGATTTTTGTTTTTCAGTTGGTCTGGACAATCAGGTCTAAAATGTCCAGGCTTCTTGCAGTTGAAACACAGATAATCATGTTCCTTTTTCTATTTAAATTCAGGACAGTCAGGTTTGAAGTGTCCTGGTTTTTTGCAATGAAAGCACAAATAATCATTATCTTTCTAGGATTCTTCCTTCTTCTTTTCACTTGATTTCTTGGTGAAATTACTTTGAGAACCCCTTCTTGATTTCATCATTCTGATCTTATTGCTCAGTAGGGCAATTTGCTCTTGCGTCTCATCCAGTAGATCATCTTAACCACCTGATGATTCTTCTTTATGTGCAGCAGCCAATACAGTAGTCTTTGGTTCTTCCTTTTCAGTCTCAGAAACAAGTTTCTTACTGAATTCATATGCTTTGAGATCTGAAAATATTTTGAATGTATCCTCTTCATGTAGACTTCTGGATTCTTTTATGGCAGTAACCTTCATCTCCCAAACTTCCTTTGCAGGTAGGGCTTTCAAAATTCTTGTAGTGAACTCTTCCTTTGTGTATACTACATTCAGCAGGGTGAGTTCATCCATGATAGCATTAAATCTTGACTCCATTTGCTCAATGGTTTTATTTGATTTCATTTTGAAATCTTGGAACTTTCTTTTGGCTACACTGACTTTGTTTTTTCTTTATAGCATCAGTGCCTTCACAGATAAGTTGTAATTTTTCCCAAAGTTCCTTTGCAGTCTTGCAATCCTTCACTTTCATATACATATTGCTATCCAAGGTTCTGTAAATAATATCCATAGAAATATTGTTGAGGTTTGCTCTTTTTCTATCTTCAGCACCCCACTCTCTTTTTGGCTTAGGAACATACTGAGTTTCACTGCCCACAGTTATGGCCTTTGTGATTTCCAGTGGTCCATCAGTTAGCACATCCATCATTTCATCATGTGTTGCGGCTAAATAAGCCTGCATACGACGTTTATACTCATCAAAACGATCTAAGGAGCACATCAACATAGTCCTAGCATACTGGATGTTATCCATGATGCAAAGTTTTGAAAATCAGAAACTTGAAAGAGTTTTCAAAGTATTTTCACAATCACAACAAGTAGGATTACTTCAAAATAGAAGCACGGCTCCGATACCAATTGTTGGTCCCTTGACAAGGCTTTGGTTAAGTTTAGAGGGGGGTGAATAAACTTAACACTTAAAACTTTTGGAGTTAACAAACTCAGCAAGGTCAGTAGCATGCTAACTACTCAGTAGTCTGCTGACTGTTGATATTACTGAATTTGTTGCAGCGGAATATATTTAGTTTAAGCCTTGTTACTTGTTGTTAAAAGAATGATACTAAGTATTGGATACTCAGCAGTGTAAGTGTGTGATTCAGTTGCTAGTTTCAGTAGGTTGATGTGATCAGTATACTAAATGCTAAAATAAATGCAGAAAGTAAGTAGGCAAATTTTATAGTGGTTCCAGGTGGTGTAATCCTGTCAGCGCACTATTCTCCTGTGATGTTGGAGGAAATTCAATAGAGATCTTTGAGGTTGCAGTTACAAAAATCCCTAAGATGTTTGTCCTTCACCAATAACTATGGCTTCACAAACTGAACATTTGAAATAGGTATGATTGCTGCTCCAAAGTATTCCACTGGTCCTTGAAGGGTAGGATTGCCTCTTCACCAGCTCCACCACAAACAACAGTTCTTGACACCTAAGTGATTCTTTGTCTTCAGCAGGTTTCTTGTAAAAGAAAGATTGAATCAAGTAAATGATTTAGTTATCAGCAGCTTGATCAGGATGAAATGATCAGCAGCTTGATGTCTTCAAGTGTGTGTACTTGATGTAACTTGATAGCAGGTTACACTTGAAGAAATTTCTTGATCAGTCAGTTAAAGCTCTGGGTATGTCAGCAGAGTGATTCTCTTGACAGCTCTGAATATATTATTTTTGCTTCTTAATTTTCATTACATGTATCTGAATCAGGAGTCTTCTATTTATAGGTGAGAATCATGTGACTAATGTTTGAATTTCAAACATAGCCGTTTTAGACTTATCTCCATCTTGACTTGCTTTCTGTCTCTGTTCATAGTACTGACACTGTCAGTTAGCTTTTTGACAGTTTTCATTGTCCACCCTTTGACGTGTCCATTGGATAAAGCTCTGAATCTTTCCAACGGTCCTTTTATCTTGACCATTGATTTGTTGACAAAATCAAGTCTTGTAATCCATCATTATCCATTTAATCTTCCAATGTAACCTTTGATTAAATCGAAATTATACTCAGCAAATATCTGAAGTATATCAGCCTGCTGATGAACATCTCAGTCAGCAGGTTTAAGTCTGTTGTGTCTTAAAAACACTTCAGCCGTCTTCTTATCATCTAACTTTTTATTGTAAAGTTAGAGTACACCATTTTCAACATAACTAAGTTCCAATCATCACTTAACATATGGAACTTAGACCTTGTACACAAGGTATATGTAATCAGTTTAGGTCATCACAGACTTCCCTAAATTCTGATTCTATATCCTTGACTCTAAATACTATGTTTGATCCCTTAGCCTTCAATAACTGAGTTTGAACCCTCAGCCTTCAGTCTTAGGCAGGTCCCCTAGCAAGTCTATTGACCTAGACACTCTACTGATAAAGTCAGTTGACCTTTTTACAGTGCTTGTTTGATCAAACATATACAAAGTTCAAACTCTAATAAACCTATACATTTGATCTAGACATCTTTTTGCCTTTGCTCTATAACAACTAGTTTAGCACTCATCATTAAAACTTAAAATATGTCCAACACTTAATGCATTATTACTTCACGTGTTACTGTTACTTCACTCGTAATTTTTACTACATATATGTTGGAAATTACCATTCTTATTGCATTGTCCTCGGTTTTTATAATTAGCTACTTATTATTTAACTACCACATATTAAATTAATAAGCATTCATACTAATTATTCGAGTTATACATGCCTAATTTATTCGAAATAAACTAGCTACATATATGCATTGGAGTGGAATCATGAAGATGCAAGTCATGGCAATTTTCCGGTTTTAAGCACATAATCTTGATCAAACACAAAATTATACCGAAAAGTAAACACCGAGATGGACCGTTGGTACCCCCGACTAACTATTTTCTAAGGAAAAATAAAACTTAATCTATGTCTTCGAGTCTTGATCTTCAAATCTTGAACTCGAATCGCCGGATCACGAACCACGAACACCCGAGAGGAGAAAAGGCTTTTTAATCAAATAAAACCAATTTATTATAATTAAATAAAACCCTTTTTTTTAATTACAATGATGCGGCTGAAAATCAATTGTTTCCAAAATTTTTTTATTTTTTTTTATTTTTTTTTAATATATATGTCGGCTGAATTAAAAGAAGTACAGATTATATAAAAAAAAAAAATTTAAAAACAGCCGCATGTTATTACCCTGGCCGCAAGCTAGGGTTTTAAAAAAAAAAACTTTTGCAGCGGCAGAAAGCGCCGCTACAGGTGCCGCTGCAGCCTGTTTAAGCAAAAACAGAAGCTGTTGTGACGTTTTTAGCGCTGCTAAAGGTGCTGGACAGCTTTTAAAAAAACAAGGTTTTTAGCCGTTTCTCCTCGTTCATACCTTGGGTTTCGCCTTGATCTTCATATTTTCTTCAAGATCTTCATCTTATCGAGCCCGGAATAATAAAATTACAATAAAAGATGCTACTTTTACATAATTTCCGAAAATTGACATTAAAAAAAAAATACAATTCCTATGCTCAATTGTTACTAAACAAAAGAGCTACAAAATAGATCTACGGGTAAACAGTACCAACCCAATCCATCTCTTCAACCACAACATTCACAAGCATACAACATGATAAATTTCGAATTTACAAAAAAACGAAATAAAAACACCTATAACATGCTTTTCCACTCCTAGATCTAAAACTCATATTCTTTTATCGTTAGATCAAAGGCTCTGATACCACTTGTTAGATGTAATATCGTCGGATCAATCATAGATTGACCCGATTACGCAGCGGAATGCATCAGATCTAGATTTAAACGAAACAAAAAACATAAATTTAAGATCTAAATCTACAAGGGGGTTTAGGAGCCTACCTTTTTATGGTGCTTAACTCCAAGATCAAAAGGCTCCTTGAACACGTGATTGAGCAGCCACCGTCTTCCAACGCGTGTGTCTCCCAAACACCAAGTGGATGGTGTTTCCCGCCGCGGACCTCCTTGATATGCTACCGGAATAATCCCAAGATTATTCCAACTCAAAACCCAAAGAAAGATGGCCGAAAATTCTAAGCCACTTTCTTGTGTATATGGCGTGACTAGTGATTGTCAAAAGGCTTTGGAGAACTCTCTTTATATAGGAGAGTAAAACTTAAGCCCCAAGGATTAAATAATTAAGAGATAATTATTACATTAATCCTTTTTCAAATAAAAGATAAATAAAATAATTATCTCAAACAAATTAGGATAAATCATATTATTATCTAATATTCCATGAATTATCATTTAACAAATAAAAGATAAATCACATATTAAATAATTATCCAAGAAAACTAATTTCTAAATAATTAAATAATAAATCACAATATGCATGCGCACCTTTCTCTCAAAATAAGGTCACGCACCTTTTTCTCTATTTGACCAAAAATTAGGTCAACGCACCAATTCGGTCGAGCCTCGCAAAAAATGTCTTTTCCGTATATTTAATTATTTAGTCCAACTAAACGATTAATCCACATATCAAATTAAATAGCCCAACCCACTATTTAATTATAATTGAGGTGCAACGACGAGAAACCTATATGCTATATTAGGAGACACGTCGGGGACCATGGACCCATATTCAGTAGCTACAATAAATTAGATAAAATTATTCGTCAGACAGAATAATTATATCCAACCTATTAATTCCGGGATTACACCACCATAAACCCGAAATTGAACTCTATCGAATATAGATAACTTACACTCAATTTATGAGTCGAAATCGTCCACTGATATAATCATTACATACGGATAAATCCTCCATAGACTGTTCACTTCGATTCAGGATATTTCCGTAAACCCTTCTCGAAACCAATTATCCTTATTTACCATTAACCCCCTAGTGATCAATTAGTTCACCACTAAGACAGTATGAACTGGGCCCATCGATCAGTTTCTATGGTCAACAAATAAGGGAACTGTCTGTCTACTTCCCGAGGGAAGGAATGGATTCCATATCTGTGATAGCACAGACTACTCACTTATCCCAAAATAGAGCCAACGAGAAGTGTTGGACCACATACTACGAAGTGATCCTTACTAACACATCAAACCCTACCCTAGTCTAAGCTGTTGTCTGTGATCACCTCAGGATTCAGATTAATCCATATATGATCATCTTGTGATTCGATAAGACTTCTCGATCACGGAATTATATCGAGAACTCAAATCAAATCGGTCGAGCCCTATATGATTATCATCATATATAAATGCCCCACTAGGTACCCTATTACCGACAGTCCGGATAAGACTGTCACACCGTAAAGTGTTCTGGGCGCATTAATAGCAAATTAATCATGAGACCCATACTCAGATTAATAAACGCTACGGACTAAGTTAATTTTAAGTACATCTCACTAACTCAATCCTCTTGTGTATAGCCATACACTGAGTTATGTGATTACATAAACGAGGTACTTAGGGTTTTCAGTAGTGTCTTAATTATAAGCATACATGCATATAATAAGATGAATTACTAATTCCGTCCTAAAACAATTATATAATTGTCTTTCGGGCACTATACTTTACAATCTCCCACTTGCACGAAAGGCATGTGGATTAATTGTTTTAGAGCACACCCTTTATATCTATATCTACAACATTCTCCCACTTGCTCAAAACAAGTGAGACGTATCCCTCAAATCTGTACCCTCCAATCGTATCTTAGTAATTCATCCTTCCAAGCACGACCGGAGTGTGCCGCGCGAGGTAGGTCGGTGACCCGCGTGTACTCGAAATCCGAATACCATGTGACTTGGTACACTGATCGAGGTAGGATATCGGCTTGAGTCAATCTTTGGGATCGAACGTCGCCTTTCCATCTAATCCGTGGTACGATTTCAATATGCCTTTGATTCAACACCGAGGACCAAATCGACTTAACGATCATCCTCAATCTGACCTAAAGCCGGAATCAGTGTTATCACTTATATTCTAGTTTGCACCTGAATATACTAGCATATCATTCCTCATTCTCCGAAGATACTTGAGGATTCACTAAACAACCCATTTCGTATTCATCCGCCGGTTTAGATAATCATTCCCTGAGAGGTAGGGTAGACTACATCATTGAATGCTGCATAAATGCAAGAATATCTTAACCAGGTGAATGGATGGGATTGCCAATGATCGATTCTCGTGGATTTGAGCGAATCAAATCCTTTAGAATGAATCCTGATGGCATGTTAGACTCTGACTTCATATTTGTTGTTTCCAACTGTTTCAGTGTTACCATTCATAAACACTAGTCTACATACTACTTTACTAATATTGATACCCAGTCTACGAAAGACTTGTCAACATTCTGGTCAAGTCCACATATTAATATATATGACTTTGAAATGACCTGAGGTTTGCTTTAATCCCCAAAGGATATAAGCTATGGCGGGCATCCCGCCAAAGGTTCTTCTGAATAAATTAAGATACCGTTAGTCTCGCAAAAAGGTCTTGGGAATCACCCAATTTACGCTTTGTAACGAATCATTTATTTGTTCTAAGCTAAAACCATCGCTTACGAATGAATTCAGATTCCGTTGTTCGGTAAGGAAGTCTCAGGGAATCACCCATATTTCCCGCTTTCTGACGAAATCAAGCAAGACTGAGTAGTAAGAGAGATCACGGTCTGGTTAACTCTCTACCTATTAGGGAATCACCCCTAAATTACTCAGCTTTACTGTGAAAGTTAAACTTTCCTATTCTTTCTACTCTTCTTCATGTAGTTCCAATTACTCCCACTGGGCCTGAGATGCTCAGGTGGTTCTACAAGAGTTTCAACAGAACTGGAGTATCAATCTCCATTCACAAGGTTATGGCTTTTAAAACAACCTCTATGATCAGGATCTTACACAGCCCACAAAGGACTATAGGTCATCAATCTGCCCTATAGACCGTAAGGTCCTGCAATGGGTAATGGACAAACCATACTCCCACTTTGCGTTCGGGTGGAGTGATATCTTGATCTAGTTTAGTAGTTTTTATTAGTGTTATCACCAATCGCCGGTGTTGGATGTGATCGAACAAATCGATTAGTAACATCTTGAGTACAAATACTTCAAGATCTAAGGTTGTTATTTATAGACTCTATCGGACCGAGTTTGACATATTTCCGTCATTCTCTCGAATTTACGAGTTTTAATAACCTACCTTAACTCAATGCATTAAGATCTTTCACGACTCGAACGTTACGCAAAATTTCGATCCTACCTTCAAGCACTAAATGCTAAATGTCTATATTTACGGAAGTGGGGTGAACTGAATTCACTCCGTATCCACAAATGCGTAGGCATCTTTAGGTAGACTTCTCGGTTTTTATTACAACCGTTATTTTACGACCAATATCTTAAATGAGTTCAAGAAATATATCGTAGCACATCAATAACTATATAAGGCAAATTTATGGTGTATCCTTTGGTGAAAACATTTCACCGGGAGGGAGGCCGAGCATCACCCGAAGACTACGCAACAACCTATTTCTGAGTATGGAATAGTCTATCTCTGGTGAAATCAGAGATTTCCTCCTAATATTTTGGATAAACTTTCCGGAGTTTCGAGTAGTTGTCAGACTAAGATGTCACTACTCAGAGGCTCCCACTAGCTTGTATCTTTCATAAGACCCCGAAGGTCAATATGAGCAAGCTATGTAACTTCTTTAAATCTATTACCCTTTCCCAATTGAAAGGAAACTTAGGCTTTGTTCCTTTGAGACAGGGTTCCTTTGACTGGAAGATAGGAATCACCCTAAGCCAGTCTGCAGATCTTGTCGTTGGGGAATATGCACTAATTAATAGTATATAAAGAAGTGTTTATCTAAATACGGAAACCATTTGCGTTTATATTGTTTTAGATGTGTTACATATACCTATTCAAAGATTTCTTAGTAGTTCGACTTTATCAAACAAAAGTCCGAGTCTTAGGTTCGTGCTACGAATGTTATATTTATTGTCAATAAGACAAACAAATTATCCTATTGAAAATGAATACGTTCGTTCCAACGAATCCGAAAATAGAAAATGAATTTTCTGTGATACTCAAGAATTGAATCCGAGATTCATTTCCTTATATCACTCCCACTAGTATATCTGAGAATACCTGCCCGTTGTCTATTTTACTTATCGTTTAATGCAAAGCTACCTAGTTCTTTCAAAGAACTTAGCTTTCGAGAAAATTGCTAAGATACATTGGTCGCTGATCCAAATCACTTTCCTTATCCTCTAATTTCCAATTCATTAATTTTTCGATTTAGCCTTAAAACTACTTAGTTTGGATGATGACACGTATAAACATTCTTTCCCATTCTCGACTTTTCTTAAATGAAAACAGATCTTGAACTAGCGATTCGTTCGAGTAGACTCTATTCTTGAACTGTAGGATGTTGATGTTACTTGCTTGGACTATCGATTTTCTAATCGACAAATCATAAGACCAAAGCTCCCACTAGTTTATCGGTTCCAAATACCATCTAACTAGCAACACTTTGTTCGAATGGTTTGAGAGATCATAATAAAGCTCTCACTAGTTTATCGGTTCCAAATACCGTCTAACTAGAAACACTTTGTATTTATGATTTTCCAAAGATTAGAACATCACCTAGAACAAGCTCCCACTAGTTTATCAGTTCCAAATACTGTCTAACTAGCAATGCTGTGTTCATGATGTTTCAAAGATTATAAAATCTCCAGAACTAAGCTCCTACTAGTTTATCAGTTCCAAATACTGTCTAACTAGTAACGCTTTATTCTTGTTTTTCCAATGAATGGAGAAACTCTTGTGCATTCCATTACACATTTCTAATGATTCAGAAAAACAACAAATCATAAGAGTAAGGCTCCCACTAGTTTATCGGTTCCAAATACCGTCTAACTAGCAACGCCTTATGTATATGATTTTCCAATTTTTCAATTTAGAAATTTGTTGTGTAATTACACTTTTAAAATTCACTAAATGAATTTTATCTGATAGTCCTATGTCATCTTTTGTAAACTAAGTATGGTCGTCTCTCGTTCAACACAAGTGACACCCGTGACATACTTATACTATGTCACTTAAGTTTTTAAAGGCTTAATAGAAGAAAACTTTTCCGAAAAAATTAACTGCATTCTGTTGATAATTACAACGTACTTGTTACTTCCACATTTTTTAATGAAGTCCTATTTCTAACAGTTCAGTAGTCTAGAGATTAAAGTTGTAAAAAAATATGACAGAAAGTTAAATTCAAAATTAAATTTTCACTACTAGATTTTTATTTTAGGAATAATAAACTATAAAGTCTATCCTACCATTCCAATGGGTTTAACCTCGTATAAATCTTGTCCGAGAGAGTCGATATCGATCTTATGGCGGTTAAATTGAGACAATGTCTCTCAATGATTATGCTTCGAGAATCGAACATCTCACGGGAATCAGACATCCCGGACATTTAATCATTGATTACCTTCCTTTTTCTAGCCTAGATATTTCGAAAATATCCACAAAGAGTGTGACCTACTATATCAGATCTCAGAGTACGCCCCGAGTATGCCTACGAGGGGCAGGTCAGTGACCCGGCGAGTACCCGATATCCTATCCTTTCGGAGACCAAGCCTTGAATTTTGATAGCGGTGAACACCATCCGAAGGGGGCCGAAATCAAAGCGGCACGAGGTGTCACCATTCTCTCACGTGCTTGCATCTATAGTAGAGGCCATGGGGTTGGCTGTCGCCTTCCCCGCTCCCACTCAATATTTTGAAAAAGTGGTGGGTTTACTAATTACGGTTTTGGCCTTGACAATAAGAAACAATAAATCAAAGTACTCCGAATAGGGTCGGTTATGTAGGCAAGCCTCGCCGTCTTATTCGTTGGAACATATGTGACGATTCGAGGCCAATCCGGCGAGAGAAGCCCGTTTAGCCCGAAGGCTTATCGGCTATGCTAAGTCTATCGAGCTAACAGAACGTACATCACACGTGGAGGGGAGTCGATTGAGCCGAAGCTCGGTTGAACTCGCCCAACCATGGTTAGACCATTTCCGAACCCATGTACTAAGATTCTCCGATTTCTAAGTTGTCACCCAAAGCGTAATCTCGTTTTTGTTTAAGGTGGGTTCACTGAGAAGCCATCACCGAAAAAGCTCAACGATTTATCCAAGTGGGATTCACCGAGAATCCATCATTAAAATCGTAAGCGATTGACATAAACCCGGGTCCTCGGTTTTATAATTAGCTACTTATTATTTAACTACCACATATTAAATTAATAAGCATTCATACTAATTCTTGAGTTATACATGCCTAATTTATTCGAAATAAACTAGCTACATGTATGCATTGGAGTGGAATCATGAAGATGCAAGTCATGGCAATTTTCGGTTTTAAGCACGTAATCTTGATCAAACACAAAATTATACCGAAAAGTAAACACCGAGATGGACCGTTGGTACCCCCGACTAACTATTTTCTAAGGAAAAATAAAACTTAATCTATGTCTTCGAGTCTTGATCTTCAAATCTTGAACTCGAATCGCCGGATCACGAACCACGAACACCCGAGAAGAGAAAAGGCTTTTTAATCAAATAAAACCAATTTATTATAATTAAATAAAACCCTTTTTTTTAATTACAATGATGCGGCCGAAAATCAATTGTTTCCAAAATTTATTTTTTTTTTATTTTTTTTTATATATATGTCGGCTGAATTAAAAGAAGTACAGATTATATTAAAAAAAAAAATTTAAAAACAGCCGCATGTTATTACCCTAGCCGCAAGCTAGGGTTTTAAAAAAAAAAAACTTTTGCAGCGGCCGAAAGCGCCGCTACAGGTGCCGCTGCAGCCTGTTTAAGCAAAAACAGAAGCTGTTGTGACGTTTTTAGCGCTGCTAAAGGTGCTGGACAGCTTTTAAAAAAACAAGGTTTTTAGCCGTTTCTCCTCGTTCATACCTTGGGTTTCGCCTTGATCTTCATCTTTTCTTCAAGATCTTCATCTTATCGAGCCCGGAATAATAAAATTACAATAAAAGATGCTACTTTTACATAATTTCCGAAAATTGACATTAAAAAAAAAAAATACAATTCCTATGCTCAATTGTTACTAAAGAAAAGAGCTACAAAATAGATCTACGGGTAAACAGTACCAACCCAATCCATCTCTTCAACCACAACATTCACAAGCATACAACATGATAAATTTCGAATTTACAAAAAAAACGAAATAAAAACACATATAACATGCTTTTCCACTCCTAGATCTAAAACTCATATTCTTTGATCGTTAGATCAAAGGCTCTGATACCACTTGTTAGATGTAATATCGTCGGATCAATCATAGATTGACCCGATTACGCAGCGGAATGCATCAGATCTAGATCTAAACGAAACAAAAAACATAAATTTAAGATCTAAATCTACAAGGGGGTTTAGAAGCCTACCTTTTTATGGTGCTTAACTCCAAGATCAAAAGGCTCCTTGAACACGTGATTGAGCAGCCACCGTCTTCCAACGTGTGTCTCCCAGCAACACCAAGTGGATGGTGTTTCCCGCCGCCGGACCTCCTTGATATACTACCGGAATAATCCCGAAGATTATTCCAACTCGAAACCCAAAGAAAGATGGCCGAAAATTCTAAGCCACTTTCTTGTGTATATGGCGTGACTAGTGATTGTCAAAAGGTTTGGGAGAACTCTCTTTATATAGGAGAGTAAAACTTAAGCCCCAAGGATTAAATAATTAAGAGATAATTATTACATTAATCCTTTTTCAAATAAAAGATAAATAAAATAATTATCCCAAACAAATTAGGATAAATCATATTATTATCTAATATTCCATGAATTATCATTTAACAAATAAAAGATAAATCACATATTAAATAATTATCCAAGAAAACTAATTTCTTAATAATTAAATAATAAATCACAATATGCATGCGCACCTTTCTCTCAAAATAAGGTCACGCACCTTTTTTCTATATTTGACCAAAAATTAGGTCAACGCACCAATTCGGGCCGAGCCCACGAAAAATGTCTTTTCCGTATATTTAATTATTTAGTCCAACTAAACGATTAATCCACATATCAAATTAAATAGCCCAATCCACTATTTAATTATAATTGAGGTGCAACGACGAGAAACCTATATGCTATATTAGGAGCCACGTCGGGGACCATGGACCCATATTCAGTAGCTACAATAAATTAGATAAAATTATTCGTCAGACAGAATAATTATATCCAACCTATTAATTCCGGGATTACACCACCATAAACCCGAAATTGAACTCTATCGAATATAGATAACTTACACTCAATTTATGAGTCGAAATCGTCCACTGATATAATCATTACATACGGATAAATCCTCCATAGACTGTTCACTTCGATTCGGGATATTTCCGTAAACCCTTCTCGAAACCTATTATCCTTATTTACCATTAACCCCTAGTGATCAATTAGTTCACCACTAATACAAGATATGAAGCTGGGCCCATCGATCGCTTTATGGTCAACAAATAAAGAATCTGTGCATCTACTTCCCGAGGGAAGGAATGGATTCCATATCTGTGATAGCACAGACTACTCACTTATCCCAAAATAGAGCCAACGAGAAGTGTTGGACCACATACTACTGAAGTGATCCTTACTAACACATCAAACCCTACCCTAGTCTAGGCCGTTGTGCAGTGATCACCTCGAGATTGATTAATCCATATATGATCATCTTGTGATTCGATAAGACTTCTCGATCACGGAATTATATCGAGAACTCAAATCAAATCGGTCCAGCCCTATATGATTATCATCATATATAAATGCCCCACTAGGTACCCTATTACCGACAGTCCGGATAAGACTGTCACACCGTAAAGTGTTATGGGCGCATTAATAGCAAATTAATCATGAGACCCATACTCAGATTAATAAACGCTACGGACTAAGTTAATTTTAAGTACATCTCACTAACTCAATCCTCTTGTGTATAGCCATACACTGAGTTATGTGATTACATAAACGAGGTACTTAGGGTTTTCAGTAGTGTCTTAATTATAAGCATACATGCATATAATAAGATGAATTACTAATTCCGTCCTAAAACAATTATATAATTGTCTTTCGGGCACTATACCTTACAATCTCCCACTTGCACGAAAGGCATGTGGATTAATTGTTTTAGAGCACACCCTTTATATCTATATCTACAACATTCTCCCACTTGCTCAAAACAAGTGAGACGTATCCCTCAAATCTGTACCCTCCAAGCGCATCTTAGTAATTCATCCTTCCAAGCACGACCGGAGTGTGCCGCCGCAGGGTAGGTCAGTGACCCGGCGTGTACTCAGAATCCGAATACCATGTGACTTGGTACACTGATCAGGTAGGATATCGGCTTGAGTCAATCTTTGGGATCGAAACGTCGCCTTTCCATCTAATCCGGTGGTACGATTTCAATATGCCTTTGATTCAACACCGAGGACCAAATCGACTTAACGATCATCCTCAATCTGACCTAAAGCCAGAATCAGTGTTATCACTTATATTCTAGTTTGCACCTGAATATACTAGCATATCATTCCTCATTCTCCCGAAGATACTTGAGGATTCACTAAACAACCCATTTCGTATTCATCCATTGGTTTAGATAATCATTCTGAGAGGTAGGGTAGACTACATCATTGAATCTTTGCATAAATGCAAGAATATCTTAACCAGGTGAATGGATGGGATTGCCAATGATCGATTCTCGTGGATTTGAGCGAATCAAATCCTTTAGAATGAATCGATGGCATGTTAGACTCGACTTGGATAACACACCCATGTTGTTTCCAAGCTGTTTTGATGTTACCATTCACAAACTCTAGTCTACATACTACTTTACTAATATTGATACCCGTCTACGAAAGACTTGTCAACATTACGGTCAAGTCCACATATTAATATATATAACTTTGAAATGACCTAGAGGTTTGCTTTAATCCCCAAAGGATATAAGCTATGGCGGGCATCACCGCCAAAGGTTCTTCTGAATAAATTAAGATACCGTTAGTCTCTAAAAGGTCTTGGGAATCACCCCAATTTACGCTTTATAACGAATCATTATTTGTTCTAAGCTAAAACCCTTCATTGCGAATGAATTCAGATTATGTTGTTCGTAAGGAAGTCTCGAGGAATCACCCCTATTTCCCGCTTTACGACGAAATCAAGCAAGACTGAGTAGTAAGCGAGATCACGGTCTGGTTAACTCTCTACCTATTAGGGAATCACCCCTAAATTACTCAGCTTTACTGTGAAACTTAAACTTTCCTATTCATTCTAATCTTCTTCATGTAGTTCCAATTACTCCCACTGGGCCTGAGAAGCTCAGGTGGTTCTACAAGAGTTTCAACAGAACTGGAGTATCAATCTCCATTCACAAGGTTATGGCTTTTAAAACAACCTCTATGATCAGGATCTTACACATTACAAAGGACTATAGGTCATCAATCTGCCCTATAGACCGTAAGGTCCTACAATGGGTAATGGACAAACCATACTCCCACCGCTGCGTTCGGGTGGAGTGATATACTGATCTAGTTTAGTAGTGTTTATTAGTGTTATCACCAACTGCCAGTGTTGGATGTGGACTGAACAAATCAGTTAGTAACATCTTGAGTACAAATACTTCAAGATCTAAGGTTGTTATTTATAGACTCTATCAGACCGAGTTTGTGATATTTCCGTCATTCTCTCGAATTCACGAGTTTTAATAACCTACCTTTACTCAATGCATTAAGATCTTTCACGACACGAGCGTTATGCGCAAAATTTCCAGATCCTACCTTCAAGCACTAAATGCTAAATGTCTATATTTATGGAAGTGGGGTGAACCGAATTCACTCGTATCCACAAATGCGTAGGCATCTTTTAGGTAGACTTCTCGGTTTTTATTACAACCGTTATTTTGCGACCAATATCTTAAATGAGTTCAAGAATGATCGTAGCACATCAATAACTATATAAGGCAAATTTATGGTGTATCCTTTAGTGAAAACATTTCACTAGGAGGGAGGCCGAGCAACAGTCCGAAGACTACGCAGCAACCTATTTACGAGTATGGAATAGTCTATCTCTCGTGAAATCGAGAGATTTCCTCCTAATATTTTGGATAAACTTTCCGGAGTTTGAGTAGTTGTCGACTAAGATGTCACTACTCTCAGGCTCCCACTAGCTTGTATCTTTCGTAAGACCCGAAGGTCAATATGAGCAAGCTATGTAACTTCTTTAAATCTATTACCCTTTCCCAATTGAAAGGAAACTTAGGCTTTGTTCCTTTGAGACAGGGTTCCTTTGATGGAAGATAGGAATCACCTAAGCCGATCTGCAGATCTTGTCGTTGGGGAATATGCACTAATTAATAGTATATAAAGAATTGTTTATCTAAATACGGAAACCATTTGCGTTTATATTGTTTTAGATGTGTTACATATACCTATTCAGCATTTCTTACTAGTTCGACTTTATCAAACAAAAGTCCGAGTCTTAGGTTCGTACTTACGAATGTTATATTTATCGTCAATAAGACAAACAAATTATCCTATTGAAAATGAATACGTTCGTTCCAACGAATCCGAAAACAGAAAATGAATTTTCTGTGATACTCAAGAATTGAATCCGAGATTCATTTCCTTATATCACTCCCACTAGTATATCTGAGAATACCTGCCCGTTGTCTATTTTACTTATCGTTTAATGCAAAGCTACCTAGTTCTTTCAAAGAACTTAGCTTTCGAGAAAATTGCTAAGGATACATTGGTCAGTGATCCGAAATCACTTTCCTTATCCTCTAATTTCCAATTCATTAATTTTTCAGTTTAGCCTTAAAACTACTTAGTTTGGATGACTGACACGTATAAACATTCTTTCCCATTCTCGACTTTTCTTAAATGAAAACAGTCTTGAACTAGCAGTTCGTTCGAGTAGACTCTATTCTTGAACTGTGGGATGTTCAGTGTTACTTGCTTGGACTATCGATTTTTCTAATCGACAAATCATAAGACCAAAGCTCCCACTAGTTTATCGGTTCCAAATACCGTCTAACTAGCAACACTTTGTTCGAATGGTTTGAGAGATCATAATAAAGCTCTCACTAGTTTATCGGTTCCAAATACCGTCTAACTAGAAACACTTTGTATTTATGATTTTCCAAAGATTAGAACATCACCTAGAACAAGCTCCCACTAGTTTATCAGTTCCAAATCTTCGCCTAACTAGCAATCTTTGTGTTCATGATGTTTCAAAGATTATAAAATCTCGAACTAAGCTCCTACTAGTTTATCGGTTCCAAATCTTGTCTAACTAGTAACGCTTTATTCTTGTTTTTCCAATGAATGGAGAAACTCTTGTGCATTCCATTACACATTTCTAATGATTGAAAAAACAACAAATCATAAGAGTAAGGCTCCCACTAGTTTATCGGTTCCAAATACCGTCTAACTAGCAACGCCTTATGTATATGATTTTCCAATTTTTCAATTTAGAAATTTGTTGTGTAATTACACTTTTAAAATTCACTAAATGAATTTTATCGATAGTCCTATGTCATCTTTTGTAAACTAAGTATGGTCGCCTCTCGTTCAACACAAGTGACACCCGTGACATACTTATACTATGTCACTTAAGTTTTTAAAGGCTTAATAGAAGAAAACTTTTCGAATAAATTAATTGCATTCATTGATAATTACAACGTGCTTGTTACTTCCACATTTTTAATGAAGTCCTATTTAACACATTCATGAGTCTAGAGATTAAAGTTGTAAAAAAATATGATGAAAGTTAAATTCAAAATTAAATTTTCACTACTAGATTTTTATTTTAGGAATAATAAACTATAAAGTCTATCCTACCATTCCAAGGATTTAACCTCGTATAGTACTGTCCGAGAGGGTCGATATCAGTACTATGACGGTTAAATTGAGACAATGTCTCTCAATGATTATGCTTCGAGAATCGAACATCTCACGGGAATCGAGACATCCCGGACATTTAATCATTGATTACCTTCCTTTTCTAGCCTAGATATTTGAAAATATCCACAAAGAGTGTGACCTACTATATCGGATCTCGAGTACGCCCGGTATGCCTACGAGGCGGGTCGTGACCCGGCAAGTACCGATATCCTATCCTTTCGAGAGACCAAGCCTTGAATTTTGATAGCGGTGAACACCATCCGAAGGGGGCGAAATCAAAGCGGCACGAGGTGTCACCATTCTCTCACGTGCTTGCATCTATAGTAGAGGCCGTGGGGTTGGTATGTCGCCTTCCCGCTCCCCACTCAATATTTTGAAAAAAAGTGGTGGGTTTACTAATTACGGTTTTGGCCTTGACAATAAGAAACAATAAATCAAAGTACTCCGAATAGGGTCGGTTATGTAGGCAAGCCTCGCCGTCTTATTCGTTGGAACATATGTGACGATTCGGGCCAATCCGACGGAGAAGCCCGTTTAGCCCGAAGGCTTATCGGCTATGCTAAGTCTATCGAATCAGCACGTAACGTTACATCACACGTGGAGAAGTCGATTGAGCCGAAGCTTCAGTTGAACTCGCCCCAACCATGGTTAGACCATTTCCGAACCCATGTACTAAGATTTTCCGATTTCTAAGTTGTCACCCAAAGCGTAATCTCGTTTTTTGTTTAAGGTGGGTTCACTGAGAAGCCATCACCGAAAAAGCTCAACGATTTATCCAAGTGGGATTCACCGAGAATCCATCACTAAAATCGTAAACGATTGACATAAACCCGGGTCCTCGGTGTTTATAATTAGCTACTTATTATTTAACTACCACATATTAAATTAATAAGCATTCATACTAATTCTTCGAGTTATACATGCCTAATTTATTCGAAATAAACTAGCTACATGTATGCATTGGAGTGGAATCATGAAGATGCAAGTCATGGCAATTTTCCGGTTTTAAGCACGTAATCTTGATCAAACACAAAATTATACCGAAAAGTAAACACCGAGATGGACCGTTGGTACCCCCGACTAACTATTTTCTAAGGAAAAATAAAACTTAATCTATGTCTTCGAGTCTTGATCTTCAAATCTTGAATTCGAATCGCCGGATCACGAACCACGAACACCCGAGAGGAGAAAAGGCTTTTTAATCAAATAAAACCAATTTATTATAATTAAATAAAACCCTTTTTTTTTTTTAATTACAATGATGCGGCTGAAAATCAATTGTTTCCAAAAAAAAATTTTATTTTTTATTTTTTTTTTATATATATGTCGGCTGAATTAAAAGAAGTACAGATTATATAAAAAAAAAATTTTAAAAACAGCCGCATGTTATTACCCTAGCCGCAAGCTAGGGTTTTAAAAAAAAAACTTTGCAGCGGCCGAAAGCGCCGCTACAGGTGCCGCTGCAGCCTGTTTAAGCAAAAACAGAAGCTGTTGTGACGTTTTTAGCGCTGCTAAAGGTGCTGGACAGCTTTTAAAAAAACAAGGTTTTTAGCCGTTTCTCCTCGTTCATACCTTGGGTTTCGCCTTGATCTTCATCTTTTCTTCAAGATCTTCATCTTATCGAGCCCGGAATAATAAAATTACAATAAAAGATGCTACTTTTACATAATTTCCGAAAATTGACAAAAAAAAATAAAAATACAACTCATATGCTCAATTGTTACTAAACAAAAGAGCTACAAAATAGATCTACGGGTAAATAGTACCAACCCAATCCATCTCTTCAACCACAACATTCACAAGCATACAACATGATAAATTTCGAATTTACAAAAAAAACGAAATAAAAACACCTATAACATGCTTTTCCACTCCTAGATCTAAAACTCATATTCTTTGATCGTTAGATCAAAGGCTCTGATACCACTTGTTAGATGTAATATCGTCGGATCAATCATAGATTGACCCGATTACGCAGCGGAATGCATCAGATCTAGATCTAAACGAAACAAAAAACATAAATTTAAGATCTAAATCTACAAGGGGGTTTAGGAGCCTACCTTTTTATGGTGCTTAACTCCAAGATCAAAAGGCTCCTTGAACACGTGATTGAGCAGCCACCGTCTTCCAACGTGTGTCTCCCAGCAACACCAAGTGGATGGTGTTTCCCGCCGCCGGACCTCCTTGATATGCTACCGGAAGAATCCCGAAGATTATTCCAACTCGAAACCCAAAGAAAGATGGCCGAAAATTCTAAGCCACTTTCTTGTGTATATGGCGTGACTAGTGATTGTCAAAAGGCTTGGGAGAACTCTCTTTATATAGGAGAGTAAAACTTAAGCCCCAAGGATTAAATAATTAAGAGATAATTATTACATTAATCCTTTTTCAAATAAAAGATAAATAAAATAATTATCCCAAACAAATTAGGATAAATCATATTATTATCTAATATTCCATGAATTATCATTTAACAAATAAAAGATAAATCACATATTAAATAATTATCCAAGAAAACTAATTTCTTAATAATTAAATAATAAATCACAATATGCATGCATGCACCTTTCTCTCAAAATAAAGTCACGCACCTTTTTCTATATTTGACCAAAAATTAGGTCAACGCACCAATTCGGGCCAAATTTCACTAAAAATGTCTTTTCCGTGTATTTAATTATTTAGTCCAACTAAACGATTAATCCACATATCAAATTAAATAGCCCAATCCACTATTTAATTATAATTGAGGTGCAACGACGAGAAACCTATATGCTATATTAGGAGCCACGTCGGGGACCATGGACCCATATTCGATGTAGCTACAATAAATTAGATAAAATTATTAAATCGAACGAAATAATTATATCCAACCTATTAATTCCGGGATTACACCACCATAAACCCGAAATTGAACTCTATCCAATATAGATAACTTACACTCAATATGAGTCGAAATCGTCAACTGATATAATCATTACATACGGATAAATCCTCCATAGACTGTTCACTTCGATTCGGGATATTTCCGTAAACCCTTCTCGAAACCTATTATCCTTATTTACCATTAACCCCTAGTGATCAATTAGTTCACCACTAATACAGTATGAATCGGCCCATCGATCGCTTTCTAGGGTCAACAAATAAAGGAATCTGTCATCTACTTCCGAGGAAGGAATGGATTCTATATCTGTGATAGCACGGACTACTCACTTATCCCGAATAGAGCCAACGAGAAGTGTTGGACCACATACTACGGTGATCCTTACTAACACATCAAACCCTACCCTAGTCTAAGTCGTTGTGCGTGATCACCTCGGGATTCAGATTAATCCATATATGATCATCTTGTGATTCGATAAGACTTCGATCACGGAATTATATCGAGAACTCAAATCAAATCGGTCCAAATTTCTATATGATTATCATCATATATAAATGCCCCACTAGGTACCACTATTACCGGCCATCCGGATAAGACCGCGCACACCGTAAAGTGTTCAGGCGCATTAATAGCAAATTAATCATGAGACCCATACTCAGTTAATAAACGCTACGGACTAAGTTAATTTTAAGTACATCTCACTAACTCAATCCTCTTGTGTATAGCCATACACTTTGAGTTATGTGATTACATAAACGAGGTACTTAGGGTTTTCGTTAGTGTCTTAATTATAAGAATACATGCATATAATAAGATGAATTACTAATTACGTCCTAAAACAATTATATAATTGTCTTTCGGGCACTATACCTTACATAGATCTCTTTAGCTGATCCAAGATATATGCAGGTGTCACTGATTTCTGGAACCGTTGAATTCCAAAGCCAAGTCCTGACCATAAACTCATTTTCATCTCACTTAAAATGCTTAGGATCATCAACAGTAGGGACACTACCCATCAGATGGCTAAGTTTCCCTTCTTTTTATCGAAAGTTTGAAAAAACAATGACCACTTTAAATAATTATTCCCATTCAATCTATAAGAAGCTTGAATTTGTCATGAATCTCTTGTAATGGTGGAATTATCATGAGAATGGAATCCGACATTGTCCTAGAAGCGATCGTTTCGACATATTTGAAAATATGAATATATTGAAGTGAATTTTTCAAAAAATGAAACGAAACACTCGTACTATGTAATATTTCAAGAAGAAATAAATTGAAATTACTTTCAATAATAAAATTCACTTAATCAACACAATGAGTATCATATTACATATATAAGGAAATCCCAATGGCTAGGATGGGGAATGACCACAATCGGTCATCAACCGGACAAGTTACCATTAGTTAAAATTAGTAACGGAACTAACAATAGAATTAAATAATAAAATTGACGCTGAAATAGCAAACGCGTCAAATCGTCAGATGAGATGAGCGACAACGAAGAACATCTTGGGAGACCAGCGTGAAACCAACACAACCGAATACTAAGCGAGAGAGGAACACATCGAAAGAACAAGGTTGAATTCTAACAATTCTAACATGAATAGAATATCTTAGGCCTATCCTCCCTACCTCCAATTAGAGAGCTGATCGGACCTTGGCCGATATTGTACTATGTACAAGGATCGGCCGATATTGTACTATGTACAAGGATCGGTTAGGTGCCGGCCTTAGATTCCCACTTATTTCAGCCATTCGTTGCATCTTAAACTCATATGATGTAGGAGCATATGTGTAACTTATCGCAAGGGAATCCTCCTCCTGTTGAGGAATGGAATGAGCAACATTTTTATGTCCGAGTTCTTTGATATGCCCTAATGGACTATTGGTAGAGAAGTGGTCCCCTTTTTGATTCCGTTACGAAGGATGTTTTCATCGATTTAAAGCATTTTACGGTTTAAAACTAGTCTCCCAACCTCCTCATTTACCCTTGAAGTGCTTAGGTTAGCCAAGATGGGTGGTGTTGGTTTAGAAGATTACGATCCTCTCCTTCCGGAAGAGACATATTACCATATCCCATACTTAAGTTTATTTTCCTTGCATCTCTCATGTATCTTATGTCGGATTCTTTGACTGATATAATTTTTATCTTTTTCAGTAGTGCATTCTCTACTTAGTGATAAGCCTTTTCTAGGTTCCCAAAATCACCGGCAAGAATACCGGATCAATTGTAGTCTAGGCGAGGTTGAGTCAAGGTCCTATCCATAGGGATGTCAAGTTTAATCTTGGATGACTCTATTCTTCCGGTCAAATTCAATATTTTACGATAAAAGTAAAATGAAATGTAAAGAAAAGCACATAACAAAAATGGTGTGAACAAAGTGAGAGAGAGTTTGGGCAAGACAATGTGAGATCAAGTGAATATCTACTATAGCTTCATTACAATGACATAAACCTTCCAACCATCCAAAGAAGGTGACCTTGTGTTACAATTGTTTGACACAATCCAAATAGATTGCATCAAGAGGAAAAATGAGAGGTTACGAGATTAACACCAAGATCGCGAATAATCTCTATGGTAGACCTCGACACATCTTTAAGTAACGGGTCTCGGCCATGGTTATCGCTCAACGATTCATACTAGACACATTCACGACTTGCACAAACAAGAATCATTCTATCCACTTCTTAATAAAAGAAGGAGGGTTGGTTAGAATCTTGAGGTCTACGCTAGTGTTACCGCTTACTCCGATGTGAGAAAAATACCAACTTAGAGGTTGGCTAAGCGGAAGAAAGACCTAAACAAAGGGACGGAAAATTCCTACCGATGGTTTCTGAGAAAAATGGAAAAACCTACTATTGTCCGTATCACACTTAGGGTGATTGGGGGCACACATAAGTTGTAATGGACCAGGACATGAAAAATAGGCGCACTATTGGAAATCGAAGACCACTGAATTTGCTTTACATATATTGCACAATAACCCTCAAGAGGGTCATCAACTCTCTACTCACGATGGGGAGAATAGGTACAAAGATGTTGTCATCTATATCATACTTTTGCGCAGACAAAATTCATCTCGCTTTAATTATAAGGCGAAGATGAATGTGCCTTACATGAAGGTATTCGACCTCCATATTCTTAGACATGGCTATGGCTTGGGATTCACAGGAATAATAGTTCAAATCTCGGCATGGAAGATGAAACATAATGTTCCCGAGAAACAAATCAAGCAACCTCGGTAATATCCATACTCAGGGTTTCATTAGAAGAAGTGACTAAGATGGATTTTTTGCTAGATGTCATGATTAAAAGAAAAAAAGAATAAATTGTACGAAAAAAGGAAGAGAGCGTACTTGTTTGAAGATCTAAGTTTGCTCTCGTGAAATCGTGAAGAAGATTGGTTTTTCTCTCAAAGAATATCTCAAAAATTAGAGATTGTAAATAGCTATACATGGTGATCCACCATCCTTTTGTAATAGAACAGGCACTAAAACCGAAGAGGCATGTCTGCTGTAATGTCCCACATAGGAAAAATAGTAGAATGCTCACCCACATATAAGTGTGAGGCATAAAAGTCTTGTTAACTCGGATTAGCCTTTTTAGACCAAGCGAGGACGGCGGCCTAAGCAGTTGAATGGACATTTATGACTCAATTAGCGCTACCAGGCCCGGGGTCTAAGGGCGTTATAGAATGGTATTAAGCCGACTATCGAGGAACTAACTATCACGCCGAACCGAACACAAAGAAGACGGTATAAAGATGGCCTATAGTTAGCTCTGGTAGGGACGATCTGAGAACAGTCTTGGCCGTCCTGTCAAGGACGCCAGTCCCTTATAAGAGGGGAGAGTGTAATGTCCCACATAGGAATAATAGTAGAATGCTCACCCCCATATAAGTGTGAGCCATAAAAGTCTTGTCAACTCAGGTTAGCCATTTTAGACCAAGTGAGGACAGCGGTCTAAGCAGTTGACCAGACATTTATGACTCATTTAGCGCTACCAGACCCGGGGTCTTGGGGCATTACATCTGCTCTCTTTTAGCCCGATCAGCAGGATCTTTAAGGAATGTATGAGATATGACGCCTCAAGATAAGCAATCGGCATTTCGGAATACAAAAACAAGCTGGCATATGTCATTCGCAGTAGAAGCAATCAGATTACAGTCTCTCAAATCATGACATGTCCTCTCAGTATAGACTAACCTACGATATACATCCCAACTCATGTCTGGGGCCATTTTGACATAGGTATGTTTAGCTACCATACTAGTGACACTCATCAAGCCTAATCGGGTCATCTCACCAAATGAGCCAACATGGGCTCAACTCAATATTGGGCTTTATATCAGACAACCTCACAAAGTTCGCCTCGGTACAACGCATGTCGCCTCCATGATCATTTTAACGACATGACGCTGGTCATCCTCTGTCTGACATGCCACATGTCGTGGTCTGTCATTCATAGCCAACACTGCACGAGTCATCTATGGCCTCATACTACCGACAAGGTGCAAGTTCACCTCAACCACTCATATATTCAGTACAAGGGAGGTCAACTTCGACCTCAAACGGCCGTTATGCCCCACTAACTGCCATTAACCACGTTCTAACGGCCTTATAAAGGCTCCACATCTTCAACCACAACTTCAATGCTGCATAATTCACTCCCCATGAGTGAAGCCTATATAAACGATCATCATCGTCGTTATCAAAGTACACATACATACGCTTGCAAATACTCCTGCTTACTTTCATTTTCATAAAAATTTCTCTATAACTGTTACGGGCTTAAGCGTGAGAGTGTCCCTCTCGAGGAAAACTTCGGGACCCTCAACACTCTGTGTGTTTTGTAGGCCTAATTACAATCTATAAAAAAGATACTTGATCATCCCCACGATGTCTAATTACCCGTATCACAGTTTGATTTCAACATGAACGATTTCCAGCATCGTCAGCCTCTTTACATTGAAAGTATGAGTCCTTAACATCAATCTTCGGCAAATTTATCTGAATTAAATTACGGTCTACGAACAATATCCTACAAAAGATTAAATCTTACATTAATTCCTCTGCAAGAAAACAATGAATCTATCAATTAAAGACGAATTATTATTTTTCTTTTCATGAGAAGTCGTGTAAGACGGGAGAGGAAGAATTATTCTTTTCTTTTCTTGAAGAAGTCGTGCAAGACGGGAGAGGAAGAATTAAGGGAAAAACACCGTTTACTCCATTGTGGTTTGCCAATTGAAGTCTTTGACCCCTCGTGGTTTAAAAATATATTGTTTACCCCCCTTGGGGTTTTTCACAAACCTTAACTTACCAATTCAAGTAGAATCGAAAAAATATTCCACCGGAATATTCTCATTTTAATGTACTTCCTGGTTTGCCCTTCTCTTTGTTACCTAGACAATTGAACATGATAAAATCCAACATCAAGAAAACATTTACTGCAATCTTTCCGTCAACGACTCAATTTGGAGCAATTATGGTGTCTCTAAGATGCCTGAAGCCAGACGAAACTTGGATTCAAACTTTGGCAGCGAGATGACATCGTCGAATCCATTTTACAGTAATTTGAAGGTCGATTTCAATGGTGGATTCAGCAATGATGGCTGGAAAGATGCCAAAAATTCTGATTTTAAACCTGATTTTAACGGGTTAAGCATCAACGCGTGGAAAGATGTCGGCATTACTGGATTTAGTAACGATGGCCTGAAAGATTTCAGAAATTCTAGGTTTAACAATTCGTTTACCAATGACGTTTGGAAGGATAGAAGTAATTATGGGTTCAGATCGTTTTGGATCTTCGATAGGCGTGGCTAATGTTGGTGGGATGAGCTTAAATGGTGGATTTAACGAAAGTATTTATTCAAATCCTCCACAAGATCTAATCAAACAATATATAGACAAATAAATCTCTTATGAATTCCAAGGTACTCCCTTAATTTATATAGACAATTTTTAAAATTAAGGGATTGATCATTCAAAGGGAAGTAGACTACTCAAGAATTTGAAACTTTTTCATTAGATCATAAGTGAATAAAAAAAGAATTAAGAAAATAGAAATAAAAGAAAGACGGAATCAATGAAATCGTGCTTGGTCTTAAACTTAAATGGGAACTTGAGTAAGGAGTAGATCTTTTTGTGTTGGGGTTTTCTATAATTTGAAAGTGATAACTCTTTTCTTTATTTATTTTGTGTATCTACTTGAGCCGGATGAAAGGAAATTTTCACGTCCGATTTAAAAAAAGGGGGGATACTAGAGGATCCTATCCCAATTTTTCTTTTGCTAGGCCCATAACTAAAAAGCCCACTTTCTTACGATTACGAGGTTCATTAGAATATGAAATCCAATCTTGGAAATACAGACATCCCACTTTATTTTACTACTCAAGGCTTCGATACATTTCAAATCAAGAAATTTCTCTTAAAAGCGGTACTATCCGAGAACAATTAGCGATCTAGATTTACAATTCTTATAGAAAATTCGTTATTAGAATGGAAAGAATTAGGCGAAGACGGACCCACTTTGGAATGAATGGGAAGATCGAAAGGTTGGAAGAAGAAAGGATTTTTAGTTAGGCGTATGGAATTGGCTAAACATTTTATTCGAACAAATATAGAACCAGAGTGGATGGTTTTGTGTCTATTACCGCTTCTTCCCCTGGAGTTGAGACCAATCATTCGAGATAGATGGGGGTAAACTAATGAGCTCGGATATTAATGAACTCTATAGAAGAGTTATCTATCGGAACAATACTCTTACCGATCTATTAACAACAAGTAGATCTACACCCGCGAAATTACTAATGTGTCAGGAGAAATTAGTACAAGAGGCCGTGGATACTCTTCTTGATAATGGAATTCGCGGTCAACCAATGAAGGATAGTCATAATAAAGTTTATAAGTCATTTTCCGATGTAATTGAGGGCAAAGATGGAAGATTTCGTGAGACTCTGCTTGGCAAAAGAGTCGATTATTCTGGGCGTTCCGTCATTGTTGTGGGGCCTTCACTTTCATTACATCGATGTGGATTGCCCCGAGAAATAGCAATAGGACTTTTCCAGACATTTGTAATTCGGGGTCTCATTAGACAACATCTTGCTTCAAACATAGGTTTTGCTAAGAGTAAAATTCGGGAAAAAGAATCCATTGTATGGGAAATCCTTCAGGAAGTTATGAGGGGACACCTGTATTGCTGAATAGAGCACCTGTAAGGTGTAGTGCTCGAAAGACAATTGTATAATTGTTTTAGGACAGAATTAATAATTCATCTTATTATATGCATGTATGCTTATAATTAAGACACTACCAAAACCCTAAGTACCTCGTTTATGTAATCACATAACTTTCGGTGTATGGCTATACACAAGAGGATTGAGTTAGTGAGATGTACTTAAAATTAACTTAGTCCGTAGCGTTTATTAATCTGGTATGGGTCTCATGATTAATTTGCTATTAATGCGCCCAAGACACTTTAGGTGTGATGCTCTTATCCGGATTGTCGGTAATAGGGGTACCTAGTGGGGCATTTATATATGATGATAATCATATAGAAATTTGACCGATTTGATTTGAGTTCTCGATATAATTCCGTGTCGAGAAGTCTTATCGAATCACAAGATGATCATGTATGGATTAATCTTAATCCCGAGGTGATCACGAGGCATTTAACGCTAGACTAGGGTAGAGTTTGATGTGTTAGTAAGGATCACTTGAAGTATGTGGTCCAACACTTCTCGTTGGCTCTATTGCGGATGAGTGAGTAGTCTGTGCTATCACATATATGGAATCCATTCCTTCCTCGGGAAGTAGATGAGCGATTCCTCTTATTTGTTGACCCTAGAAACGATCGATCGGCCGAGTTCATATTATATTGAATATGAACTAATTGATCACTAGGGGTTAATGGTAAATAAGGATAAGATGTTTCGAGAAGGGTTTACGGAAATATCCCGAATCGAAATGAATAAATCTATGGAGGGTTTATCCGTATGTAATGATTATATCGATGGGCGCTTTCGACTCATAAATTGAGTGTAAGTTATCTATATTCGATAGAGTTCGATTTGGGTTTATGGTGGTGTAATCCCGAATTAATAGGTTGGATATAATTATTCTGCGATGAATAATTTTATCTAATTTATTGTAGCTACTGAATATGGGTCCATGGTCCCCGACGTGGCTCCCGAAATAGCATAATTGGATTTCTCGTCGTTGCACCTCAATTATAATTAAATAGTTGGATTGGACTATTTAATTGATATGTGGATTAATTGTTTAGTTGGACTAAATAATTAAATACACGGAAAAGACATTTTTCGTGGACTCGACCCAAATAAGTGTGTTGACCTTTTGACCTCATTGGTCAAATATAGGAAATGTGCGTGGACTAATAATTATCTCTTAATTATTTAATCCTTGAAGGTTAAGTTTTACTCTCCTATATAAAGAGAGTTCTTCCAAGCCTTTTGACACACACTATTCACGTCACTATTCACAAGAGAAATTGGCTGAAAATTTCGGCCTCTATTCTTAGGGTTCGAGTTGGAAAAATCTTCGGGATTTTTCCGGTAGCATATCAAGGAGGTCCGGCGGCGGGAAACACCATCCACCTGGTGTTCTTGGGAGACACACGCGTTGGAAGGCCGTGGGCTTCTCAATCACGTGTTCTTGGAGACCTTTTGTTCTTGGAGTTAAGCACCATAAAAGGTAGGCTCCTAAACCCCCTTGTAGGTTTAGATCTTTTATTTATGTATTTTGTTTCGTTTAGATCTAGATCTGATGCCTTCCGCTGCGTAATCGGGTCAATCCATAATTGATCCGACGATATTACATCTAACAAGTGGTATCAGAGAGCCTTTGATCTAACGATCAAAGTATATGAATTTTAGATCTTGGAGTGGAAAAGCATGTTTTAGATGTTTTATTTCGTTTTTTTTGGTAAAATTCGAATTTAATCATGATTGTATGCTTGTGATTGTTGTGGTTGAAGAGATGGATTGGGGTTGGTATTGTTTACTCGTTAGATCTATTGTAAACTCATATAAATTCGTTTATATGAGTATAGGAATTTTTGTAATTTTAATTTCCTAGAAGTAGATCTGTTTTATTGTTGTTCCGTTTTTTATTTTTTCCCGGAGTTTGAGCCGTTGAAACGACAATCCCTCCGGTCAGAATGAAGAATAAAAGTTGAAGAACATGCCCTCAAAATTTCGTGACGATCGGAGTCGATCTCGATGTCTGATCTCTGCTATAAAGTAGCTGCTGTAACAGAAAAGCACAACAGGCATTAAAACCCTAGCTGTGAGTTCGTCGAATTTCTGGAAGAGATTGGACCGTTGAAACGCAGATCCGACCGTTCAGATCGACTACCATGGAGTTATGAACAAGCCCTAAAAATTTAAGGTCGATCGGGATTTGTCTCGATGCCCGATCGTCCCCAGGAAGACACTGTTGCGCCGCAGTTATTAACAGATGCAGCAGTTAGATCGGCGGATTGCTGGAGAAAATTGGACCATTGAAACGAAGATCCAACCGTTCAGATTGAAGTAGGCGGAGTGAAGAACAGATCCATAAAGTTTCATGACGATCAAGGTTCGTTTGGATTTCCGATCATCGATAATACGCAGCAGCAGATTAGAAAATAGTAAACCCTAGTTAGGGTTTGTGTTTTTTTAAATAGGTTAGATACGGGGGTACCAACGATCCATCTCGGTGTTTATTTTTTCGTGTATGATCGAAAATTGTATGATATAACCGGAAAATTACCATGACATGCATCATATCATGATTCCACTCCAATGCATACATGTAGCTAGTTTATTTCGAATAAATTAGGCATGTATAACTCGAATAATTAGTATGAATGCTTATTAATTTAATATGTGGTAGTTAAATAATAAGTAGCTAATTATAAAAACCGAGGACCCGGGTTTTGTCAATCGTTACGATTTTAGTGATGGATTCTCGGTGAATCCCACTTGGATAAATCGTTGAGCTTTTCGGTGATGGCTTCTTAGTGAACCCACCTTAAATAGAAACGAGATTACGCTTTGGGTTACAATTTAGAAATCGGAGAATCTTAGTACATGGGTTCGAAATGGTCTAACCATGGTTGGGCGAGTTCAACCGAGCTTCGCTCAATCGACTCCTCCACGTGTGATGTACGTTCTGGCGATTCGACAGACTTAGCATAGCCGATAAGCCTTCGGGCTAAACGGGGCTTCTCTTGCCGGATTGGCCTGAACTGTCACATATGTTCCAACGAATAAGACGGCGTAGGCTTGCCTACATAACCGACCCTATTCGGAGTACTTTGATTTATTGTTTCTTATTGTCAAGACCGCAACCGTAATTAGTAAACCCACCACTTTTTCAAAATATTGAGTGGGAGCGGGGCGACAAACCAACCCCACGGCCTCTACTATAGATGCAAGCACGTGAGAGAAGGGTGACGCCTCGAGCCGCTTTGATTCCGGCCCCCTGCGGGTGGTGTTCACCCCTATCAAAATTCAAGGCTTGGTTTCCGAAAGGATAGGATTTCGGGTACTCGTTGAGTCACTGACCGACCCTGCGGCGGCATACTCGGGGCGTACTTTGAGATCTGATATAGTAGGTCACACTCTTTATGGATATTTTCGAAATATCTAGGCTAGAAAAGGAAGGTAATCAGTGATTAAGGTCCGGGATGTCTGATTCCCGTGAGATGTTTGATTCTCGAAGATTAATCATTGAGAGAGATTGTCTCAGTTTAATCATCGCCTCTTTGACTGACCCTGCGGCGGCACTGAGGTGTGAGATTAAATCCTTGGAATGGTAGGATAGACTTTATAGTTTATTATTCCTAAAATATAAATCTAGTAGTGAAAATTTATTTTTGAATTTAACTTTCTGTCATTTTATTTACAACTAAACCTCTAGGTTACTAAACTGTTAGTAATAGGACTTCAATAAAAATGTGGAAAGTAACAAGTACGTTGTAATTATCAATAAATGCAGTTAACTTTTCGGAAGAAATTTTTCTCTTGAGCCATTAAAAACTTGAGTGACATAGTAGAGGTATGTCACGGGTGTCACTCGTGTTGAACGAGAGACGACCATACTTAGTTTACAAAAGATGACATAGGACTATCAGATAAAATTCATTTAGTGAATTTTAAAAGTGTAATTACACATCAAATTTCTAATTGAAAAATTGGAAAATCATATACATAAGGCGTTGCTAGTTAGACGGTATTTGGAACCGATAAACTAGTGGGAGCCTTAGTCTTATGATTTGTTGTTTTTCTGAATAATTAGAAATGTGTAATGGAATGCACAAGAGTTTCTCCATTCATTGGAAAAACAAGAATACGCGTTACTAGTTAGGCAAGATTTGGGCCGATAAACTAGTGGGAGCTTAGTTCTGGGATTTTCGATCTTTGAAAAATCATAAATACAAAGTGTTGCTAGTTAGACGGTATTTGGAACCGATAAACTAGTCGGAGCTTTGGTCTAATTATAATTTGACGATTAGAAAAACCGATAGTCCAAGCAAGTAACACTGAACGTCCCACAGTTCAAGAGTAGTGTCTACTCGAACGAACTGCTAGTTCAAGACTGTTTTCATTTAAGGAAAGTCGAGAATGGGAAAGAATGTTTATACGTGTTAGTCATCTAGACTAAGTAGTTTTAAGGCTAAACCGGAAAATTAATAAATTGGAAATTAGAGGATAATGAAAGTGATTTCGGATCACTGTCCAATGTATCCTAGCAATTTTCTTGAAAGCTAAAGTTCTTTGGAAGAACTAGGTAGCTTTGCATTAAACGATAAATAAAATAGACAGCGGGCAGTTTTTTCAGATTGACTAGTGGGAGTGATATAAGGAAATGAATCTCGGATTCAATTCTTGAGCATCACAGAAAATTAATTTTCTGTTTTCGGATTCGTTGGAACGAGCGTATTCATTTTCAATAGGGTAATTTGTTTGTCTTATTGACGATGAATATAACATTCGTAGCGCGAATCCAAGACTCGTACTTTTGTTTGATAAAGTCAGAACCACTAAGCATTGCTGAAAAGGTATTAGTAACGCATCTTAAAACTATATAAACGCAAATGGTTTCCGTATTTAGATAAACACTTCTTTATATACTATTAATTAGTGCATATTCCCCAACGATAAGATCTGCAGACTGGCTTAGGGTGATTCCTATCTCCCGACCAAAGGAACAACTGTCTCAAAGGAACAATGCCTAAGTTTCCTTTCAATCGGGAAAGGGTAATAGATTTAAAGAAGTTACATAGCCTGTTCATATCGACCTTCGGGGTCATATGAAAGATACAAGCTAGTGGGAGCTTCTGAGTAGTGACATGTAGTCTGATAACTACTCGAAACTCCGTAAGTTTATCCAAAATATTTGGAGGAAATCTCTGATTTCACCAGAGATAGAGTATTCCATACTCAGAAATAGGTTATTGCATAGTCTTCGGGACTGATGCTCGGCCTGCCTCCCAGTGAAATGTTTTCACTAAGGGATACACCACAAATTTGCCTTACATAGTTATTGATGTGCTACGATCATTCTCTTGAACTCATTTAAGATATTGGTTGCAAAATAACGGTTGTATTGAAAAACCGAGAAGTCTACCCAGAAGATGCCTACGCATTTGTGGATAAGAAGTGAATTCGGTTCACCCCACTTCCGTAAATAGAGGCATTTAGCACCGAGTGCTTGAAGGTAGGACTGGCAATTTTGCGTACACGTTCAGGTCGTGAAATATCTTAATGCATTGAGTAAAGGTTGGTTATTAAACTCGTAAAATCAGAGAATGACGGTAATACTGTCAAACTCGGTCTGATAGAGTCTATAAATAACAACCTTAGATCTTGAAGTATTTGTACTCAAGATGTTACTAACTGATGTGTTCAGTCCACATCCAACACCGGCAGTTGGTGATAACACTAATAAGAACTACTAAACTAGATGAGTATATCAATCCACCCCGAACGCAGTGGGAGTATGGTTTGTCCATTACCCATTGCAGGACCTTATGGTCTATAGGGTAGATTGATGACCTATAGTCCTTCGTGGACTGTATAGGATCCTGATCATAGAGGTTGGTTTAAAAGCCATAACCCTGTGAATGGAGTATGATACTCCAATTCTGTTGAAACTCTTGTAGAACCACCTGAGTATCTCAGGCCCAGTGGGAGTAATTGAAACTACACGGAGAAGAGTCGAATGAATAGGAAAGTTTAACTTTCAACGCAAAAGTTTGAGTAATTTAGGGGTGATTCCCAAAAGGTAGAGAGTTAACCGGACCGTGATCTCTCTTATCACTCGCCTTGCTTGATTTACGTCGAAGCGAGAAATAGGGGTGATTCGAAGACTTCCTTGCCGAACAACGGAATCAAATTCATTGAGCGAAGGGTTTTAGCTAAGAACAAATAATGGATTCGTTAAAACGCAGAGAAAAATAGGGGTGATTCCTAAGACTTTTTGCAAGACTAACGGTATCTTAATTTATTCAGAAGAACCTTTGGCGGGATGCCCGCCATAGCTTATATCCTTCGGGGATTAAAGCAAACCTCTAGGTCATACATTTTAATATGTGGACTTGACCAGAATGTTGATAAGTCTTTTGTAGACTTGGCATCAATATTAGTAAAGTAGTATGTAGATTAGTGTTTGTGAATGGTAACACTGAAACAATTGGAAACAACATGGGTGTGTTACCTGAAGTCAGAGTCTGACATGCCATCGAGATTCATTCTAAAGGAGTTGATTCGCTCAAATCCGCGAGAATCGATCATTGGCAATCCCACCCATTCACCTGGTTAAGATATTCTTGCATTATGCAACATTCAACGATGTAGTCTACCCTACCTCTCGTGAATGGTTATCTAAACCGAGGATGAATACGAAATGGGATGTTTAGTGAATCCTCAAGTATCTTCGGGAGCATGAGGAATAATATGCTAGTATATTCAGTGCAAACTAGAATATAAGTGATGACACTAATTACGACTTTAAGTCGATTAAGGATGATCGTTAAGACGATTTCGTCCTCGATGTTGAATCAAAGGCATATTGAAATCGTACCACCGGATTAGATGGAAAGCGACATTTCGATCCCAAAGATTGACTCAAGCCGCCAACCTACCTGATCGATGTACCAGGTCACATGGTATTCGGATTCTAAATGCGCGCCGGTCACCGACCTACCTGTGGCGGCACACTCGGTCGTGCTTGGAAGGATGAATTACTAAGATGCGCTTGGAGGTGCGGATTTGAGGATTTCGTCTCACTTGTTTTGAGCAAGTGGGAGAATGTTGTAGATATAGATAAATAAGGGTGTGCTCTAAAACAATTAATCCACTTGCCTTTCGTGCAAGTGGGAGATTGTAAGGTGTAGTGCTCGAAAGACAATTGTATAATTGTTTTAGGACAGAATTAATAATTCATCTTATTATATGCATGTATGCTTATAATTAAGACACTCACCAAAACCCTAAGTACCTCGTTTATGTAATCACATAACTCGGTGTGTATGGCTATACACAAGAGGATTGAGTTAGTGAGATGTACTTAAAATTAACTTAGTCCGTAGCGTTTATTAATCTGAGTATGGGTCTCATGATTAATTTGCTATTAATGCGCCCAATACACTTTAGGTGTGACAATCTTTATCCGGATTTGCCGGTAATAGGGTACCTAGTGGGGCATTTATATATGATGATAATCATATAGAAATTTGGACCGATTTGATTTGAGTTCTCGATATAATTCCGTAATCGAGAAGTCTTATCGAATCACAAGATGATCATGTATGGATTAATCTTAATCTGAGGTGATCTGCTGCATTTAACGCTTAGACTAGGGTAGAGTTTGATGTGTTAGTAAGGATCACTTGAAGTATGTGGTCCAACACTTCTCGTTGGCTCTATTGCAGGATGAGTGAGTAGTCTGTGCTATCACGAATATGGAATCCATTCCTTCCTCGGGAAGTAGACAGACGATTCCCTTATTTGTTGACCACTAAACCGATCGATCGGCCGAGTTCATATTATATTGAATATGAACTAATTGATCACTAGGGGTTAATGGTAAATAAGGATAAGATGTTTCGAGAAGGGTTTACGGAAATATCCCGAATCGAAATGAAACATCTATGGAGGGTTTATCCGTATGTAATGATTATATCGGTGGGCGCTTTACTCATAAATTGAGTGTAAGTTATCTATATTCGATAGAGTTCAATTTCGGGTTTATGGTGGTGTAATCCCGGAATTAATAGGTTGGATATAATTATTCTGTCTGACGAATAATTTTATCTAATTTATTGTAGCTACTGAATATGGGTCCATGGTCCCCGACGTGGCTCCCGAAATAGCATAATTGGATTTCTCGTCGTTGCACCTCAATTATAATTAAATAGTTGGATTGGACTATTTAATTGATATGTGGATTAATTGTTTAGTTGGACTAAATAATTAAATACACGGAAAAGACATTTTAAGTGGACTCACCCAAATAAGTGTGTTGACCTTTTGACCTCATTGGTCAAATATAGGAAATGTGCGTGGACTAATAATTATCTCTTAATTATTTAATCCTTGAAGGTTAAGTTTTACTCTCCTATATAAAGAGAGTTCTTCCAAGCCTTTTGACACACTATTCACGTCACTATTCACAAGAGAAATTGGCTGAAAATTTCGGCCTCTATTCTTAGGAAATGAGTTGGAAAAATCTTGGGATTTTTCCGGTAGCATATCAAGGAGGTCCGGCGGCGGAAACACCATCCACCTAGTGTTCTTTGGGAGACACACGTTGGAAGGTCGTGGCTTCTCAATCACGTGTTCTTGGAGACCTTTTGTTCTTGGAGTTAAGCACCATAAAAGGTAGGCTCCTAAACCCCTTGTAGGTTTAGATCTTTTATTTATGTATTTTGTTTCGTTTAGATCTAGATCGATGCCTTCACTGCGTAATCGGGTCAATCCATAATTGATCCGACGATATTACATCTAACAAAGACCTACTCTGCATAGATTAGGCATACAGGCATTCCACCCGTTTTAGTGGAGGGGCGTGCTATTTTCTTACATCCATTAGTTTGTAAGGGATTCAATGCGATTTTGATGGGGATCAAATGGCTGTTCATGTCCCGTTATCTTTGGAGGCCCAAGCGGAAGCCCGTTTACTTATGTTTTCTCATATAAATCTTTTGTCTCCGGCTATTGGAGATCCCATTTCATACCAACCCAAGATATGCTTATGGGACTTTATGTATTAACTAGCGGAAATCGTCGAGGTATTTGTATAAATAGATATAGTCCAATCGTCGCATAAAATATCAAACTAAGAGAAGTGATAATAATAGCTATGAGTATAGGAAAGAACCTTTTTGTAATTCCTATGATGCAATTGGAGCTTATCGGAAGAAACAAATAAATTTAGATAGTCCTTTGTGGCTCCGGTGGCGACTAGATCAACGCGTTATTGCTTCAAGAGAAACTCCCATCGAAGTTCACTATGAATCTTTAGGTATTTATTATGAAATTTATGAACACTATCTAATAGTCGAAGTATAAAAAATTATTTTTCTATACATTCAAACTCATTGTTGGTCATATTTCTCTTTATCGAAAATTGACGAAGCCATCTGAGGGTTTTCTCATGCTGTTTCTATGGTACTACCTAACTAACAAAGGTAATTGTATAATACCGTGCGAATTCAGGCCTCTCTGGTTCGATTAGGATTATAGTTCCGAAAATTCTATGCGAATCAAGATCAAGAAAGGAAGTTTTCCAATCACCGACCAAAATCTATTGTCGAATCCTACTCAACATAATATGGAGGTACTTATGGTAGAACGGGCCAATCTGGTCTTTCACAATAAATCGATAGACGGAATCGCCATGAAACGACTTATTAGTCGATTAATAGATCACTTGAACGGGATATACATCCCACATACTCGATCAAGTAAAAACACTGGTTTCCAACAAGCTACCGCTACATCCATTTCATTAGGAATTGATGATCTTTTAACAATACCCTCGAAGAGATGGCTAGTTCAAGATCTTTGAACAACAAAGTTTGATTTTAGAAAAACACCACCATTGTGGAAATGTACACGCGGTAGAAAAATTACGCCAATCCATCGAAATATGGTATGTTACAAGTGAATATTTACGACAAGAAATGAATCTCAACTTTACTATGACCGACCCTTGTAATCCAGTTCATATTATGTCTTTTTCAGGAGTAAGAGGAAATGCATCCCAGGTACATCAATTAGTAAGTATGAGAGGGTTAATGTCAGATCCTCAAGGACAAATGATTGATTTACCCATTCAAAGCAATTTACGAGAAGGGCTTGACAGACCTAAACCTAACCTTGGAAACGGCGCCAGAAAGCTGACGGACATTACCTAGGCTATACAGATCCTAACCGGCGGTGTACCGGGTCAAATTGTAGTGCTAGTGCGGTGAGTCGAATCGTATTCCTCGGGGAAAACATGGTAACTCTTTTAAGTGGGGTTAAACACCAAGAAGCTATTATTAACTCGATCTAAGTCGCAGTTTTTAACTTTTCCTCGGGTTAGATAGTTAGATTAGTTAGATTGTTAGAGTTGGATGTTAGTAAAACAGTAAATAAATACAAATAGATATATAAATATATTTTTGGATCTAGCCAAGAATACTTTCTTCGAATCAATATCTTTTAGTAGAAATAAATGAGATGTGATCTTCCTTTATTCAAGGTGTAAATTATATATGAATCGGTGTACTCCTAAGCTAGACAACTCCTCACACTTTGGCGTATGAAATTGTCATATGTCCATTGCATCGACCCAAGGTCCACAATCTATTACGGTTTTTCTGAACAGGTCCCGAGTACAAATCTACCTTTAGATAAAAAGGAGTCATTCCGTTCGTCAAACGGTCAATTTTATTTAAAAGGCTCCGGTTGTCAAAGCCGGACGATTCAACTTTCCGGTTTAAGTTTCAATTAAACTGATGATTTAACATTATTACGATCGCGAGTACAAATGTCAATAAAATTTATCTTTCCCAAGACAAATCTGCCCCCGGGTAGGAAACTGGGTTCCGTTGTCACGTTTTCACTCGGCCAATTTTACCCTCCGGTCTTTCAATTTTAACGTTTCATTAAGCGCAGAAAGAAAGAGATTCATCATAATTGATTTTAATCATTATTACCAGAGTCGATCATTCATTTTACCAAAAGATTAACTAATTGATTCATATCTTGGCTAGATATATTTTTAGTTTAACATAGATATAGTATATATATATATATATCAAATTCTGTCAAAATGTCATGGATTAAATGGTTTTGGAAGTTTTACATAATAGCCTACATCAAGATGACAAAACTCTATTAAAACCAAATTTAGCCTTTCGATCCAAACACTTATCAAATTCTCACATATATATATAGATAGATATAATTATATAGAACAACAAAAAGTAAAACTCAATAAAATTACCCGTTTACTTGGATCTAAGTTGTATTCTTGAAAATAGCAATCTTTCCAAAAGCATTTTCCTTCGATAATTTTCTCGAGCATTACAACATTACTACTATTATTTATCAAAACATATATACATACATAGACATATGTATATACGGGCCCGAAAATAAAAATAAAAAAGACAAAAGAGATGAAAAAGAAAATCTAGATCATATATATATATATATATATATATATATATATATATATATATATGATCTTCAAAGTAAAAGAAATGGACGAGAGAAAGAGGTGAAGAAGAAAGGGGCATTTGATCCATTCTCATTTGCTCTGTATATATAGGCAAAGATTCAGGGGTCGGATCGATCCGGATTGGTGCCGGATCGATCCGGAATCATCATTGCGAATCCTAACCAAATCTTCGGATTATTTGATATATATTGGATTAAAACTTCTAAAATTCATATCTTGAGTTGTAGACCTCCAAAAATTATGATTCAAACGTCAAAATTAAGCTCTCGGAAAATTCTTCAACTTTCATGAAGGACTCTTCTTCAGAAAACGCCTTTTTGATGGGCCATTCCCATTACGCGTCGTTTTGCGACATTTTCCTTAATACAAATCAATTAGCCACTTGACCACCATTTGAGTTGTAGAAGTCCGATTGACTTGATTCAAAATCCATTGGAAATATTTCTTGAAGATATACAACTTTTATTAAGGAAACTTCTTCATAAAATGTCGTTTTGATGAGCCATTCGTATGTCGTGTCGTTTTCGGGATTTCCGCTAATACGAATCGATTAGTCAATTGACCATAACTTGAGTTGTAGACCTCTAATTGACGTAATTCAAAGTGCGTTGGAAAGCTTATGTGAAGATCTACAACTTTCATTAAGAAGTCATCCCCTGAAAATGCCTCTAAGCTGGGTCAAATCTCCGTCGAAAATATGTAACGATTTAAGTACTTAGAAAATTTGCTCCGTTGAACTTATAAACTTGTGGCACCTTCTTCTAACCCTCTAAACACATCTTTTAGACTCAAAACATGTCGTTACGTGGAATCTTGGTCAATATATAATCCTGCAATGAACCACCAAAATACCAAACGTAAATCCGACACGACACTCCGGTTACTAAACCGATACAAAAACTAATAAAAATACGATAATTTATATAACAACTACTACTTATACATTTGAATAAAACTTAGTAATTTTGACTTGATTTGATACAATAATGCTCAAAATGGTATCAGAAATGGGGCGAAATATCGTAATAATGATCATAAATTTATCTCTCATCACAACCCCTACTTAGCTTTTGGTGAGTCCTCGATCAAAACAAGCGATAAAACAAAATGAATAAGAGATAAATTTATGAAGATAGAAGGTATAAGAAACAACCAGATGTTGCAACCGTTAGAATTACAACCAGGCGTTAACCTCAATATAAATGTATAACAGAGTGTGTGTGTGACAAGCCTTTTCAATTTCCACTATCCTCTCTTGAATAAATCAAGCAAAACACACAAATATCCATTCAGACAGCCCTAATGACTTTCCTAGGTATAGTAGTAACAGTTCCACACAAAGTTCTCCTGTGTACTTATTAGGATAATCCCTAAAGCATATCATTTAGTTTATACTGGGGATAGTCAGAAGATAACTAAGTTTTCAACCATGCTCTGTTCTTATTTTTTTTTCATAGAATACTAACATATCCGAACTCATTGCCAAAATCGACTATCTTGCAAGCGTCATGAGGTGAGATCGAATACATTAATACCTATCTAACTTTTTTTTTCACATGTGTAGCATATGCCCTCATTCCCAGCAATAGGACGTTTCGTGATAACACCCTAGCTGGACTACTATCATCGAGCGATCGGGAGCTTTTAAACCTCATAGTGATATAGGGCGTTTCGTGATAACGCCTCATCGCACTCAAATCATTGGTAGCTACAACCAACATATAGATAGTTCATCTTAATTTGGTATTTTTCTTTTTATTCCACTTAACTTATATCCTTTCTATCACATTCAAACCTTGGATATTCACGATTACGTTCAAAAGTTAGGTACTAAGTTCTTGTTTTTATCTAGAATAACCACTAGGATATTGAATGGATACTGATTTAAAATTTTACGCTTCAATATCAAAGGCTTACGTGAAGGAATTCATGTTACACAAATATATTTGGAATTACAATGCACTTACGGTTCACGTTGGTTATACACATCCAAATTGATCATTATATCTTCAAATCCATGAAATATATATCTTATACTGATTTATTTTAATCAACTAAATAATGCTCGAAAAAATCGAAAACTAAGAGATTTATTGATACAAAATAAACATTAATTCCATTGCTAGACCAACGACTCCACTCCCACTTACGAACTTACATTGTCCTCAATGTAAAGTGAGTGTAAATAAGTTGTTGGGAAAGCAATGGTGCACTAAAACAAGTAAAAGTATGTGAGTGTGACGATTGTAATGCAAAAGGGTAGATAAACACACCACATAAACTTTTATTGATTTAAAACACACAATATTCCACAATAGTTGAACTAATACATGTCACACATTATTTGAAATTTAAAACAGACTAGATCATGATATGAAATGTATGGCAAAGTATTAACTCTGAGTCTTTTATACCCAGATCCTCAAGGGTTATTTCAAATCGTTCTAACAATCTAAGTCCAAGAAATGATGCATTTGAATTTTTTCTTTGATTTCCATCGGGATTTTCGGATAACCACCTAATCGTTCCCGTTTAATGTCATTCAAACATTCATCCTAAGACTTGGTGAAAAAAAATGAAAATCAATCCGAAGTATTACCAAAGTATCATCCAAAGTATGAGTAATTATTATATTTAACATTTTTACGGGTTGCCTCCCGGTAGCGCTTTTGGTTAACATCGTTTGCTCGATCAAAATGATAATGATTAACTAATATAATATACTAAACAAAACGGGATACTTCTAACAATTACTCACAAAAGCACGTAACAATTAAGTACATAATCCACTAAAAATAAATGCTTAAGGAGTAAAAAGGAAGGATAGTACCCGTCATTGACTACATTTATAATCTATAGCCGACTTTATCGTGCTTTAGTTTTCTAATGTATCTTGGTGGTGGTGGTCATCCTCACGCACCGCATTCTCTTTAATCTTGGTTTCCAACGGAGGTTAGACAATTTCCACCAATCCACACGATTCTTGAACTTTTCCTTTGATTTTCGAGCTTTTCGGTTTGCGAGCTTTCACATTATTATCAAGTCATCTTCTTCAATTACTGCGTGTTAGTACAATCCACAACAAGGGGACACAAAGTGTCTACACAAGAACTAGATTCTAGTGTAATGCATGGATATTTCAATGAAATGTAAATGTTGAAGACAACGCTCTCATGATTAACTCCCAAACTAAACTCTCCCTTACAAACATCGATGAAAGGGATATTAATATTTAAGCACCGAAAAGTGTCGAGAAAATATGCATACTTATTATCCAACTTCATCTTTTTCATTTCATTTCTCGGGAATGGGGAGTAATTCAAGATCAAGTAGGGTTAGAATGAATACCTCCCTTACCCTTATCGTTAGATGAAGATGGTAAAGCTTCCTTGAATGATTGTGCCTTTTGAAGACATAGTGTGTCATCATTCAGTACCTTTTTCTTCAAAATATGCAGTGGATGTGGTGATGCCCTTCCGAGTTGAACCGATGTGAATTTAGGTTGAGCGGATAAAGTTCGGTTTGAAATGGCCCTTTAGATTCCATATTCTTCTTATATTTACCATCTAAATCATCATCTACTTCATTATTCCCGAATTTTTCTAATCCATTACTTCCACGAGATCCTTCCACTTACAGTAATAACAACATTTACCCCACTCAGTTTCTTTCGATATTACTTGGCAATCCTCCTGGGGGTCTCTTTGTTTTACGTTCTCCTCTCTACTCAAATGATATTCCATATTCCTTAATGAAGCTTCTATAATTCTCATTCGGTATCATGTCCACTTATAGATGTTTTCAACGTACTCATATCCTTAGTAGATGCACTATAGAAGTCATCATGGTTTCCATATTTTGAGCTTGAGTAGATACCATACCCATCAGATTCTCGATTAATTTCTCCCATTTATCAACTCCTTCTGCAGGTTGAGTAGAACTTTGGGTGACTGGTATGCTTTGAGTGGTATGTTGTGGATATGGTCTAGGTAATGATTGTAGATTCTGATTCGAGGTATCTCCTTGATAAACTTGATTTGGATTCTTATATTGGATTGGATACGGTGGTTGTCCTTGCTTACTAGGGGTTTCAGACCAATGAAAAGTAGGGTGATCTCTTCTTATAGCATTAAACGAGTTTGAATATGCATTGTTCAAATTCCTATGCTGTAAAAAACTCACATTTTCCCTTGAATATCCTTTTGGTTCTTCCATCCCTAATGACACATTATCATGATTTGAGTAGTCATTTGTTTTACTATTTCCCGAACTCAGGTTCTTATTCTGTTGTAAACCATCAAATTTCCTACTCAAATTCTCCAAGTGTGCTAGAACTTCCGTATTCGGTGTGTATTCTCCTGCAAAAGCTACTTTTCTTGTGCTAGAACCGGTTTCCCACATACGATTATTTTTGGAAATCTTTTCTATAGCATCGTAAACTATTTGGGCTTCACTCATCATTAACGAACCACCACATGCATGATCTACATCTGCACGTGAGTCTCTCCTTAATTTACGACATAAAAGTTGGATTTGCATATCTAAGGAATAACCATGATCGGGACAAGCTCTTAATAATTTTTTAAATCTTTCCCAAGCATTCCCAAGCATTTCTTCAGATCCTTGTTTAAAGTTGGCAATTTCGACTATTAATTCCAATTTTCTACCAGGAGTAAAATATTGCTTTAAGAACTCGGATTGAATCTCCTCCCAACTAGTCAATGAATGATGTGGAAGTGACAAAAACCAATCTCGTGCTCTTCCTTTTAAAGAAAAAGGAAACATAGACATCCTCGTTAATTCCCGATGAGCACCATGACTTTTGGTCATTACACAATTCTTGAAAAGATAGAGATGATGATGTGGATCCTCATCATCTTCTCCTAGAAATTGGGCTCTTGTGTCAATTAAACCAAAAGATGAGATTTTAATTCAAATTATTTGCTCCTTTATTGGGTAAACGAATTGGATTATTAATCTGGTACCTTCTTACGGTCCGATCACATATAGGTCTCGGGTTAAATTTGGTTTGATTATTACGATTATGCTTATTCCGATTCGATTATTTCTATTATTTTGATTACGGTTATTAGGTTGAGGTAAATTCGATTAAGGTTTTGGCCATACCCTTGAGCATGAGCAATCCCTTGTTCGGTGTTTCACCAACGGTTTCGCCATTTTCGTAACTCGATTTGACAATTCTTGTGGAATAGAAAATATCGAATAGAAAATAACACAAAATCGATAAAAAAAACTTTTTTTTCTCCTAATGATTACGAATCCACTCGATATTTACCGAGTAGTTTTTTTTTTTTTTCGGGTTTTTTCTCTCTCTCTCGGTAATTACGAAGCCACTCGGTATTTATCGAGTATTTTTAAAAAAATTGATATCTTACCAAATAGGTAGGTACCAATGAAAATAAAAATACAAATGAGATTGAGAAATGTATTGACTTATCCTCGGTTTTATTATGACCACGTTTACTTTCTACTATCGAAAATAGAAAATAACTCGAATTTGGTAGAAGAAGAAAATTGGTAACTAAAAGAAGGTAGATACCAACGGAAAATAAAAATAGAAATGTGATAAGAAGAGTGTTGACTTATCCTCGAGAATTTTGAGCTAATACAAGTAGTAACCTAGACACAAAGAAAGAAATTAGCGACGTTTTCCCGGCAACGCGGCGCCAAAATCTTGACAGAGACCTAAACCTAACCTTGGAAACGGCGCGGAAAGGCGACGGACATTACCTAGGCTATCTGATCCTAACCGGCGGTGTGTACGGGTCAAATTGTAGTGCTAGTCTGGTGAGTCAGGTCGTATTCCTTAGGGAAAACATGGTAACTCTTTTAAGTGGGGTTAAACACCAAGAAGCTATTATTAACTCGATCTAAGTCGCAGTTTTTAACTTTTCCTCGGGTTAGATAGTTAGATTAGTTAGATTGTTAGAGTTAGATGTTAGTAAAACAGTAAATAAATACAAATAGATATATAAATATATTTTTGGATCTAGCCAAGAATACTTTACTGAATCAATATCTTTTAGTAGAAATAAATGAGACAGATCTTCCTTTATTCAAGGTGTAAATTATATATGAATCGGTGTACTCCTAAGCTAGACAACTCCTCCTCACACGAGCGTATGAAATTGTCATATGTCCATTGCATCACCCAAGGTCCACAATCTGTTACGGTTTTTCGAGCAGTCCCGAGTACAAATCTACCTTTAGATAAAAGGAGTCATTCCGTTCATCAAACGGTCAATTTTATTTAAAAGGCTCCGGTTGTCAAAGCCGGACGATTCAACTTTCCGGTTTAAGTTTCAATTAAACGATGATTTAACATTATTACGATCGCGAGTACAAATGTCAATAAAATTTATCTTTCCCAAGACAAATCGCCCCGGGTAGAAACGGGTTCCGTTGTCACGTTTTCACTCGGCCAATTTTACCCTCGGTCTTTCAATTTTAACGTTTCATTAAGCGCGAAAGAAAGAGATTCATCATAATTGATTTTAATCATTATTACCAGTCGATCATTCATTTTACCAAAAGATTAACTAATTGATTCATATCTTGGCTAGATATATTTTTAGTTTAACATAGATATAGTATATATATATATCAAATTCTGTCAAAATGTCATGGATTAAATGGTGGAAGTTTTACATAATAAGCCTTCATCAAGATGACAAAACTCTATTAAAACCAAATTTAGCCTTTCGATCCAAACACTTATCAAATTCTCACATATATATATAGATAGATATAATTATATAGAACAACAAAAAGTAAAACTCAATAAAATTACCCGTTTACTTGGATCTAAGTTGTATTCTTGAAAATAGCAACCTTTCCAAAAGCATTTTCCTTCGATAATTTTCTCGAGCATTACAACATTACTACTATTATTTATCAAAACATATATACATACATAGACATATGTATATACGAGTACGAAAATAAAAATAAAAAAGACAAAAGAGATGAAAAAGAAAATCTAGATCATATATATATATATATATATATATATATATATATATATATATATATATATATATATATATATATATATATACATATATATATATATATATATATGATCTTCAAAGTAAAAGAAATGGACGAGAGAAAGAGGTGAAGAAGAAAGGGGCATTTGATCCATTCTCATTTGCTCTGTATATATAGGCAAAGATTCAGGTCGGATCGATCCGGTTGGTGCCGGATCGATCTGGAATCATCATTGCGAATCCTAACCAAATCTTCGGATTATTTGATATATATTGGATTAAAACTTCAAAATTCATATCTTGAGTTGTAGACCTCCAAAAATTATGATTCAAACGTCAAAATTAAGCTCTCGGAAAATTCTTCAACTTTCATGAAGGACACTTCTTCAGAAAACGCCTTTTGATGGGCCATTCCCATTCGCGTCGTTTTCGACATTTTTCCTTAATACAAATCAATTAGCCACTTGACCACCATTTGAGTTGTAGATGTCCGATTGACTTGATTCAAAATCCATTGGAAATATTTCTTGAAGATATACAACTTTTATTAAGGAAACTTCTTCATAAAATGTCGTTTTGATGAGCCATTCGTATGTCGTGTCGTTTTCGGGATTTCCGCTAATACGAATCGATTAGTCAATTGACCATAACTTGAGTTGTAGACCTCTAATTGACGTAATTCAAAGTGCGTTGGAAAGCTTATGTGAAGATCTACAACTTTAATTAAGAAGTCATCCCCTGAAAATGCCTCTAAGCTGGGTCAAATCTCCGTCGAAAATATGTAACGATTTAAGTACTTAGAAAATTTGCTCCGTTGAACTTATAAACTTGTGGCACCTTCTTCTAACCCTCTAAACACATCTTTTAGACTCAAAACATGTCGTTACGTGGAATCTTGGTCAATATATAATCCTGCAATGAACCACCAAAATACCAAACGTAAATCCGACACGACACTCCGGTTACTAAACCGATACAAAAACTAATAAAAATACGATAATTTATATAACAACTACTACTTATACATTTGAATAAAACTTAGTAATTTTGACTTGATTTGATACAATAATGCTCAAAATGGTATCAGAAATGGGGCGAAATATCGTAATAATGATCATAAATTTATCTCTCATCACAACCCCCTACTTAGCTTTTGGTCGTCCTCGATCAAAACAAGCGATAAAACAAAATGAATAAGAGATAAATTTATGAAGATAGAAGGTATAAGAAACAACCAGATGTTGCAACCGTTAGAATTACAACCAGGCGTTAACCTCAATATAAATGTATAGCAGTGTGTGTGTGACAAGCCTTTTCAATTTCCACTATCCTCTCTTGAATAAATCAAGCAAAACACACAAATATCCATTCAGACATATACAATGACTTTCCTAGGTATAGTAATGTGATTCCACACAAAGTTCTCTGTGTGTACTTATTAGGATAATCCCTAAAGCATATCATTCAGTTTATCTTTGGGGATAGTCGAGAAGATAACTAAGTTTTCAACCATGCTCTGTTCTTATTTTTTTTTCATAGAATACTAACATATCCGAACTCATTGCCAAAATCGACTATCTTGCAAGCGTCATGAGGTGAGATCGAATACATTAATACCTATCTAACTTTTTTTTTCACATGTGTAGCATATGCCCTCATTCCCAGCAATAGGACGTTTCGTGATAACACCCTAGCTGGACTACTATCATCAGGCAGTCGGGAGCTTTTAAACCTCATAGTGATATAGGACGTTTCGTGATAACGCCCTACTGCACTCAAATCATTGGTAGCTACAACCAACATATAGATAGTTCATCTTAATTTGGTATTTTTCTTTTTATTCCACTTAACTTATATCCTTTCTATCACATTCAAACCTTCAGATATTCACAGTACACGTTCAAAAGTTAGGTACTAAGTTACTGTTTTTATCTAGAATAACCACTAGGATATTGAATGGATACAGTTTAAAATTTTCTGCTTCAATATCAAAGGCTTACGTGAAGGAATTCATGTTACACAAATATATTTGGAATTACAATGCACTTACGGTTCACGTTGGTTATACACATCCAAATTGATCATTATATCTTCAAATCCATGAAATATATATCTTATACAGTTTATTTTAATCAACTAAATAATGCTCGAAAAAAATCGAAAACTAAGAGATTTATTGATACAAAATAAACATTAATTCCATTGCTAGACCAACGACTCCACTCCCCACTTACGAACTTACATTGTCCTCAATGTAAAGTGAGTGTAAATAAGTTGTTGGGAAAGCAATGGTGCACTAAAACAAGTAAAAGTATGTGGAGTGTGACAGTGTAATGCAAAAGGGTAGATAAACACACCACATAAACTTTTATTGATTTAAAACACACAATATTCCACAGTATTTGAACTAATACATGTCACACATTATTTGAAATTTAAAACAGACTAGATCATGATATGAAATGTATGGCAAAGTATTAACTCTGAGTCTTTTATACCCAGATCCTCAAGGGTTATTTCAAATCGTTCTAACAATCTAAGTCCAAGAAATGATGCATTTGAATTTTTTCTTTGATTTCCATCGGGATTTTCGGATAACCACCTAATCGTTCCCGTTTAATGTCATTCAAACATTCATCCTAAGACTTGGTGAAAAAAAATGAAAATCAATCCGAAGTATTACCAAAGTATCATCCAAAGTATGAGTAATTATTATATTTAACATTTTACGGGTTGCCTCCGGTAGCGCTTTTAGTTAACATCGTTTGCTCGATCAAAATGATAATGATTAACTAATATAATATACTAAACAAAACGGGATACTTCTAACAATTACTCACAAAAGCACGTAACAATTAAGCACATAATCCACTAAAAATAAATGCTTAAGGAGTAAAAAGGAAGGATAGTACCCGTCATTGACTACATTTATAATCTATAGCCAGACTTTATCGTGCTTTAGTTTTCTAATGTACTGGTGGTGGGTCATCCTCACGCACCGCATTCTCTTTAATACTGGTTTCCAACAGAGGTTAGACAATTTCCACCAATCCACACGATTCTTGAACTTTTCCTTTGATTTTCGAGCTTTCGGTTTGCGAGCTTTCACATTATTGCTGAAGTCATCTTCTTCAATTACCTGCGTGTTAGTACAATCCACAACAAGGGGACACAAAGTGTCTACACAAGAACTAGATTCTAGTGTAATGCATGGATATTTCAATGAAATGTAAATGTTGAAGACAACGCTCTCATGATTAACTCCCAAACTAAACTCTCCCTTACAAACATCGATGAAAGGGATATTAATATTTAAGCACCGAAAAGTGTCGAGAAAATATGCATACTTATTATCCAACTTCATCTTTTTCATTTCATTTCTCGGGGAATGGGGGAGTAATTCAAGATCAGTAGGGTTAGAATGAATACCTCCCTTACCCTTATCGTTAGATGAAGATGGTAAAGCTTCCTTGAATGATTGTGCCTTTTGAAGACATAGTGTGTCATCATTCAGTACCTTTTTCTTCAAAATATGCAGTGGATGTGGTGATGCCCTTCCAGGTTGAACCGATGTGAATTTAGGTTGAGCCGGATAAAGTTCGGTTTGAAATGGCCCTTTAGATTCCATATTCTTCTTATATTTACCATCTAAATCATCATCTACTTCATTATTCCCGAATTTTTCTAATCCATTACTTCCACAGATCCTTCCACTTCTGGTAATAACAGCATTTACCCCACTCAGATTTCTTTCGATATTACTTGGCAATCCTCCTGGGGGTCTACTGTTTTTACGTTCTCCCTCTCTACTCAAATGATATTCCATATTCCTTAATGAAGCTTCTATAATTCTCATTCTGGTATCATGTCCACTTATAGATGTTTTCAACGTACTCATATCCTTAGTGACTGTACCTATAGAAGTCATCATGGTTTCCATATTTTGAGCTTGAGTAGATACCATACCCATCAGATTCTCGATTAATTTCTCCCATTTATCAACTCCTTCTGCAGGTTGAGTAGAACTTTGGGTGACTGGTATGCTTTGAGTGGTATGTTGTGGATATGGTCTAGGTAATGATTGTAGATTCTGATTCGAGGTATCTCCTTGATAAACTTGATTTGGATTCTTATATTGGATTGGATACGGTGGTTGTCCTTGCTTACTGGGGTTTCGGACCAATGAAAAGTAGGGTGATCTCTTCTTATAGCATTAAACGAGTTTGAATATGCATTGTTCAAATTCTATCTTTGTAAAAACTCACATTTTCCCTTGAATATCCTTTTGGTTCTTCCATCCCTAATGACACATTATCATGATTTGAGTAGTCATTTGTTTTACTATTTCCGAACTCGAGGTTCTTATTCATTGTAAACCATCAAATTTCCTACTCAAATTCTCCAAGTGTGCTAGAACTTCCGTATTCGGTGTGTATTCTCCTGCAAAAGCTACTTTTCTTGTGCTAGAACCGGTTTCCCACATACGATTATTTTTGAAATCTTTTATATAGCATCGTAAACTATTTGGGCTTCACTCATCATTAATCTAACCACCACATGCATGATCTACATCTGCGCACGTGAGTCTCTCCTTAATTTACGACATAAAAGTTGGATTTGCATATCTAAGGAATAACCATGATCGGGACAAGCTCTTAATAATTTTTTAAATCTTTCCCAAGCATTCCCAAGCATTTCTTCAGATCCTTGTTTAAAGTTGGCAATTTCGACTATTAATTCCAATTTTCTACCAGGAGTAAAATATTGCTTTAAGAACTCGGATTGAATCTCCTCCCAACTAGTCAATGAATGATGTGGAAGTGACAAAAACCAATCTCGTGCTCTTCCTTTTAAAGAAAAAGGAAACATAGACATCCTCGTTAATTCCCGATGAGCACCATGACTTTTGGCTGTATTACACAATTCTTGAAAAGATAGAGATGATGATGTGGATCCTCATCATCTTCTCTAGAAATTGGGCTCTTGTGTCAATTAAACCAAAAGATGAGATTTTAATTCGAAATTATTTGCTCCTTTATTGGGTAAACGAATTGGATTATTAATCTGCACCTTCTTACGGTCTGATCACATATAGGTCTCGGGTTAGGCTGGTTTCGATTATTACGATTATGCTTATTCCGATTCTGATTATTTCTATTATTCTGATTCTGGTTATTAGGTTGAGGTAAATTCTGATTAAGGTTTTGGCCATACCCTTGAGCATGAGCAATCCCTTGTTCAGGTGTTTCACCAACGGTTTCGGCCATTTTCGTAACTCGATTTGACAATTCTTGTGGAATAGAAAATATCGAATAGAAAATAACACAAAATCGATAAAAAAACCACTTTTTTTCTCCTCGGTAATTACCGAATCCACTCGATATTTACCGAGTAGTTTTTTTTTTTTTTTTCGGTTTTTTCTCTCTCTCTCTCGGTAATTACCGAAGCCACTCGGTATTTATCGAGTATTTTTATAAAAAAATTGATATCTTACCAAATAGGTAGGTACCAATGAAAATAAAAATACAAATGAGATTGAGAAATGTATTGACTTATCCTCGGCTGTTATGACCACGTTTACTTTCTACTATCGAAAATAGAAAATAACTCGAATTTGGTAGAAGAAGAAAATTGGTAACTAAAGAAGGTAGATACCAACGGAAAATAAAAATAGAAATGTGATAAGAAGAGTGTTGACTTATCCTCGAGAATTTTGAGCTAATACAAGTAGTAACCACTGACACAAAGAAAGAAATTAGCGACGTTTTCCCGACAACGGCGCCAAAATCTTGACAGACCTAAACCTAACCTTGGAAATGGCGCCAGAAAGGTCGACGGACATTACCTAGGCTATCTGAGATCCTAACGAGCGATGTACCGGGTCAAATTGTAGTGCTAGTCTGGTGAGTCAGTCGTATTCCTCGGGGAAAACATGGTAACTCTTTTAAGTGGGGTTAAACACCAAGAAGCTATTATTAACTCGATCTAAGTCGCGAGTTTTTAACTTTTCCTCGGGTTAGATAGTTAGATTAGTTAGATTGTTAGAGTTAGATGTTAGTAAAACAAGAAATAAATACAAATAGATATATAAATATATTTTTGGATCTAGCCAAGAATACTTTCTTGAATCAATATCTTTTAGTAGAAATAAATGAGACAGATCTTCCTTTATTCAAGGTGTAAATTATATATGAATCGGTGTACTCACTAAGCTAGACAACTCCTCCTCACACGAGCGTATGAAATTGTCATATGTCCATTGCATCGACCCAAGGTCCACAATCTATTACGGTTTTTCCGAGCGGTCCCGAGTACAAATCTACCTTTAGATAAAAGGAGTCATTCCGTTCATCAAGCGGTCAATTTTATTTAAAAGGCTCCGGTTGTCAAAGCCGGACGATTCAACTTTCCGTTTTAAGTTTCAATTAAACGATGATTTAACATTATTACGATCGCGAGTACAAATGTCAATAAAATTTATCTTTCCCAAGACAAATCTGCCCCCGGGTAGGAAACTCGGTTCCGTTGTCACGTTTTCACTCGGCCAATTTTACCCTCCGGTCTTTCAATTTTAACGTTTCATTAAGCGCGAGAAGAAAGAGATTCATCATAATTGATTTTAATCATTATTACGAGTCGATCATTCATTTTACCAAAAGATTAACTAATTGATTCATATCTTGGCTAGATATATTTTTAGTTTAACATAGATATAGTATATATATATATATCAAATTCATCAAAATGTCATGGATTAAATGGTTTGAAGTTTTTCATAATAATAGCGTTCACAAGATTGACAAAACTCTATTAAAACCAAATTTAGCCTTTCGATCCAAACACTTATCAAATTCTCACATATATATATAGATAGATATAATTATATAGAACAACAAAAGTAAAACTCAATAAAATTACCCGTTTACTTGGATCTAAGTTGTATTCTTGAAAATAGCAACCTTTCCAAAAGCATTTTCCTTCGATAATTTTCTAAAGCATTACAACATTACTACTATTATTTATCAAAACATATATACATACATGTAGATATATGTATATACTACCGAAAATAAAAATAAAAAGACAAAAAGAGATGAAAAAGAAAATCTAGATCATATATATATATATATATATGATCTTCAAAAATAAAAGAAATGGACGAGAGAAAGAGGTGAAGAAGAAAGGGGCATTTGATCCATTCTCATTTGCTCTGTATATATAGGCAAAGATTCAGGGGTCGGATCGATCCGGATCGGTGCGGATCGATCCGAATCATCATTGCGAATCCTAACCAAATCTTGGATTATTTTATATATATTGGATTAAAACTTACAAAATTCATATCTTGAGTTGTAGACCTCCAAAAATTATGATTCAAACGTCAAAATTAAGCTCTCGGAAAATTCTTCAACTTTCATGAAGGACTCTTCTTCAGAAAACGCCTTTTTGATGGGCCATTCCCATTACGCGTCGTTTTGCGACATTTTCCTTAATACAAATCAATTAGCCACTTGACCACCATTTGAGTTTTAGAAGTCCGATTGACTTGATTCAAAATCCATTGGAAATATTTCTTGAAGATATACAACTTTTATTAAGGAAACTTCTTCATAAAATGTCGTTTTGATGAACCATTCGTATGTCGTGTCGTTTTCGGGATTTCCGCTAATACGAATCGATTAGTCAATTGACCATAACTTGAGTTGTAGACCTCTAATTGACGTAATTCAAAGTGTGTTGGAAAGCTTATGTGAAGGTCTACAACTTTCATTAAGAAGTCATCCCCTGAAAATGCCTCTAAGCTGGGTCAAATCTCCGTCGAAAATATGTAACGATTTAAGTACTTACATATATATATATATATATATATATATATATATATATATATATATATATATATATATACACGCATGTGTGTATATATATAGATACATGTATATATTTACTTACATACATATATATATATATATATATATATATATATACGTACATGTGTATGTATATATATATATAGATACATGTATATATTTACTTACATACATATATATATATATATATATATATATATATATATATATATATATATATATGTATACACTTTACACGCATCGCATTTAACGTATATAATATGTATCGAATTTATTCACATATAATACTTGGTACTTATATTTGTTAGTTAGTTTGAGCAAAGATTATATGTAGTGTAATTGTGAAATGATTGGAAAATGATCTAAAAGGTCATGGGTTCGAATCCCCTCGCCGCATGCACTTGGCACCACCTAAGCCATCTCACCGAGCTCCGCGATGATTAAGCAAAAAGACTAAAAATCCAGAAAATAGAAAGTTATAGGACTGAAAATACTACAGGCGTAAAAATACGACTATTTACAAAAACGGGAAAAATTATAGGACTAAAAATCCAATAAACCCTTGTCATTTATACAATGAAACTCTCCATTTTGTATTACGTTTGGCCATCTTTATGTATCTAAATAAAAGATTGTGAAAAAAAAAATGGAATGATAGATGGATGAATGAAATGAATTATTTTCTTTAAGGTTTTTTTTTTTCCTATCCTATTGTCTGGATTCTTTATTTTATTTTATTTGTGAATGGGATTCTTTACTTTTTCATTTTTTATTTTTATTTTTATTTTTTATGACAACAGTAGCCTCTTGTTAGTTCTACTAGATCATTGAGAAGCGGGTGGGGCTGCAGAGGCACTGCACCGTTTTTGTCGGGAAAGAAGTAGACAGATAGAGTCATGGATAGGTTTTGCTTCTTGTCGGGAAACAGGGACGCCACCCATAAATTTTTACTCATCATCAATTTTAATCAATTCAACGTATTTCATCCGTTTCAAAATAACTGAAAATAACTGTTGTATTTGTCAGAAATATGTACATTAGATTAGATAGGCGAGTTAATGTTTAATTTGAATATCAAAATAACTAAAAAAAACCCTTAGTATATAATTAATACATATTTGTCTCTTCCGCTTAAAATAAGCGATCTGATTTTAAAAAATGTACATATTAAGGACGTGAGTTAATGCTTTAATTTGAATTCCAAAATGACTAAAAGAATCACTAGTCTATAATTAATACAGTGTTGTATTCATTCTCTCACTCCTTATTAAATAAGGGTAGATGTAGAAAAAATACAATAAATATTGTATGGGAAATGTAATTACCTCGACTATTTTGGAATGAATCTTTTGTGATAATTGCCTAAGTTATTTTAGAACGGATATTAAAGAAAGTTAGACAAATAACGGTTAGATAAATAATTGCTTTTTGAGTGTTCTTATATGTATGATGTAATAAAATGATGTAATAAGTCAAAGGGGTAAAAATACCCTTTTCTTGTAATAGTCAGACAGAAGAGACATAACATTTTCCTTTTTGCTCGTTTTCCATTTTTAGCACCAAGGGGTAAAACCCTAGATCCGCGTTTTGTCTTCACCTCTTCATCGTTTTGATCTCTCAATTCTGCAAAATTCACATGGTATTAGAGCGCTTCCAGTCCCTGAATCTTTGTTTCAATTATTAGTTTTTTCTATTGTCTTATGGCACAATTTTTTTGTTGTTTCTTTTTTGCTAGAATCGGAGTCTTAGAAATGGCGGCTAACAGAGAGAAGGATATCACATCTTCGCATCCTCTGTATATGCACCCTAATGAAAATCCGTCAATCATTTTAGTGAAACATTTGTTAACGGAGAAGAACTACTATGGCCGGAGCAGAGCGGTTTGAAAAGCACTAATTTCGATGAACAAACTAGGGTTTGTTGATGGTAGCGTGGTATGTCCAGATCCAGATGATATGCACTTTCACACATGGAATCAGTGCAACAATATGGTTCTATCTTGGATCCTGAACTCCGTTTCACCAACGATTGGACAAATTTTACTCGGATCTAACACAACTAAAGAGGTTTGGGTCGATTTGCAGGAAAGGCTCTCAACTGGAGATTTTTTAGGGTGTCGACATCCAGAAGAAATCTATGCGCTCAGTAGGAAATTTGATTGTCACCGACCACTTTACGCGTCTCAAGATCCTACGGGAAGAGCTGATTATGCTACGGTCTATACCTCGATGTGGATGCCCTACTACACATGAATTTAAGGATTATGTGGAAGCAAATTACATAATCAGCTTCCTTCGAGACTTACTGACATCTATGAGCCTGTGAAATCTAAGATTCTTCTCATGAATCCTCTGCCAAAAATGAATGAGGTATATAATCTTGCTATCGAGCTTGAGAGGCAGCTAGGGCATGGTTCTGTGAGCGGTAGTCAACTAGGGAATCCAAATGTTCTCCAGAATACTTCCTCAGACTCACGGGGCAGCTTTGTGAGGCGATTACCACCAAAAAGGTCTATGATCACTAATCAACATCAAAGTGATACTGGGAAGGAGAACAAAAGAAATATCCAGTGCATATATTGTAATAAGATCGGCACACTGAGGACAAGTGCTACAAGAAGCATGGGTACCCACCGGGTTTTCAGAGCAGAAGACATGCTAACTTGGTGCAACACAATTCCCACGGTACTTTGGATTCTGCTAAGGGTGATGAGATGATAGGAGCAGAGAATGCAACCCCTTCATTATTCATAGCGAGCAATATGCGAGAGATCTTTGAAATTGTTCCAAAATATGCAAAGCAGTCATGGTCAAGCAAATGGGCAGCATATGGCTTCATTAGCATTGTTGAATGCCAACTTTGGTCAGCATGCTGGGGGTAAGAATGGTATTAATTTACTTAAGGACTGGATTTTGGATTATGGAGCCACTAATCATGTGGCATGCTCACTTTCTCTATTTACCACATATAAGCTGTCACACATAAACACATATCACTTCCTAATGGAGCCTTTGTTCTAGTTACACATATTGGTAATATGAGTGTTAATGAGTCTCTCACTTTATATTATGTCTTGTGTGTGCCATCTTTTAGCTTTAACCTACTTTCACTTAATACACTCACTAAGTGAGGTCACTATGATGTGTTCTTTCATTACGGATCTGTGTTATTCGGAGGTGAAACATATGAGGATGATTGAGTACAAACTAGAGAATTTTGTGGATCATATCATCTTTAAGCCCAATCCTATCTCATCATAAAAACATAAGATGTGTGTGTGCATAGCTTTGCCATCATTCATCATAGTCAACCGGCTTAGATTAACAATGAATGACTAATGTTGTTACACCATAGGCTTATACTACATAAACATATCCATTAATCGAGGTCTAATCAATGATAATCGAGGTCGGGCAGACTTGAATGTTTCTTACGTTAGGCCATGGACGGGGCTGAACGGGGGATGAAAAGAATATCGATAAGAAAATACGAGTGTGCTTAATCGATGAATCCTACAACCAACACAAAGATCTCCCCTCCGACGATCTAACAAATAATGAGACATGCATTCTTGATTTAACATCCTCGTCATACAACACACATTACCTTTGTCGTAAATGTCCACTACACACGAAACATGTCCACTCCATAGAAATTATTACCCCAAAACAACGTCCACATCTACAATTGGATCACAAGTCTTTCGACTTTCCTTAACTCACCTTTGTTGATGCGTTCTCTCTCTCTCTCTCTCTCTCTCTCTCTCTCTCTTAATGTCGAACGCCATCACATATAAATGTCCCCTTTTTCGTGATACAAAAGTTCTACCATCTCCAAAGAAGGTCACATGTCTCTACCACCCCACACTTGTGCCAACAAGTGTGTCAAAATAAGATTAAAACTCAACTCATAGAGTGCCAAAGAAATGTTGACCACAAATAACCGCTAACGGTCTGTAAATATAGGCTAATTCATGAATGAGTAAAGTTCAGGTGGGGATCTCACCACCGTACAAAGTCTTAGAGGGGTTTTTGTGGAAATTACATATATAAATTTGGCTATTTGGCTCTGGTCGGGTCAAAGAAATGTCAGGACCATCATCCCTTAATCTATAAAGATTGACTTTTTCTTTAATTTTTCCTCAAGTTAATGGTACAAGTTCTACGTAACATATTAACGTCAATGTCAACTATAATCATTCACTAATTAATCGCGACTCATGAAAATGAAACTATTAAGTGCATTAAAATCCCATTTTCATGACAATATCTCGAATTTTGTCATTGATTAACACTTAAGCAAAGAACAACATGACCCAACGCATCATAAGCAATATCAATGCCATGAAAATCATAAAAATGGCTCAAGTTTTGTCAATATTGACCAAACACTATATAAGCGTATATGACCCATTCAACGTGAAAAGAAATTATGGCAGTGAAGCTAAGCCTACCACCCTCACTTAAAACGAAGCAACGTCCTAAGTGTGTGAGTGATAAAGTAAGAAAGACTTATGATGATGTCGGATATCACCTTATAGATCCAATTAACCTCTAGGACGATTCAAGCAAGAACTAAAACAATGGGGATTGTGATTTGTGTAAGATTAAGACTGAGCCTGAGAGTTAGTTCCTCTCAAGTTGCCTACGTATCCAATAGTGAAATTGGAATCAAGTCATTCGTAGTTCCTTAGGGCTGATTATATAGGGAGGCGTCTCACCCCTTTTCTTGTCAAACAAGTCGTAGAATCCTTAAACCCTAAGGATCATCACGTGTTTATCTCTGACAAGAGATAATTATGATTATATTCGAATTATGGGATTTCCTTCCGGTGATCCAGGGATACTCCTATAATATAGGCGCACGTGTTATTTACCACTTAAGGAAAGAGCCAGTCGGCTTTTGATGGGCTCCTCAGGTCGTCTCGACTGGCTGCGTCCCTACCTCCCTCGACTTGGCCGAGCCGCCTGCAGCGCACCCGTGAGTCGGGAAGGATATGGACAGACCTCCTCCACAGGGGTAGGGTCTTACTCTTCGCGGGGCTCCTGTCCCTAAAAGCTTCCTTCCTATCTCTCTCGGTTAACCTTGAGGTGTTATAAAGGTGACACGTGGCCGTGTCTGCTTTTCACCATCGTCATAAGCCTCCCAGTGCCGCGGACTACCTAGGAGCTAGGTGGACTGACATCGCCTTGTTTATTTCAGGATACCATGCTTGCCTTGACACGTGGCATCGCTACCATTTAGGTTGCCACAGCGAGCGTGAGAAACAAAGCGTCTTTGTACACACCGTAATAATGGGGCGGTTTTTCCAAGACTTCTTTTTGGGGTTTTATAACTCCCTAGTCTTATCACATCCTCTCAGACGTTACTCTTTAAATCAAGTGTGGACTCGGGACGGTTGCCATTCCATTCTTCCATCTCTCCGGTTTCTTTATTCAAGTAAGCTTTCTATCTTGTCTCATTCTTCTAAGTCTTTTTCTGTTGTTAATGAGCGAACCTATAATCCTTACTGATAGTTCCATTGAGGCCTTATTTGAATCGGAACCAGAATTAGAAGAAGAAAGTACCCCTACCGGAGTCAATTTCGAGAGACATGCCCTCTCTTTTTTCAATCCTCCCCTCTTCCTCGCTCTTCCGCTTTGTCCTTACCCTAAAGGCATTTATGGCTCAAATCTCAGGCGACTGCCATGGTATTGATACTAAGTTAAACGCCGCAAATGTGACCCGCATCGGTAAACAATACAATCTGGTGAATTCACTTTTCAAACCTACTGTCCCGGCCCCCCGGCGATTATGCCTACCAACCTCCGGCTGGGTACTGTGCCGTCTACAGAGAGAAGCTTTTGTGCGGTTTAAGGTTTCGATCCGTCCGGCCGTCTGGTGTCTTGAAAGCACTATGATCTAGGGTTGGCCCGGATCGTGCCGAATGGAATAAGAGCGATAGTGAAGCTTCGCCATTTGGTGCGTGATGTGCTGCATCCCCTTTAAAGTCCAAACATTTCGACTATTCTTCCAACGTAAACAGGTGCCTGGACAGGCTGGGTACTACTGCTTCCCACGTCGAGGGGACTTCATGCCTGACGTCCAATTCACTGAGCCGGGGGATACTTCATACAAAGGTTGAAAGACCGATTCTTTTTATATGTCCCGAGGTGACTTGGAACCTGGCGTGTGGAACTTCGGACTGGGCGATCCACGACCGGTAGCGTGGATAAGAAGTCGCTGAGCGACATTCGCAAAAGCGGTGTGTTCATCAGGGCGAAAAAGTATTCTTCTGAGTTGATCTTGGCTGCCCAGTTACCCACTGCGGGCCCTGACCCGTACAAGGAATTAGATAAGGAGGAATACAAGATATGTAGGGCTTTAATACTTGCTTTTTGCCATACTTTACTATCTGTAAAATATTTTCTAACATTTCTTGTTATTCATTTTGCCAGTGTCTTCATTTGCCGAACTCCTGAAGGATGTTAACGATGAAGTGGTTCCTCCAGTCGATCTTGGCGAATCTACCCAGGGAACTGAGCAACAGGAGAACATAGAGCCGGAACGCCTCCGAGCTGCTGGGACTGTCCTGAGTCCCACCTCGGCTCAACTCTTGTCCGGACAACCAGATGACTCCTCTAGGGAAGTTGAGCGGATAAACATGTGATGACGGAAAAATTCACTATTATAATTATAACATTTCACCCCACTTCTGATACCATTTTGAGCACTTATATATCATTTCGAGTCATTAATTCATTAGATTTATCTAAATGCATAAGTAGTAAGTATTATATAAAATATTATGTTTTTACTAGTTTTTGTGCCGGTTTAGTAGCCGGAGTGTCATGTAGAATTTACGTTTAGTTTTTATCTATGTTTATTTATAAATAAAAATAAAAAAAAAAAAAAATAATATATATATATATATATATATATATATATATATATATATATATCATAAAAAAATGTATCCACAAAGTACAAATCTTGCATCTTTATTAAAACTTTTGTTTCAGATTTACTCATGTTCGTTTCTTTGTGTTCGGAGTAAAAAGATAAGATTTATCATGGAAATGGAACTAAAGATCGAATCACGAGACGAGAATTTTGCCTGACTAAAGAAAGCTCGATTCGAATCAAGAATGGGCTGATTCGAATCGACCCCCAAACTTGGAGTTCAATGTTTTCAAAATATCCCACATAACAATATGTTTTGAGGCTTAAAAGATGGATTTTGAGGAAAAGAAGAAGATGCCACGAATTTACGAGATCAACGGATAATTTTTCCAACGCACTTCTACCATAACCAGTTTTCGACGGACATTTGACCCGACTTAGAGGCATTTTCAGGGGAAGAGTTCTTCAGGAAAGTTGTAGATACTAAAATGAGCTTTCCAACGCATTTTGAATCACGTAAATCGGAGGTATACAACTCAAGTTATGATTTTTTTTACCGAACAACTGAAATTTGGACGAATTGGAGATATCTTGGTGGGAATCCATGCATGTTACTTGCAATGATTCCTTGTAACAAATTTTTGCATGACTCATCACCTTCACATGCAAACTCATGATTACATCCAAGCCTCCCTAACAAACTATTGGTGATTCACCACCCTTCCCCAAATACTACCTCCCTTATACACTCTTAGATATATATATATATATATATATATATATATATATATATATATATATATATATATCTCCATATTGGAGACTCTCCTCCCAATTTACATCACACGGGAAAAGAGAGGGAGAGGCCCTCCTTACACCTCCATCTCCAACCATAATGGAAGCCCTTTTCTTGGCCATCATGGCGCCCCTTCTTCATGTAATTCTCCACTTTTTATCTCTTTTCTTGTTGAAGATTTGAAGTTGTGTGTATGCATATATACATATATGTCTATGTATTTCTCTATGTAAGCATATATGCAAGCTTCTTTCTTCATCTTTTTCTTATTTTGAGCTCAAGTATGTATACATATGTCTATGTATGTATATGTATATGATTGTATGTATAAATAAAGTTGTAATAAAACGATGATGAGAAGCTAAAGCACGTGGAACAAGCCTTGTGAAGCCGATTCTTAGCAATATCTCGATTTCAATTTGGATTATCTTGTGAGTTTTAATAAAAGTTGTATCTTTCTGTGTGTTTTATTGTTGTTATCATTAGATATATAGTTAGATATATATATATATATATATATATATATATATATATATATATATATATATATATATATTCTATACGTGTATATATATAAATATAAGTATCTATAATAGTATATATATATATGAGAATCGACAATTGATTGGATTAAGGTTTTAATTTGGTTTTAATAGAATTACGGCATAAATTTTGTATCATATCATTTACAAATGGATTTATACAACAATTTATTGTGAAAAATATTATGTAAAACTTCCATACGTTTTTAATCCATGACATTTTGATGAGTCGATATATATATATATATATATATATATATATATATATATATATATATATATATATATATATATATATATATATATATATATATATATATATATTAACCATAATAAGTAGCTAAATCTTTTAGTGTTTTTATTCTTGTTATGCAATTTATATCGATGGATTGTTGCTATTTGATGTTTAACGGTTGACGAGAGTCGTTGTTAAACTTTAGATCACCATAGTAAAGATTGGATTTTTAATCTAATTAACGAGAGTTGTTAGGTTGAATATCTAGATTACAAAATTGAGAGATTTCACACCTTTGTTATGAAAGCGTTAATCTTTAAAATCGAAAGATAAAAGATTGATAGGCGAACTTTTCTAAGAGATTAGGAGTTCATACCTTCGATAGGTGAATCACAATTTTCGTTAAATCTAGAGTCGAAATTGAGGGTTGCGGGAATCGGTGGATCATTGCTTGTTCGTTGTTAAATTAATTGAGAAAAATCGTTTGTGCTGTTTTGCTTCGTTTTCATCGTAGTAACCGTAGTAAGTTTATTGTAGTTTTAGTTATAAAATAGGTACAACTTAGTTAGCTCGGTTCGTAATTATCTTTCCCGGCTTTAGATCTTTGATCTTCATGTCGATTACTTTTGTTGTTTTCGTTTTTAGTTTTGTTAAGTGTTAGACGTTTTTATTTTCTTAAAATTTTAGTTATAATAGTAGTCGTGACAATTTAGAAAAAATTAATAAGAACTAGATAAACCTCGATTCCTGTGGATCGACTCCGGTTTTAATCGCTATACTACGATCCTCGCACTTGGGGTAAACCGGTTTATTTTATTACTTGTTATATTTTGCTTTGCATAAAATCCGAGACAAGTTTTTGGCGCCGTTGCCGGGGACTCGATGCGGTTGTTTAGTTTTGTTAATTAATTTTTCTTAAGTTTGTGCCATTAGTGTTTCTGTTTTCTTTCCTTAAAAAAATTTTAAAAAAATTGGTTTATGCAAACTCGGAGTCAGAAAGGCCCACTGCTTTACACCCCTGACCTCGAACGAACCATAGTCAGACCAAACAGGCGAAGAGTCCGTCCTTCGGCTCTTCCCGACGAAGAGAACACGGCGATCTAGATTTGAAACGAAATCTAGCGGAGAGAGATGAAGAGGTCGTCATCATGGCTGCAAATGATAGACGCACGTTGGCTGACTACGCCATGCCTGGTGAAGTCAGAGTCAACCCAGCTATCATTTTACCAGCTATTACTGCTGCAACCTTTGAACTCAAACCAGGTCTTATTCAAATGATGCAACACGCATCTATCTTTCACGTTTTTCAATCTGAGAATCCTCACACTCACGTACACACATTTTTAGAAATATGTGGTACAACTCGCATACAAGGGGTTAATGAGGATGCAATTAAATTGAAATTGTTCCCGTTTTCCTTGAGAGGGGAAGCGAAAGAGTGGTACAACTCTCTGCCTGCCGAGTCGATAACAACATGGGCCGAACTCGAGCATGAGTTCCTGAGTCAATATTTCCCACCCTCCAAAACGGCACGATTGCACGAGTGAAATCTTCACATTTTTCCAAAAGAAAATGAATCTTTCTTTGACTCTTGGAAGAGATTTAAGGCTCTCCTACTTAAAAATGCCCTCATCATGGTTTAGACTTGCAGAGGCAAGTCAACACTTTCTTCAGTGGATTGACCGAACTCACCAAGGGCATAATAGTTCATCAGGAGGGGCATTTTTAAGAAAAACGCATGAAGAGGGATGGCAATTATTTGAAGATATTTCCAAGTACAACTATGCCCCTTATCTCACGCTATCCGGACACCTCCTCCACCCGAGATTGAGGAGGTGAATATGCAAATCAGATCACCATCTTTGCAAATTGGCCAGTGGCGACTCTCAAAATATCCTCCAATCCTTTGAGTCGAAATCGGTCATTCTCTCAGAACTCTCAAGTTCTGTTCTGTGAAAGTTGTTGTCAACCTGGCCATGTGGTTGGCGAGTGTCAGTTTATTTCCCCTCCTACCTATCAAGTCAATACCGTCCGAATCGGGGGCGATTCGGTCGATCACGTGTCAGACATGTGATAATGTGGGGCATACCGCTCGTTTATGTCCTATGGGTGGACAGAACGCTGACATTAATGCTTTCAACGGCCAGCAAAATCAAAGATTCAACAATCAGTTCTCTGGCCAAAGCAATTTTCAAAACCAGGGTTTTAATCAAAATCCGAACTTCAATCGTAACCATAATATGAATTTTCCTAATCAAAATCGAGGTTCAACCAGAATCGGCCGAACAATCCAAATCCTATGTTTCAAAGTAGGTATATCCAATCTTTTCCACAAAACTTTCGAATTCTCAAGGCCCTCTCAATCTAGTAATCTTGACACTAAATTGGATTCTATCGGAAGGAGCAAAATAATAATTTCCAATTCCTTCTCAGTTCAATCAAGAATCTTGAAAGGCAGCTCGGGCAAGTAGCTGACCAAAAAGCTTCTAGACCCTCGGGGCAGTTACCCAGCTTCACTGAGAAGAACCCCAAAGGTGGTCAAGTGGCTCAAACTGAGTTAAATCAAAGCCAATGCACTGATCTAGTTCCCACAATTCCCTATGGTAGAGAGAGGCCGCCGTGCTATGAATTTAAGATCCGGCACTCAGTTAGTGGTCCCCGAACCGGAAACCACTAACCCCTCCCGCCAATGATGAGGCGGGAGGGGAAGTCATCATATCCATGCCCCCATTTCGGATGATAGTACTCGGTGGTGATCCCCGAGAAATAAAGAGTTTGAAAGTACTCAGGTGGCTGATCCCCTAAGAAATAAGGAATTTAGTGGAAGTCAGGTGGCTGATCCCACATTGGCAAGAAAGGTGAAAAAGTGGTGAGGTGGAAAGATTTGGAAGATAAAGCTGTTAGTTCATCCTCAAAGCAAGTGTTTTCTGAGAATGATTTAAAGAAACTTCCATTTCCACCCAGAAAAAATAACATCTCCTTGCATGAAGACAAAAAGTATGAGAAAGTGCTTAATCTTCTTAAGAATACTCAGGTAAATCTTCCATTATCTGATGTTTTAGTTGAGATGCCTAAGTATACAAAGTTCATCAAGGATGTTGTGTCCTCCAAAAAGAAGCTCGAAGACATGGATTAGTTAATTGGTGAGAATTGCTCTGTGATTGATTATGATGAGTTGCCAATCAAGAGGGGTGACCCTGGGAAATTTGTGCTCACATTGTTGATGGGAGGCTTAGTCTTTCCAAATTCTTTATGTGACCTAGGTGCATCCATTAGTCTGATGCCATTGTCTGTTTGTAAACAACTTTGTTCAGATAATCTTTTAGAACCCACAACCATGAATCTTCAATTCGCTGATAGATCTTCCAAGAAAGCTGCTGGGATGTTAAAGGATGTTTTAGTTCAAATCGATAGATTCACTTTCCCAGTTGACTGGTACGTCCTTGACATCGAGAATAATGAGAATGTTCCTTTAATACTCGGCAGACCTTTTCTTTCTACAGCCAGGGCCCTCATTGATTGTGATGATGGCAAAGTGACTATACGAGTTGGTGATCAGGAGGTGAGCTACAGTGTCTCTAGAGCTATTCAGAGACCTTCTAATTATCCAACCGGTTTTTCCATTGAAGACATGTCTGATGACTTTAACGACTATATAGAAAAGCAAGTCATGGGTGTTGAGGCTGAGAGTATGAGCGATTAGTGAAGAATCTGAATAATCATGGTTGGGTGAGTCTAGAACAACTAGGGTGAAGTTGATGAAGGTTCGTTGAATGGTGAAGCTTTGGCGGTGGGACCACCAGAGTAAACTCAGTGATGTTGAGTTGAAAAGTGGGAGCTTAAATCTAGTTTAGAAGAACCACTGCGGATTTGAGTGCGAAACCTTTGCCTCAAAGACTGAAATCGTTTTCTTGAGAGAAGGTGACAAGCTTCCTTTAATTATCTCTGCCAAGTTATCCCGGTTAGAAGAAATGAAGTTGTTGAATGTTTTAAGGAAGAATGAAAAGGCTTTCGGTGGCAAGTGGGAGACATTAGAGGATATCTCTGACATATGCATGCACAAGATCAAAGCGAAGAGGGTGCTAAGTGTGTTAGACAGCCCTAGAGGAGGCTCAACCCTCACATGCAAGAAGTGATTAAGAAAGAGATTATCAAGCTTTTGGACATGAATATTATTTTTGCAATTGCTGACAGTGAATAGGTGTCCCCTACTCAAGTAGTTCCTAAGAAAGGAGGAATTACTATCGAGAAGAATGAAAAGGGTGAAGAAATAGCATTGATGCTAGTAACTGGTTATAGAATCTGTATTGACTACAGAAAACTCAATGAAGTCACGAAAAAAGATCATTTCCCCCTTCCGTTCATTGACCAGATGCTTGAGCGTCTGGCAGGACATGCATTCTATTGTTTTCTTGATGGTTATTCAGGATACTTCCAAATAGCCATAGACCCAATCGACCAAGAAAAGACCACTTTCACCTGCCGCTTATGGTACATTCGCTTATAGGCGAATGCCATTCGATCTCTGCAATGCCCAGCTACATTCCAAAGATGTATCTTTGGCAATCTTTGATGGGCTTGTTGAAAAGTGTATGGAGATATTCATGGACGATTTCTCGAGTCTTTGGTCAATCCTTTGATCACTTTGTCTTGACAATCTTGATCAAGTTTTATCCCATTGTGTGGAAAAGAACTTAGTCTAAATCGGGAAAAATGCCATTTTATGGTAGACGAAGGAATAGTTCTTGGCCACAAGATATCGGAAAGAGGAATGGAAGTAGATAGGGCAAAAGTTGAGGCTATAGAGAGATGAAATTCCACAAAATGTGCGTGAAGTAAGAGGTTTCTTTGGACATGTTGGTTTTTATAGGAGGTTCATTAAGGATTTTTCTAAGATAGCTAAGCCCCTTCCCACTTAACTTTCGGAGAAGATGTTGTTTTCAATTTTGATGATAGTTGCAAGCATGCGTTTGATGAGCTTAAAAGTCAATTGATTTCCGCCCGATCCTTATCTCTCCTGACTGGAACCTACCCTTTGAACTCATGTGCGATGCATCCAACTATGCCGTTGGTGCAGTCTTAGGTCAGCGAATTAAGGGAAAATTCCAGCCCATCTCTTACGCCAGTCACACACTAAACCCCACGCAAGTGAACTACACAACCAACGAAAAGGAATTATTGGTCGTAGTCTTTGCTATGGACAAATTTAAGTAGTTACTTGTTGGGCGCCTCGGTCATTGTTTGGGTGACCACGCTTTGCTCTCTGCGCTATCTTATGACAAAGAAAGATGCTAAACCGCTCTTACTCGTTGGATCACGATCCTGCAAGAATTTGATGTTCAAATTAAGGATAAAAGGCGTTGAAAACGTAGTAGCGATCATGTTTCTAGAATGCGGAATGATGAAAAGAAAGAACTCGAAGAGATAGACCTTTACTTTCCTCTCCGGCATGTTATGCATATAGGCGAGTGCACTCCGGATGTTCCGTGGTTTGCCTTTATCGTCAACTACCTGCATTCCCGAGATTTAAATCCGAGAATTTTCATATCGGAGAAGAAGAAATTTTTCTCTGATTTGAAAACCTTCGTGTGGGATGAACCTTACCTCTTTAAAATCTGTAAAGATGGATTGTTGAGAAGATGTGTCCCCGAATCAGAGCAACGTGATATCATTGAAAAATGCTACAGTGGACCTACTGGTGGCCACTTTGTTCCCTGGAAAACCGTTGCTAAAATCTTTCAGTCCGGTTTCTATTGGCCCACAATCTTCAAGGATTCAGAAGCCTTCTGCAAGGCTTGTGATAGGTGCCAACGAACCGGTGCTCTAACTAGGCGTTTTGACATGCCATTGAAGCCCATTTTAGAATGTGAGGTCTTTGATGTGTGGGGTATTGATTTTATGGGCCCGTTTCCATCTTCCTGTGGAAACAAATACATCTTAGTCTGCGTTGACTACGTATCGAAATGGGTGGAGGCTCAAGCCACTTCTCGCAATGACCACAAAACGGTCATGAACTTTCTCAAGAAAAAATATCTTCATGAGATTTGGATGTCCCCGTGCCTTAATCAGTGATGAGGAACGCACATACACGCAATGAGCCACTAGAAAAAGTCCTTGAGAAATATGGTGTCCGGCACAAAATTGGCACACCATATCACCCTATGACTAGTGGCCAGGTCGAGAGAAGTAATCAGAGTTTGAAAAGGATCCTGGAAAAAGTTGTAAACAGTCATAGAAAGGATTGGAGTCTCAAACTGGATGATGTACTATAGGCATACCGTACTGCCTATAAAACCCCCATGGGTACATCACCCTATCAGATGGTGTATGGAAAACCCTGCCACTTGCCAGTCGAATTAGAGCATAAAGCATATTGGGCCATTAAGTTCTTGAACTTTAATGCCAAGTCATGTGGTGAACATCGACTGATGCAGTTGCATGAATTGGATGAGTTTAGACTCCGGGCCTACTTGAGTGCCAGGATTAGCAAGGACAGAATGAAACTCCTTCATGATGCTAAAATCAAGAAGCGAGAATTTCAAGTTGGGGAGCAAGTCTTACTTTATAATTCCAGGTTGCATCTGCTTCTGGAAAGTTGAGGACGCCGCGTTGGTCCGGCCCTTTGAAATTCAAAATCATTCCCGGAGGTGTTTTAGAACTAAGATGTCATGGTGACCACCCGTTCGAGTGAATGGTCAAAGGTGCAAGCATTATATAGGACAAACCAAAGAGAAACCTTTGATTGTTCATTTCCTCGACATCCTCGGGTGTGGTATGACTGAAGTCACTGAGTTTGATGAATTTTCACCCGACTTGTTTTCTGAGGATGACGGCAGTGGTTCATTAGAGGAATTTATGGCTGGTAGTTGGGATATGGAAGAACTCAAAAGGGAGGCACAATTAAAGAGAAAGCTGAAAAAGAAGAAGTCTACAATGAGGAGGATTAAAAGTGTTTGGAAAGCAATCAGAAACTTGACCTCATGTGTTAGATGCGGTTTCTGCAGCCACACCAATGATCAGAGCTTACACGATGTAGTGGCTGGAAGGAAGGTGAAGTGGCCTGATCCAGGTTGAGAATAGATTTGTCGAGCAAACGACGTTAACCAAAAGCGCTACCGAGAGGCAGCCCGTAAAAATATTAAGTTTTTTTTATTTTTTATTTTTTTTTATAAATAAAATAAAAAAATAAAAAAACGCAACTAAGTCCCAGGATGAATGTTTGAATATCATTAAAAAGGGAACGATTAGCTGGTTATCCGAAAATCCCAAGGGAGATTAAAGAAAACATTCAAATACATCATTTCTTGGACTTAGGTTGTTAGAATGATTTAACCCTTGAGGATCTGGGTATAAAAGACTCAATACTCTTTCACACATTTCATTTTATGATCTACTCTGTTTCCAACATGAATTTATGACTTGACTATGATATTTGCTCATGTGATACTCTCTATGATACATATATGCTTAGATGTTCTGTGTTTTACCCGTGTGGGTTATTTTTCCATCTAAAGCTTTTATGAGATTGACTATATATATATATTGCCTATCGAATTTTCTGACGTGACAGGGCCATTTACTTATTATTCCCATATCCCTATTCGATGTCTTGGCATGAGGACCATGTCCCGTGTTTGCTTTGTTTTGGTTGTTTTTGTTTTGGTATAGGGATTCGGTTCGTGTTTTCTCATGGCTGTTACGGGATTCGATAGCACCTTTCTGCCAGGTTTATAAGCTAAGTCTTCCTCTCTATCTCATTCACATGTTGAGGGTAATGCAAAATCGTAAGTGGGAGGTAGAGTCGATGATGGTCTAGCAATGGCATTAAGTGTTTATTTTGTATCAGAAAAAAACCCTTCGTTTCTGATCTTTTTCAAGCATTATTTAGTTGATTAAAATAAACTGTACAAGGTATATATTTCATGGATTTGAAGATGTAATGATCAATTTAGATATGTATAATGACCCATAAATGCATTTTAACCCCAAATTTATTTGTGTAACATGAATTTCTTCACGTAAGCCTTTGATATTGAAGCGAAAATTTTAAACTGTACCCATTCAGTATCCTAGTGGTTGATCCTTAGTAATAACAGTAACTTAATACCTGACTTCTAAACGTGTACTGTGAATATCTGAAGGTTTGAATGTGATAGAAAGAATTTCAAACTAAGTTGAACTATTTATATGTCGGTTGTAGCTGCCAATGATTTGAGTGCGGTAGGGCGTTATCACGAAACGTCCTATTTCACTATGAGGTTTAAAAGCTCCCGACTGCCTGATGATAGTAGTCCAGCTAGGGTGTTATCACGAAACATCCTATTGCTGGGAATGAGGGCATATGCTACACTTATAAAGAAAAAAAAAGAAAAAAAAAGAAAAAGAGTTAGATAGGTATTAATGTATTTGATCTCACCTCATGACGCTTGCAAGATAGTCGATTTTGGCAATAAGTTCGGATATGTTAGTATTCTATGAAAAAAATAGAGCATGGTTGAAAATTTAGTTATCTTCTGACTATCCCCAATATAAAGCGAATGATATGCATTAGGATTATCCTAATAAGTACACGGGAGGGCGTTGTGTGGAATCATATCTTACTTATACCTAGGAAAATCATTAGAATTTGGTTGAATGGATATTTGTGCGTTTGCTTGAATTATTCAAGAGAGGATAGTGGAAATTGAAAAGGCTTGTCACCCACTCACTCTGTTATACATTTATATTAAGGTTAACGTGTAGTTATGATTCGATTGGTTGCATCATCTGATTGTCCCTTATATCTTGTATCTTCATGAATTTTTCTTCATTCATTTTATTTTATCGCCTGTTTTGCTCGAGGACGACAAAAAGCTAAGTGGGGGGTTTGTGATGACGGAAAAATTCACTATTATTATTATAATATTTCACCCCACTTCTGATACCATTTTGAGCACTTATATATCATTTCGAGTCATTAATTCATTAGATTTATCTAAATGCATAAGTAGTAAGTATTATATAAAATATTATGTTTTACTAGTTTTGTGCCGTTTTAGTAGCGGAGTGTCATGTAGAATTTACGTTTAGTTTTTATCTATGTTTATTTATAAATAAAAATAAAAAAAAAAAAAATATATATATATATATATATATATATATATATATATATATATATATATATATAAAAAAAATGTATCCACAAGTACAAATATCAGATTATTAAAACTTTTGTTTCAGATTTACTCATGGTTCATTTCTTTGTGTTCGTAAAAAAAGATAAGATTTATCATGGAAACAGAACTAAAGATCAATCACGAGACGAGAATTTTGCTCGATCAAGAAAGCTCGATTCGAATCAAGAATGGGCTGACTCGAATCGACCCCAAACTTGGAGTTCAAGGTTTTCAAAATATCCCACGTAACAATATGTTTTGAGGCTTAAAAGATGGATTTTGAGGAAAAGAAGAAGATGCCACGAATTTACGAGATCAACGGATAATTTTTCCAACGCACTTCTACCGTAACCAGTTTTCGACGGACATTTGACCCGACTTAGATGCATTTTCAGGGGAAGAGTTCTCCATGAAAGTTGTAGATACTAAAATGAGCTTTCCAACGCATTTTGAATCACGTAAATCGGAGGTCTACAACTCAAGTTATGATTTTTTTTACCGAACAGCTGAAATTTGGACGAATTGGAGATATCTTGGTTGAAATCCATGCATGTTACTTGCAATGATTCCTTGTAACAAATTTTTGCATGACTCATCACCTTCACATGCAAACTCATGATTACATCCAAGCCTCCCTAACAAACTATTGGTGATTCACCACCCCTTCCCCAAATACTACATCCCTTATACACTCTTATATATATATATATATATATATATATATATATATATATATATATATATATATATATATATATATCTCCATATAGGAGACTCTCCTCCCAATTTACATCACACGGGAAAAGAGAGGAGAGTCCCCTCCTTACACCTCCATCTCCAACCATAATGGAAGCCCTTTTCTTGGCCATCATGGCCGCCCCTTTCTTCATGTATTTCTCCACTTTTTATCTTTTTTCTTGTTGAAGATTTGAAGTTGTGTGTATGCATATATACATATATGTCTATGTATTTCTCTATGTAAGCATATATGCAAGCTTCTTTCTTCATCTTTTTCTTATTTTGAGCTCAAGTATGTATACATATGTCTATGTATGTCTATGTATATGATTGTATGTATAAATAAAGTTGTAATAAAACGATGATGAGAAGCTAAAGCACGTGGAACAAGTCGTGAAGCCGATTTTTAGCAATATCTCGATTTCGAATTTGGATTATCTTGTGAGTTTTAATAAAAGTTGTATCTTTCCTGTGTTTTATTGTTGTTATCATTAGATATATAGTTAGATATATATATATATATATATATATATATATATATATATATATATATATATATATATATATATTTTCTATACGTGTATATATATAAATATAAGTATCTATAATAGTATATATATATATGAGAATCGACAATTGATTGGATTAAGGTTTTAATTTGGTTTTAATAGAATTACGCATAAATTTTGTATCATATCATTTACAAATGGATTTATACAACAATTTATTGTGAAAAAGGATATTATGTAAAACTTCCATACTGTTAATAATCACGACATTTTGATGAGTCTGATATATATATATATATATACTACTACAAGAAAAAGGGCCAACAGTGACAGAAATTTAGTGAAGGGTGCAAATCCCATCATTAAAAGACTGTTTTAGTGGGGGAAACTATGAGGGGAAAACATTTATATAGCTAAAAGGTGACAATTAACCACTGAATTTTAATTACTCTCACTATTTATAAGAAATCCCGTCATTATGATAAATAAATAAATATTTCCTCTCATTATACCCAATTACTTATTATTTTTGCTCTCTAATTTCTTTTAATAAAATATCACACTATTATATCCTATCATTTTCCCTCTTCAAACTCCATTTTCGTTTAACAAAAATGCAAATGAAACTTTCCACACCCAAAATCAAACCCCAAAAAAATCTATCTCCCCGACCTCTCAGCTCCACCCTCCCTAGGGTTAGCAACACCGATGGCCACCACTAGTCTCCCACCTCCATCAACACAAACAAGACATCAACAGCTCCAATGGCTCCGGCCATCTTTATCCGGCAAATCCTCCTAAGCTACCTCCTGTTTGTGCTCGTTTCTGTTCTTTTTCTACTTTTGTTTCCATGGGTAAGAAGAATCGGAGGAGCCCGAAGAGTGTGCGTCATTCTTCAGGCTCTGATGATGAAGCTCTAGCCAATTTTGTTCGTCCGGTCAAGTTTGTTTCTTCTCCGGCTAGGTCTTTGGCTGACTGACTGTCAATTTGATTCTAATTCAAGGAAGTTTCGTTTTGCCTATTATTTGATGTTTATAGACGTTTGATATTTTCTGATTTGAGCAGATTAAATGCCCTAATTTTGTGCCTTGTATATCTTGAAGGTTTGGCTATGAAAAGATGTTATCTTTCCCTTGGTTTCCATTGTCTCGAACTTTGAATGTTCTGATTCTCAGCCCGATTTTCAGGGAAGTAACGTTTCTCTTTTTCTCATGTTAATATTGTGATATACTTGCTGACTTGAACTTGATTCTGTGTCACACGCCAAAATCGGTTTTTGGAATGTTTTTGAGTCTGCATTAACTGTGTTCACATTTACACTTAAGGGTTCTTCACCCCTCAATTGCTTTATATACCTAGTATATTCGGACTTGCAAAATCAGATTTCCACTTGCAGTCCCACATTTTCTTAAACAAAAGTTTCTGTTTTATCCTTTGTGTTTTGATAAGTCAGCGAGGGCGTGAAGTCTTGATTCAAGCTCCAAGAACACGATCAGTGGCATACTAGAACTGTGATCTTGGATGTTGAATCAACCACGTGGTTCTTGATTCAAGATTGGAGGTGGGACATTTGGTGTTGACCTCTCCTATTGATCAATAAGCCCTTCTTGTTGTTTCTGACGCTTTTATAGCATTCCTTTTGTGTGTGTCAAAGTGTGTGTGCTAGTTTAAACTGTTAAGTTGTTTGTGTGATTTGTCAGTAGAAAGATTACATTGGTTAGACCCCGATTAACTAAGATCGGTGTGAACTCGAGGATTTTGAGTTGAAAGTGCCTTTGTGAGGATATAGGCTAAACTCAGGGTTGCTCAAGATATCTACGATCTTGTGTAAAACGCGCCTTCAAAGTGTAATCTTGACTCGACAGTTGTTTGTATCTTATAATCCCTCGGATACTTGGTCTTGACTTGTGTCGGTGGCTAAGTATCATTGTGTGGTCAAGTTACATTGACTGCACTCGTGTTAAAATCAGTGAATTCACTCACTGATTTTGACTTGTGTTATTTGTGCTTAATTGACATCATGTGCTTGTTGAGCCTGTTTGAAACCAGCCCCATATTCTGATGTGTTGAAGTTTTGACTGAATCTGCCTTGCTAAATCTTTGATTAATTTCATTTGAGTACCTCTTTGCACATCTGCTCTACTGCTTTTGCATTTGCTTCTTGCTGAATCACCCTCTGTGCCTCAAGCTGCTCCTGATCTGTTGAGTATTACACTTATCCGTTGTGCATAATAACCTGCTGCTGTGATCTTGCAAGCTTGTTGGTCATTTGACGAACACGGTGTAATAGAGCTTTTGTTTGTCGGTTTGTAGAGCTCATCGAACACTTGTGATCGTTGAGTCGTTTTCTTCCTTGATAATCGGATCGAGAGACTTCTACCTTGATTATCGTGTTTCTATAACAATGATTGTTCAAGATACGCTTGCTCTACTATACGTGTTCTTTGTGGTCAATTGATGCAGTTGCTTGTAATTTAGAATTAGTAAATTAAAGAGTGCTGCTTCTTCAAAATCTGTCAGTAAGTAGAACTTGAACATTGGTGAACCTCTGTTTTGTTATAGTATAATTCTTTTGTGAACTTTTGAACAATACCTCTTTTGTTATAGTATAATTCTTTTGTGAAATTTTTTTTGTGAGAAGATTTTGTGAACTTTTGAACAATACCATCTGCATTAGTATTTTGTGAATTGATCTTTCCTTAATACATACATACACACACATATATATATATATATATATATATATATATATATATATATATATATATATATATATATATATTATAACTAAATTGTTGATCTATTTTGTAATAATTACGTTGATCAGTTGCATCGAATTTGTTTGAACATTTTCTGATTTTACCAAGTATTTCTTTGTGTTAGTAAAATTGTTCAATACAAATCTTACAGACTTTGTGTTAGAAAATTGGGCATGTTGTTTGATCGGTGTGCTAGTTAATCTAGTCTTGGACCACCGCTTTATATGAGTAGAGTGTGTGGTTCGAGTTTCGATTCTGCTATTTTAACTTTGAACCCCACTATTGCTTGTAACACCGATGTGCCTCATTTTGTTGCCCCCGACTTGACCTCTCTTTCTTTGGATTGTGTTCTCGCTATGGTTTTTGTACAAGATTTCATTTCGTGTTCTGCTTTGCTTGTAACACCGATGGATTGTGTTCTCCTCATTTACGTGTTCTGCTTTGGATTGTGTTCGCTATTGTTTTCCATAATCTTTTTCTCCTTGCGAGAGATACAATAGGGAGTGGCATAATGGATCAAGGTTTCATCTGGACACGCCTTGCATGTGTTCATTAATTGACAAAAATAGGTGCAAATTTGCTTTCTTTTATATCAATCATACAAAAAATAACTCAAACTTTACAAGTTTAGTAGTTTTATGATTTATATTGTTTGACCGGATCAACATATGGGAATCGTGGGACATACTGAAATTTACTTTCACATGAGGACCAATTTTGGGCCGGATTGAACGAATCTCGGTCTTGAGTGTTGAAGGATGCTAAGACACTTTACGGCTTGTCTACATTTGATTATGTAAGGAGTTCAGTTTTGTTCGTTTGTTTTCCTTCTATTTCTTGATGCTTAGGGTTTTCACATGCCCTCTAGGCTATAAATAGGCCAGGATAGCAATATGGATTGCAAGAACTCAGAGCAATAGCTCTTGAGCAATCCAACACCACTATACATTCTGTTTTCTCTCTTTTAATTGTCTGAAGTTGAGAGTCTTGAGCTTAGCAATCTGCTGCATTGGCTGAGTCTGTGTGATTCTAGTGACTGCTGTTGTGAAGTAAGGTTCTGAACAACAGCTCGTATAGAATCATTGGTTGAGGTCTTAGTGTGAGGAAACACTTTGACTCTTCCCTGTTTATGTGTATTTTGGTGTTTTTGATTGCATGTTGTATTGTTGACTTGTAGTAGTCCTGCTGTGATATTGTGTTGCCTATCTGAGTCTGTTCCTGTGTGAACTTTGAAATTGTCTGAAGTTGAGAGTCTTGAGCTTAGCAATCTGCTGCATTGGCTGAGTTTGTGTTGTTTCCCATCGACCTGTTGGTTTTAAGTTTGATCATTGGCATACACATTTAGTGTTGCTCTTAATCAAATTTAGAACACCCCTGTATTTGTTCCTTGTATTCTTATTTTGAGTCTGCAAGTCTGCTCATATCCGCCTATTTTGCTGCACTTGATAATTTGTTTTGCTGTACCTTATTGATTCTGTTTATAATCTGTGTGTCTGCAAGTTCAGTGGTTGCATCTTCCATTTTGATATTGATGAATTTGCCTGCACTTGTGTCCTGCCATCTTGCTGATCTGTGCCTTGATAATATCCTGCTGCATACTACCTTGCTGAATCAGTTTTGGACTACATTATTGATAGCATAGGATATAGTGTTAGTAAACTGAACCTGTAGTCAAACTGTACAAGACTCAAGTCTGATAATCTTCAATTGGATTATCTCCCTTGGTTCTTGACTGATAGTTCAGTATCCTTTTGATACTCAGAATTGTAAGCTAAATTCTTGGTTATTACTATTTATTAAACCTGCTGATAAAGTGCTGAACCCTTGTACGTTTAATATTTTGTTGCTGAACATATTTGCTGTATTAGTACCTTTCAGCCTGCTGGTGTGGTTATAGACATATTTTTAGTTAACCTGAACCTGTTTATTTATTATATTCAGTACTGCTTATTTCTCTGTGACTGAACCTTTCTTTTTGCAACAGTGTTTTAATTGTCACTACATGAATTAAACTTATTAGATCAACTTGCAATCTGTTCTATTATATTAAGCATATAACTCCCAAGTATTTTGCTTGATCCTCTTTTTGCCTAATGATCCTCTTTTTTCCTCTTTCTTTTCCTCGATTCATAACGTCCCTCGTGATGATACTTTTTGCGAATACGAGGCACATTTTTATCCAACAACTATTTACGTCTTGATGAACTTGCCGTCGAGGGCGTCGTATGGGTTGATGATAGCACTTTGCATTGTCTGCACGCCACACAGTAGAGATTGAGGAATGCAAGGTGGTGTTCTACAATTCTTGTTAATAAAGAAGAAATGATTATTGGGTTTGATATATTTACATGACTAGCTAGGACACTATTTCATATCGAGTTAGCTAGGACTCTGTTTAAATTTGTTCAATCTGTTGTCAATGTAGCATATTCTATTTGGCAAGAACTCTTTTTATTTGTAAGATGTTTGATGATGGAAAAATACTCACATTGGATGTATTTTAAGAAGAATGATGGACGAAATTAATGAGGGCTCATTATTAGAAATGACAATAAATTTCATCAATAAAATGTATATAATGAGGAAAACGACCAATGAGGAAAACTATTTTCATTAAATTTTGATTTTGTGATGGGCAAATGACCTTATAGTGAGGCTATAAATTATCATTAAATCATGATTTTGTGAGGGGCGAATGGTAGAATAGTGATGGAATTTTACATTTGTTAAAAATGTTTTAATGAGAGTACTTTTCTGTCATGAACTATATTTTAATGACACAAACTTACCATCATTATTACTTTTACATAGAGAAGCAACAATGAAGGGCGGTGAGGGTAAATTTCCTTCATTAAAAGTCTTTAATGACGGGAAATGGACATTTAATGAGAGGATTTACCCTCATTAAAACTCAATTTTCTTGTAGTGATATTAACCATAATGAGTAGCTAAACCTTTTCGGTGTTTTTACTCTTGTTATGCAATTTATATCGATGGATTGTTGCTATTTGATGTTTAACGGTTGACGAGAGTCGTTGTTAAACTTTAGATCACCATAGTAAAGATTGGATTTTTAATCTAATTAACGAGAGTTGTTAGGTTGAATATCTAGATTACGAAATTGAGAGATTTCACACATTTGTTATGAAAGCGTTAATCTTTAAAATCGAAAGATTAAAGATTGATAGGCGAACTTTTCTAAGAGATTAGGAGTTCATACCTTCGATAGGTGAATCACAATTTTCGTTAAATCACCACAAGATAATCTAGAGTTATAAAATAGGTACAACTTAGTTAGCTCGGTTCGTAATTATCTTTCCTGGCTTTAGATCTTTGATCTTCTGTCCAGTTTACTTTTGTTGTTTTCGTTTTTAGTTTTGTTAAGTGTTAGACGTTTTTATTTTCTTAAAATTTTAGTTATAATAGTAGTCGTGAAAATTTAGAAAAAAAATTAATAAGAACTAGATAAACCTCGATTCCCTGTGGATCGACTCCGGTTTTTAATCGCTATACTACGATCCCTGCACTTGGGGTAAACGTGGATGAAGATCAGGAAGAAAGAGAAGATGCGATCGAACCTAGCCGGAAGAAGAAGGTAGTCTCTCCCTCGACTCGGAAGGGTCGATCAAAGAAGAGGAAGGCGGCTCGCCAGACCATAGAGAATGTCGAAGATTCTCCTGAGGAGCAATCTTTCCTAAGGCACAATCGGTTGTACGAGCTATCAGACCAGGACCTTGCCGCTGTGGTAAGTTCTCGGATAAATATGTCTGTCATTCCTATTTTCCTTACTTCCTTCTTACCTTTCCTTTGTCTTTTTTAGGGAGCCCAGGTCGGCCAGGAATTCCTGGATCGCCTTGCTGAATCCGCGGCGAGTAAGGAGGCTCTGCAAGGAACGATCGAGAAGCTCCGAGTGAGTCGTGATAAGTATAAAGAGGCCTCAATGGCTAAGGACCAGGAGGTTGCGGCTCTAAAGAGAGAACTTGCCGAGACTAGGGCCAAGTGTACTGCCGAACTCCAAGCCAAGCATGACGAGTACGTCGCCGAGAACTCCGAGCTGGGGCAGGCGCTGGCCAAGGTCCGGGCTGAACTGGCTACTCTGGAAGCTTCTCTTCCTGCTCGGGATGCCCGAGTCGTGCATGAGTATAAGTCCTCCGATCATCTAGCCGGAGCTCTGAAGGTCCTATTGAATCCTGTCATGCAACATGGGTACACGACGGGTGTGGATGAAGCAAAAGAACGTGCCTCCTGAGTGGTTCTCCCGTTGGTCCCTTGAAAAGGCTTTGGTTAAGTTTAGAGGGGGGTGAATAAACTTAACACTTAAAACTTTTAGAGTTAACAAATTCTGCAACTTCAGCAGCCTGCTGATACTTCAATAGTCTGCTGAGACCTCGATAGCTGGCTTGATAAACAATGAGTCTTGTGATTCGATTCTTTGAATTTGTGCAAATGGAATAATATCAAAATTAAGCCTTGTTACTTGTTGTTAAGTATGATACCAAGTATTAGATACTCAGTGGTGTATGTGTGTGATTTTAGTTGCTAGATTCAGTAGGTTGATGTGTAAAATAAACTAAGTGCAGAATGTAAATGCTGAAAGTAAATAGGCAGATTTATAGTGGTTCCAGGTGGTGTAATCTGTCACACCCCACTCTTCTCCTGTGATGTTGGAGGAAATTCACTAGAGATCTTTGGTGTAGCTTTTACAAAGATTCCTAAGTTGTTTGTCCTTCACCAATAACTATGGCTTCACAAACTGGCCAAGGAGCAGTAGGATTGTTGCTCTGAGTCTTCCACTTGGTCCTTGAAGGGTAGGATTGCCTCTTCACCACTCCACCACAAACAACGATCTTTCACACCCAACGGATGCTTCACAGTCTTGACGAGTTCTTTATAAAATAAAGAGTGAATCAAGTAAATGATTCAGTTGCAGCAGCTTGATTAGGATGAAGTAATTAGCAGCTTGCAGGCTTCAAGTGTGTATGCTTGATATAGCTTGAATGTAGAATACACTTGAAGTAATTCACTGGATCGGTAGCTTTATGCTCGTTAAGTTCACGCAGGTGTTTTTCACTTCGAGTTATCTCTTAAAGTTTATCCAAAATTCATCATCTTGTTTCTGAGTTGAAAGTCCTCTATTTATAGGTAGGAATGCATGTGACTTGTATTTGAAATTCAAATGTAACCGTTCCTTGTTTTTGTCCCATCTGATTTGCATTCTGTCACTATTCATAGGGTCGACACTGCGGAAATTCCTTTTTGACAATCAAGATCATCCACCACTGACTTGTATCCAATGGATAAAAACATAAATCATCCCAACGTCTTTTAATCTCACCTTTGATTTTCTTGATAAGTCGAGGTAGTTGGTCATCCTTATCCATGTAATCTTCCAATATAATTTTAAATTGATCGAGGTATATATCGCGAGTTCATCGATCTGTTTGAAGTACCTATCGATCTATTTGAAAGACAATTTCTTTGTGTATCAAATGTAATGCAGCTGATTTCTTTTATCTAACTTTTATTTGTGAAGTTAGATTACACCTTTTAATTATAACTAAGTTCCAAACATCATCCAACTTATGGAACTTAGACCTTCAACACAGGTATATGTAATCGTTTAGGTCATCACGGACTTGCCTAAATTCGATTCCATATCCTTGACTTTAATTACTAAGTTTGATCCCTTAGCCTTCTGTAACTGAGTTTGAGCCCTCAGCCTTCACTCTTCAGTATTCAGCAGGTTCCTGACTAGTCTACTGACCTATCTACCCTACCGACCTAGACTAGTCTGCTGACAGAAGTCAGCTGACCATTACAGTGCTTGTTTGATCAAACCTATTTATGAATCAAACTCTAATAAACCTATACAATTGATCTAGACATCTTTTTGCCTTTGCACTATAACAGCTAGTATGGCACTCATCATCAAAACTAAGAAATAAGTCCAACAATTTCCCCCTTTTTGGTGATAATGCCACTACCCTCACCTAATCAGCAAAGCAAAAAGATTAAGACAAAAACAGAACAAATATTCATCTTTCATTAAAATCATTTGTTCAAAGCTATTACAAACTAGATACAGCAAAGATAAAGTAATGTAGGTATGCTGATCTATCGTCTCTTTTCTCTTTCTTGTCTAGCCTTCTCAACTTGCTCTTGATAGGCTCTGATTTGTTCTATCATATCCCTCATCCACTCATTTTCAATCAAAGTAAAATCAATGTAGGGATTAACTTGTTTCCACCAGTTCCAAGCTTCAGGCAGGATGAGATTGATATCATTCACTCTGAATCCAAACTTCATGTACAGTTCCTTGAATTCATCAAGTGAGTCCTTTGCTTTTGTGATAGGTAGGATCCTATCACCTCTGCCACTTCTTCCACCTCTGCCACCTCTGCCTCCTCTGTAAGTTGCCCTTAAGGCTTTGACTCTTGTTTCCCAAAATCTTAATGCCAAGAAAGAGTTTAGACCTTCAAGATATCCCATGTCATGATAAGGTCTCCTTCTGTTATAGTATTCTTTCTTGTATTGTCTAAGGAGATCATCAGTAAGTTGAACTCTGCCAGTGCAAAGAGTTGCACGAGAGCATTGATTTCATCCTCCCATCTTTTCTTTGCAAAGAGTCTTGCAGCCTCTTTTCTTTGCGGTGATTGGCCCTCTTCCCTTAGTGACATCATCAACAAAAGCGGGATATGAGGACATGAATACCTTCCTGTGAGATGACCACTCTATTCAATTGACCTTCTATAACTCCGGTTCTTGTATCAATTGCGGTAATCCTTGATTGCGTGGTCTCCTCCAAAGCATTGATTCTTTCAATAAGTTTGGGATCGAGCAAAGCGGGTTGTTGTGCGATGCAGCTCAGCAGTTTAGGTGTAGTAGCAAGGTTGTCAAGTTTCGATGGATGGAAATAAGTTGGTCTTTCGAAACTTATCTTTCAAAGTATTCCCTTGCTTGATTCCTCGTACATCTAGCATCATATCATTGATGACATTTTGAGTGGATGCAAAATTTGAAGCAAGCAGACAAGCAGATTGTCTGTTTTCATTTATCAGGTTCATTAGTTCTTCAAATCTCTGTTCTTGTCTGTCCAGTTGAGTCCTTAACTGTTGCATATCATGCCTCACAGTTCTTAACTCATTCAACACCTCAACTGGCACTTCACTGGTCATCCTTCCACCAAAGAGCTTCATCAAGAGCTCCTCAACATTGTACTGTGGCCTCTGATTGCTTACAACCACTGACCAACTCCTATCTAGACCAGCAGGATTAGGTCCTTCATATTCTTCCAAAATAGGATCAAGGGCAGGTTCCTAAAAAATAGGTACAAATGCCTGAGGTGGATCAACAATAACATTTTCTTCTTCAGGCATCTGAAACTCCTCATCACTCAAGTCAAAGTCCAGCAGCTGCTCATCCTCATTAACAGCAGTCTGCTGACCATCTTTCCCTTTTTGTGGTCTTGTCTCCAGTAGGCTCCACTACAGCAGCCTTATTAGCAACAACAGGGGTTTCCTCCAAACCCAAGGTTTGTTCCAACCTTTGTCCAGGTGCTGTTTGAGACTCAGCAGCCTGTACCTCCTGTTCCAACCTTTGTCCAGGTGCTGTTTGTAGCCCAGCAACCTGTACCTCCTCTTCAATTCTCTGTGGACTGAATACAGCCTCATTATCCACTTGGAATCCTTCTGCATGACCAATCTTGTGCAGGATGATGGCAGTTTTAGTAAGAATGCCCTCAAAGTCAAATCCATCTTGATATTCAATGGACTCTTCTGAACTGGCACTAGGTTCATTGAAATCGAGAACTTTTTCTCCATCCAAATCCTCACTGTTCAACTTTAGTTTGTGCAAGAGGCTCACAACATGGAATGTAGAAGATTCATCGCCTAGCCTACCAAAGACTCAAATTAATTCCTTCATTGATCAATGTCTCTAGATCATCCATGGTGAGATCCTGTAGAGATCTCATCCATCTCACTAGTCTCTGCTGGCCTCGGCCTCAGACTTACGATCTCGATGGATTACTGCTTATGATATCGGTGGCTTCTTGACCAAGAGCTTCGCTTGTTGTTTCTCTAGCCACTCCACCGGCCTCCCCAGAAACATAGGGGTATCATCATCGAATCTGATGAGTCATCATCTGTGTAAACTTTGGATCTCTGAACATAATAGCTCCTCTTTTCTTTCCTTCATCCAAAAGATCCATCACTGGATTGCGGATGCTAGTGTCTATCAAATCCAACAGTCAGTCCCACACTAGTTTGCTCAAATGCCCATTCTTCAAATCCACTCATTGGATCAAGACTAGTTTCTGCATCTCTTGTAGAATCCAAACTTCCACCGAAAGTAGTTTTGCACCTTTTTGAAGTTAGGATCTACTTTGCCCTTTTCTAGATGCCTTCTCATATGGCATAGATGGCTTTCTAATGGCGAGTTCGAGAGCTTGCGACCTCCAAAAGCTTCCACAAGTAAGTTCATGGTTTCTTCAACAGATGTTCTAAAGTCAAGAGGTTCTTTGAGGTAGTACATTTGTGCCTACTACTTCCATCTCAGTACCACACTTGGTTCCTCCCGACTTACATGCTCATCGCCAGGTCAGCAGTGACTCTTTCCCCCGAGTTCTTGCCACATTTGCGTGGTCTTCAACCAAGTCTTCAATTACCTCTTCAACTACCACAAGCGAGTTCGAGTTCGGTGGTTTCTTGTGGTTCTTCATAGATACTACAAAGAGAGGCTCGGGTCGATGAAGCTCACATATCTTCTTCAACAGTTGCTCAACAACAACTTTGTCCAAAGATCGTAGACTTGACAACCTCTTGGCGCGAGAGTCGAGAATCTCCACAGCTTGATTATGGTCAAGGGCTCACCAATAGCCTCTTCTTCCTCTTCTACTGATGCTTCCTCTTGGATTCTTTGAGCTTCCAAGTTTTTCAGTTCTTTCCCTTTTCCATGTTTCTGTTTATGAATGATTTCTTTTCTCCTCTTGGAAAGGGGTTCATCATCTTTTTCAGCCACAGTAGACTTCCTCTTTCTACTGGCTTCCTTTTGTTGTTCCCTCAAGATTTCAACAACTGTTCTTCTTGCAGCAACAGCAGGGTCAGTAACCTCCACTGGACCCTCAGCAGACTCAGCAGTCTGTGCCGTTTGCTTCTTTGTTTTCTTTGAAGGCTTTGAAACTTCAGTTATCTTCCTTGTATCTCCATCCTTTCTTTTCTCAGCAACTTTCTTTGGTGCAAAGAGAGTTTAATGATTTCTTTTAGGTTGCTTGACTGCGCTCACCACCAAAGATCACCATCATCTCCACCATTATCATCATCAGCAGCTTCTCTAGCAACCTCATCATCATCATCTAGACCAGGAATAGCATAATCAATTTCCTTCTTATATCTAGATTGATTTATCTTTTCAGATGCTACATCAGGGATTTCCAAATGATTCAGCAGGGTCTGAACCATCAATCCTAAGGGTAAGGCCTTGGATTTCCTCTTTCCCTCTTTTTCCTCCTTGAAAAACTTCTTCATATAGTGAATGAAGTAACCAGCCCAATCAAACTTCATGCTCTTGCAGATGATTATCATCAACTCTATCTTGGGTCCTGATAGAGTATCCATACTTCCAACTAGTCCAAGTATGTTTTTAGCAATGAGTTTGCTCAAGAGACTCAGATTCACTTCCAATATGTTTGCGATTGATGCCTGAATGGATTTGATGGTCGCATTTGTTTTGATCTGATCAACAAACACCATTCTGTCCAATCCCATTGCTTCAGGATTGACTGAGCCATTCACTACTTCATCAAATCCAAAGACTTCCCTCAGTAGACTGGGGGAAACTTCAATTTCTTGCCCATTCACAACAGTTTTAAATGCTTCAGTTCCTTCCTGTATTTGAATGTTTCTCCAAGAACTGACAACATTTGTGTAAGAAATTGTCTCCAGTCTTATATTGAGCACATTCTCCAGACCGGCATATCTTCTTATTCTTTGACCAATGTTGATGGCCAGTTCAGTTCTGTTTGCATCCTCAACAAAGCCTCTAACACTTTGGCTTGATTCAATCTGGACATCAACCTTTTCCGCCATTTGTATGAGAAGAATAAGATGAAGAAGATTGATTCTCAAATCTGTGTTCACACAGTGTAGAAATCGCAATGATAAAGCAGATTTGCAAGTAGAGAATCTGCTGTGTGATAGCCCGTATAAATAGACAGTGATTAGTTGTAAATCATCGATGCACGTGCACATTGATGCTTGACCATGATTAATCTGGATAAATGTTGTCTTGACACGTGGCCCCATTACTCCTCCATAACGCTTTGTAACCGTTAGATCATGTTAACCATGGTAATAAAGGATATAATAAATATCCCGCCAAATCGCTTTTGACTTTAATAAAATTTGGTGAGTAACGCCCATTCAAAGGGTAATCCTCGGCGAGGTGGGCTCGGCGATCTCTCGATAAATAGGCTTCACTGAATTTGACATAAGTACTCTACTGAACCTTGTTTTCTTCTTGTTTTGTTCAATTGATAATACAAGATGAAGTTTAATACCAATGACTGATCTGTCAAGTGAGCTCACCCAACATGACAAAGACCAATCCCCTTGGCAACCTCATTTGCTCAATTGTCCAAACATAAGTACATGGAATTGTTGATACCAATGACTAATCTGCTAAGTGAGCTCACCCATCATAGCAAAGACTAATCCCCTTGGTGAATTCCAGTACACTGCTGATCATCAGTCAACTTTTATAATTCCAAGTTCAGTCCTTAGTTTAGCAAATCTTTCACTATCAAGTGGTTTAGTAAAAATATCAGCAAGTTGATCTTCAGTGGGGATGTATAGAACCACCACATCTTTCTTTTCAACATGATCTCTTATAAAATGGTGTCTCACATCAATGTGCTTGGTTCTTGAGTGTAAAACAGGATTTTCTGTGATTGCAATTGCACTTGTGTTATCACACATAATTGGAATTTCCTTTTCTTCAATTCCATAATCCCTTAATTGTTGTCTTAGCCATAGTACTTGTGCACAAAGACTTCCAAAGAAGAATGTATTCACTTTTCAAAGAGTGGAAGTTGATATAGAATTGCTTTCTTGCTAAACCAGGTCTATTTCCCATTAACCGCGCGGTGTTCCTGAGGTGCTTTTTCTATCAATCTTGCATCCAAAGATAATCGAATCTGAGTAGGATATAACTTTGAAGCTTCCTTCCTTGAATACCATATCCCTACTCTCAAAGTCTCTTTTAGATACTTGAGAACTCTCTTGACTGCACCTAAATGAGTTTCTTTAGGTTTAGATTGAAATCTTGCACAAACACCTACATCAAAGGATATATCAGGTCTGCTGGCAGTAAGGTACAGCAGACTGCCTATCATCCTTTTGTATAAGGTCTGATCAACATCTTTGCCTTCTTTATCTTCATCCAATCTGATATTTGTACTCATAGGGGTTGAATTTTTAGTGCTGTTTTCCATACCAAACTTCTTCAGCAATTCCTTGGTGTACTTGGTTTGATGAATGAAGATTCCATCTTTCATTTGTTTAACTTGCAATCCCAAGAAGTAAATCATTTCCCCCATCATACTCATTTGGAATTTGCTCTTCATTAGATTTGCAAACTTTTCACAAAGTAAATCATTTTCAGAACCAAATATTATGTCATCCACATAAATTTGTACCAGCAGGGTGCTGTCCCCTTCACTGATTCTGAAAAGTGTCTTGTCAATAGTGCCTTTAGTAAAACCATTATCCACCAAGAATTGAGATAGAGTCTCATACCATGCTCTTGGTGCTTGTTTCAATCCATAAAGTGCTTTGTTGAGTCTATACACTTTATCTTCTTGATCTTTAACTTCAAATCCAGGAGGTTGCTGAACATATACTTCCTCCTCTAGAATACCATTCAAAAATGCACTCTTGACATCCATTTGATATACTTTGAAGTTCTTATATGCAGCATGTGCCAAGAATAATCTTATAGCTTCCAATCTTGCAACAGGTGCATAAGTTTCGTCAAAATCTATTCCTTCTGCTTGAGAATAGCCTTTTGCAACTAGTCTAGCCTTGTTCCTTACAATGGTACCAGATTCATCAAGTTTATTTCTGTATACCCACTTAGTACCAATGATATTTGCATGACTTGACCTTTCAACTAGTGTCCAAACTTGATTTCTTTCAAATTCATTTAATTCTTCTTGCATAGCAATTATCCAATTTGGATCTGAAATTGCTTCTTCAACAACTTTAGGTTCCATTTGAGATAGAAAATAAGTAAACATTGCTTCCAGTTGTCTTCTAGTCCTCACACCTTGATGTACATTGCCAATAACTTGTTCAGCAGGGTGATTCCTTAACCATTGTGGATTCTGATTATTTTGATTATTAGGAACCTCATCTTGATGTAGGTCTCATTGTAGCTTCTTCTACTGAGGGTTCAAGAGATCCTTGAACTGCTTCGATTGTTGCATCGATAACATTACCAAAGAGGGTGTTCAAGAAGGCGATGATCGAAAACTTTTAAGTCATTGAATCTTTCCAAAACTTCAACACAATCTGGATCAGTGATTTGTTGATTCTCAAAGAGTTCACAATCTTCATCTTCCATACCAGTAAACTTAGGTTCATCAAACACAACATGGATTGTTTCTTCATGTTTTAGTGACCTTTTGTTCAGTACCCTGAATGCTCTGCTGACTGAAGAATATCCCAAGAAAATTCCTTCATCTGATTTTGGTTGGAATGTTTTCAAATGAACTTTGTGATTCAGGATAAAACACTTACTTCCAAATGGATGGAAATAGGATATGTTAGGTTTCCTTCCATTCCAAACCTCATAAGGTGTCTTCAGCAGCTTCTTGTTTACTGATGTTCTGTTTTGTGTATAGCATTCTGTATTGACTGCTTCAGCCCAATATCTTTCAGGTAGCAATGCTTCACAGATCATTGTTCTTCCTGCTTCCTTTAAAGTCCTGTTTCTTCTTTCAGCAACCTCATTTTGCCAGCAGCAGCAAGTTGATGTAGTACACCATTCTGTTCACAATATTCTCTTATGACTTTGTTGAGAAATTCAGTACCCTGATCTGATCTTATCTTTATTACTGTTAAACTTTTCTCATTTTGTAATCTCTTCAAAAGATTAGGCATGCTTTGAAGTGTTTCACTTTTCTTGTTCATAAATATTACCCAAGTGTACCTAGAGTAATCATCCACAACCACTAAGGTGTACTTCTTTCATGTTACACTTGTTGGAGTTATTGGTCCAAAAAGATCCATATGCATTAGCTCCAACACTCTATTAGTTGATTGTTTGGTTTTTGACTTGAAGCTTGACTTTATCTGTTTACCCTGCTGACATGCATCACATATAGCATCCTTTTTGAATGTGATCTCAGGTAAACCAATCACCAGCTTCTTCTTCACCAACTGATTGATATCATCAAAGTTTAAATGATTCAACTTTTTGTGCCATAGCCAATTTAGTTCTGACTTGGTATGCACAATCAGGCAAGTTTCTGGAACTGCAGTAGACCAATCCACAAAATACATATTCTCATTGTCTTCACCAGCCAAGTACAACTTGATCACCTCTTTCACCAATGACAATACAGATTGTTTTTGTCAAAAGTGACCTTGTATCCCTTGTCACGAGAATTGTCCAAAGGCTTAGTAAGTTGTAGTCCATCCTTCCACATATGCAACATTCTTGATTGTAAGTCCATTCCTCACAAGTGTGCCATATCCTCTTGTATATCCAGTGTATTCTTGTTGCCAAAATTTACCCTTGGACCATCTTTTGCCACAAAGTTTGTTAAATAAAGCTTTATTCTTTGTCATGTGTCCGGAACATCCACTTTGTCAAAGTACCGCATACACCCTACAAAACAAAGTTAATGCATTTTAGGTACCCAAACCTGTTTGGGTCCATAGTGGTTAGTGGCAAGCATGACCCTTGGTATGTTTCCATAAGGTCTTCTCATGAATGTGTCATACTTTGGTTCATACTTTGGTTCATACATGTATTCCACACATCCATAAGTTCTAACAAAGAGGTTGTGTAGGAATCACATATGTTTTATGGCCTTTTGGTTTATAATGTTGTTTGAAGTGATTCTTGGTGTTAGAAGCATTAGTATAACCATTTGTTTGTCATCTGTTAGAATGTATACGTAATATGGAGTCTGCTGAGGTCTTGTGTAAGTCCTCTGCTGATCCCATTGCCTAGGTTTTACCCTAGTTGCATGGTTATACTTGTTGTTTCTAACAGTAGGTACAGGAGTATTCCAATCATCATCAGTGGGGAACAGTCTACCTTTCCCCCTGAGATAAGTATCCCTTGAATGATTAACATTTTTGGGTTTAGGATTCTTATCCTTGGAATATTTCTGTTTCTTACCCTTCTGTGGTCCAGCGGACTTGGTAGCAGGTCTGCTATCAGCAGGCTTAGAAGGCACAACAATCCTATTTTTAGATTTACTCTTTTTATTAGGAGCTGTTGACTTCTTTGACTTCTGATTTTGCTTCCTTGAAGCATTCTCATTGGGTTTTACTGCCTCAGCAACCTTACTGGGAGTTGAATCTAGTGCAGGCACAAACTTAGGACCAATTCTGATACTAGGTTCAGTGACCTTACTGGATCCACTCTTGTTAGAGTGTTGAGTTCCAAATCCAAGCCCCGCTTCTGTCACCACCATAAGGCTTTCCAGATTTGTATGCGGCGGAGGAACCGGATGGTTCAAATTGATTCGTGGGTCTTTGGATGATCAGCAGCTTACACCCGATTCTCGTCCCAACATCTTTTCCTTACCTTTGAGAACCCTTAATTCAGCTTTCAATCTTCCAACTTCTAACTCAAGAGCTTCTTTTCAGCCTTCACAATCTCATAACCAGATTGTATTATCCTCAATTGATTAAGGATGGCATCCAAAGTCTCATTATTGTCAGAATTTCTAGGATTTGAACCACAAGTTGATTCACAATCACTTCCAGCAGGAGTATTGATAGATACGAGTGTTGTATACCTCCTCGCCATCCATATTGGCCATCAAAGCATAATCTTCCATATCGCTGAAATTATCTTTGTGTCATCCGATTCATTTCCTTCAGATTCAACTTCATACCCTGATTCATCTTCAAAGAACCATAGCCTTCTTGCCATGTCTTCTTTGTTGACTCTTGGTCTTGATGAGTGTCCGACAATCGAGTCTAAAATATCCAGGCTTCTTGCGGTTGAAGCAAAGATAATCGTGTTCCTTGCCTTGTTTTAACTCGGGGCGATCGAGTTTGAAGTGTCCTGGTTTCTTGCAATGAAAGCACAGATAGTCATTATCTTTTTTGGTTCTTCTTTCCTTCTTTCAAGAGGCCACTTTGTGAAATTTCTTGAAAGGGGCCTTTCCGCCTTCATCATCCTGATTTTCTTGCTCAAGAGGGCCAATCTGCTCTTGCATTTCATCCAGCCAGATCATCTTGTCCTCCTGATGTTTCTTCTTGATGTGAAGCAGCCAATGCAGTGGTCTTTGGCTCTTCCTTTTCAGTCTCAGGTACAAGATTTTTGCTAAATTCATAAGCCTTGAGATCTGAAAACAATTTGAAGGTATCTTCTTCATGCAACTTTCTCATTTCTTCAATTGCAGTCACCTTAATTTTCCAAACATCTTTTGTAGGTAGAGCTTCCAAGATTTTGGTGTTTATTTCCTCTTTTGAATAACTTACACTCAGCAGAGTAAGTTCGTCCAAGATTGCATTCAATCTTGATTCCATTTGCTCAATGGTTTCATTTGGCAGCATCTTGAACTTTTGAAACCTTTTTCTGGCTACACTGATTTTATTCTTCTTTATTGCATCAGTGCCTTCACAGATCAAATGTATCTTGTCCCAAAGAGCCTTTGCAGTTTTGCAATCTTTAACCTTCATGTACATATTTCTATCCAAGGTTCTATAAATGATATCAATAGCAATGTTGTTGAGGTTTGCTCTTTTTCTGTCTTCTGCATTCCATTCTCTTTTTGGTTTAGGAATGTACTCGGGTTGTGTCCCATCTTATTCTTGCCTTGGTAATCTCTAGTGGTCCATCAGTTAGTACATCCATCATCTCATCATGAGTTGCATCAAGGTAAGCATGCATTCGACGTTTATACTCATCAAATCTATCTAGAGAGCACATCAGCATAGTTCTAGCATACTGTGTGTTATCCATGATGCAAGTTTTGAAAATCAGTAACTTGAAAGAAAGTTTCAAAGAATTTTCACAAGCACAACAAGTAGGATTTCTTCAGAACAGAAGCACTGCTCCGATACCAATTGTTGGTCCCTTGAAAAGGCTTTGGTTAAGTTTAGAGGGGGGGGGGGTGAATAAACTTAACACTTAAAACTTTTGGAGTTAACAAATTATGCAACTTCAAAGAAATGCTTGATACTTGATGAGTCTGCTGAGACCTCGATAACTGGCCGATAAATGATAGTCATCGACAGCTTCGATTTGCTTTGAATTTGTTCAAATGGAATAATATCAAAATTAAGCCTTGCTACTTGTTGTTAAGTATGATACCAAGTATTAGATACTCAGTGGTGTATGTGTGTGATTTCAGTTGCTAGATTCAGTAGGTTGATGTGTAAAATAAACTAAGTGCAGAATGTAAATGCTGAAAGTAAATAGGCAGTTTTATAGTGGTTCCAGGTGGTGTAATCCTGTCAGTCCACTCTTCTCCTGTGATGTTGGAGGAAATTCACTAGAGATCTTTGGTGTAGCTTTTACAAAGATTCCTAAGTTGTTTGTCCTTCACCAATAACTATGGCTTCACAAACCTGGCCCCGAAACAGTAGGATTGTTTGCTCCCGAGTCTTCCACTTTGGTCCTTGAAGGGTAGGATTGCCTCTTCACCACTCCACCACAAACAACAGTCTTTCACACCCAACAGATGCTTCACTGTCTTGAGCAGGTTCTTTATAAAATAGAGAGTGAATCAAGTAAATGATTCGATTCTGGCAAACTTGATTAGGATGAAGTAATTAGCAGCTTGCAGGCTTCAAGTGTGTATGCTTGATATAGCTTGAATGTAGAATACACTTGAAGTAATTCACTGGATCAGTAGCTTTATGCTCGATGAAGTTCAAAGAGGTGTTTTTCAAATTTCGAGTTATCTCTTAAAGTTTATCCAAAATTCATCATCTTGTTTCTAAGTTGAAAGTCCTCTATTTATAGGTTGGAATGCATGTGACTTGTATTTGAAATTCAAATGTAACCGTTCCTTGTTTTTGTCCCATATGATTTGCATTCAGTCACTATTCATAGGATCGACAAATTTGTCGAAATTCCTTTTGTGATCTGATCATCATCCCACCCTTTGACTTGTATCCAATGGATAAAAACATAAATCATCCCAACGTCTTTTTAATCTCGGCCTTTGATTTTCTTGATAAGTCGAGGGTAGTTGGTCTGTCCTTATCCATGTAATCATCCAATATAATTTTAAATTGATCGAGGTATATATCAGCAGGTTCATCAGTCTGCTGAAGTACCTATCAGTCTGCTGAACAACAATTTGCTGTGTATCAAATGTAATGCAGCTGATTTCTTTTATCTAACTTTTATTTGTGAAGTTAGATTACACCTTTTTAATTATAACTAAGTTCCAAACATCATCCAACTTATGGAACTTAGACCTTCAACACAAGGTATATGTAATCAGTTTAGGTCATCACAGACTTGCCTAAATTCTGATTCCATATCCTTGACTTTAATTACTAAGTTTGATCCCTTAGCCTTCTGTAACTAAGTTTGAGCCCTCAGCCTTCAGCCTTGGGTCTTGGCAGTATTGACTAGTCTATCGACATATCTACCCCTACTCGACTAGACTAGTCTGGCGAAGTCGGTGACCATTCTGATGCTTGTTTGATCAAACCTATTTATGAATCAAACTCTAATAAACCTATACAATTGATCTAGACATCTTTTTGCCTTTGCACTATAACGACTAGTATGGCACTCATCATCAAAACTAAGAAATAAGTCCAACACTCCCTAACCTTATGCATTATCGTTCCATGTACAAGGAAGGAGCGGGTCAGGTTTATGACGCCAGGTTGAGGGAGTTTAAAGCCGGTGAAGACATTGGGGTCAAGTACGCCAGACGCCGCCCGCTTCTCGTAGTCTTTGCATAAACCCCATCTTCAACAGAGCGAGACTGATTGTTTCTCCTTATGTTGTTAAAAACTTTGAAACTTTTTGCCCAAGTTCTTGTATTTGGCTTATACTTTGTGGTGTCCTGCCCACTATACTTTGGCTTTATTTGGTTTATTTTGAATTTAAATGTTCAAATACTTTCTTATGGATGTCCCCTTTCCCCCAAGTGGCATGGCATGCACATCGACGGTTTGGATGACATACTAAGTTTTGATAAAATTCTGGCCTGACCTGCAGACATAGGAGGTTTGACTTTTGCAAACCTTCTGAGTATAACCTGACTCAGTTAACAACCCTGTCCTGGCCTGAGGACTCGGGAAGCTTGTGGTATTCAAGCTTTCTGAGTCTGACCTGCAAGCCTCAGTTAAATTCTGGCCTGACCTGCAGACTTAGGAGGTTTGACTTTTGCAAACCTTCTGAGTATAACCTGACTCAGTTAACAACCCTGTCCTGGCCTGCGGACTCGGGAAGCTTGTGGTATTCAAGATTTCTAAGTCTGACCTGCAGGTCTCAGTTAAATTCTGGCTTGACATGCAGACTTAGGAGGTTTGACTTTTGCAAACCTTCTGAGTATAACCTGACTCAGTTAACAACCCTGTCCTGGCCTGAGGACTCGGGAAGCTTGTGGTATTCAAGCTTTCTGAGTCTGACTTGCAAGAACTCAGTTAATCGAAACATGTTGTATTACACAGATTGAAAATGTATAACAGAAAATTATATCTTTATTAGAAATCAATGGTGTTTGATAACACTTTTTATTGAAAGTAACAACATAAATGAAAAGACAGAAACAAGCCTAGAATCGTCTCAAGCATAAAATTTTCTAAGGTTTGCTGCATTCCAACTCCGCGGTATGGTCTGGCCAATCACATTAGCTAGCTGGTAAGCACCTTTGCCATGAACCTTTACCACCCTGTACGGGCCTTCCCAGTTCGGGTTAAGCTTTCCTTGGGGACCCTGTTTGCTGACCTCATTCTTTCGCAGTACCAAGTCTCCTTCTTTGAAGTACGAATGTTTAACTTTAGAGTTGTAGTATTGTGATATTCGCTGTTTATATTTCGCCATTCGGATATAAGCCACTTCCCTAGCTTCTTCCAAGTTATCCTTGGCGTGTCTGAGCTCGAGGTCTTGATCTGCGCTTGTATGGAGCTCGGTCCTCGGGGAGGGGAGCCCTATTTCAGCCGGAATAACTGCTTCACACCCATAGGCTAAGGCAAAAGGAGTTTCTCCGGTAGCCGAGTTTGGAGTCGTTCGGTATGCCCAAAGTATGTTGGGCAAATGCTCGACCCAGGCTTGTCCTCTTCTTCCAATCTCTTTTTCAACCCAACCTTAAAATTTGCTGTTTATGCGCTTCCACTTGGCCGTTGGCCTGGGGGTAACCGACAGAGGTAAAGTGTTGGACTATACCCAGCTCGGCACACCATGACCTGACTATTCTATCATCGAACTGCGTTCCGTTATCTGACACCAGGATCTTGGGTATCCCAAATCGGCATTTATACTCTTCCATAAAATTTCGTATGACTTTGCCCGTGATGGTGGTCAAGGCCTCTGCTTCCACCCACTTAGTAAAGTAATCAACGGCTACAACAAGAAACTGTAAGTTACCTGGTGCTCGGGGAAGGGGTCCAACCAAATCTACCCCCCACTGGTAAAAGAGCCAAGGAGAGACCAAGGGGATCATGTTCTGTGCCGGCTGGTGAGACAAGTTATCGTGCACCTGGCATGACTTGCACCTCATTACCAGGTCGTTTGCATCGCCCTGCATGGTCGGCCAATAATATCCAAACAAACGGCATTTGTGAGCCAGTGTCCGGGCTCCTGCGTGATTACCACAAATGCCGAGGTGGATTTCCCTGAGTAGATAGTTTCCTTCCTCTGGGGTAGCACATCTAAGCCATGGTGATACAAACGATCGTCTGTAAAGGATATTATCGAAGAGAGCATATCTGCTTGCTTGTAGCTTTATCTTCCTGGACTGAGCCTTGTCATTTGGCAAACTACCATGTTTTAGATAAGAGGTTATAGGGTCCATCCAGGTGGCTTGTTGGCTGATCGGTTGAACTTCACTTGGGATATAACTTCGTTCGGCCAGCTGTTCCACCAGGACTTTTTTATCTGAAAAGAAGTTAGATGCCAGTTTGGAGAGGGCATCGGCCTTTTTGTTCCTAGATCGATAGACCTGCTCTATCTGGACTGACTTGAAGTTTTTTAGCAAAGCCTGTGCTGCTGCCAGATACTTTTTCATCGATTCCTCCTTTGCCTCATATTCACCTTTAACGTGATTGACTACCAACTGGGAGTCACTGAATACATGTAGGTTATCTGCCCCAAGCTTAATGGCTAGCCGGAGCCCGGTAATCAAAGCTTCATACTCCGCCTCATTGTTTGTTGCCATGAAGTTAAAACGTAACGCATACGGGAATTCTTCCCCTCTTGGGCTGAGGAGCAAAAGACCTGCCCCCGCTCCTTCTTTTCCAGATGCTCCATCAACGAAAAGGGTCCAGGTATCGACCTGCCCTGCTGGTTGTTCTTTCTCTATCTCAACCTGAATTCCTTCGGCCAAGAAGTCCGCTAAGGCCTGGGTTTTGACGGCAGTTCGGGGTTGGTAATCCAGGTCATATTCTGCCAACTCGATAACCCATCTGGCTAATCTTCCAGAAGTGTCTGGCCGTGCCAAGATCTGGCGTAGTGGTTGGTCCGTGACCACAGTGATGGAATGAGCTTGAAAGTATGGTCGTAACTTTCTAAAGGCGTGTACCAGAGCTAAATCTAGCTTTTCCACGATGGTATACCTGACCTCCGGTCCATGTAAGGCCCGGCTTACATAGAACACGGGTGTTTGTATCTATCCCTCTTCTCTGATTAAGACTGCACTGATCGCCTCGTCGACCACCGCCAAGTATAAAAGCAGAGTTTCACCTTCCCGAGGAGACGTCAGGGTTGGTAGCTCAGCCAAATATCTTTTAAGATCTTTAAATTCCTTTTGACTGTCCTTACTCCATTGGAAAGGGCTTGCTTTCCTCAGGATCTTAAAGAACGGTATAGCACGCTGTGCTGATTTGGATAGGAACCTACTCAGGGCGGCCATACGACCTGTTAGCCTCTGCACCTCCTTGATGCTTCTGGGTGGATGGATCACGATTTATATATCACAATACATAATTAAAGGATTTAACTACTACAAGGGGGTTAAGATCATGTTACCAATAGTAGGAAGAGAAGCCAAGATCTTCCGATGTGTTCTCCAAACGGCGGTTGGTGGACACCCTTCTTGATACACGAACCTCCTCGATATGCAACACCAAGAAAAACTTAGAGTTTTTCTTCTTCTAAAACCCAAGACAAGAAAACTAATTATTTCTCTCCTTTTTCTAAGGTGGTCGAAATTTGCCAATGTTCTAAGGCTTGGGAGAACTCTCTTTATATAAGAGAGTAAACCTTGTCCTCCAAGGATTAAATAATTAAGAGATAATCATTACATTAATCCTTTATTTCAAATAAAAGATAAATAAAATGATTATCCCAAACAAATTAGGATAAATCATATTATTATCTAATATTCCATGAATTATCATTTAACAAATAAATGATAAATCACATGTCAAATAATTATCCAAGAAAACTAATTTCTCTCTAATTAAATGATGATATTGGCGCCACTTGTAGGGTTTACTAAGCCCACATAAAATGTCTTTTATGTGTATTATATTATTTAGCCCAACTAAATAATATCCATGCATATCAATTAATTAGCCAGCCAATTAATTATCACTGAGGCCCAAATAACAAGATTATTAGTCCGAATTACAGAAGTCACATCGGGGACCATGGACCTATAACCAGTAGCTCCAATAATTAATTATTCATCGAACCGAATAAGTACATTAATTATTAATTCCGGGATTACGCCACCATAATCCCGAAACTGAACTCTACCGATTATAGATGTATACTTATACTCAACCCATAGAGTGAATAAGCGTCCATTGATATAATCACTACATACGGATTAACCCTCCATAGACTATCCATTCTGAGTGGGATATCTCCGTAAACCCGACACAAAATATCTTATCCTTATTTACCATTAACCCCCTGATGACCAATTAGTTCACATATCTGACTAGTGATCAATTAGTCTAATATGAACTCCCGGGATCGATCACTTTCTTAGGGATAACAAATAAGGGATCTGTCTCTACTTCCCGCAGGAAGGAATGGATTCCATGTCTTTGAAAATCGAGAACTACTCACTCATCCGGAGATAGTGCCAATGAGAAGTGGCTTGGAACACATATTTAAGTGAACCGTAACTAACACATCAAACAAGACCCGGGAAGCAAAGACACCACAGTGATCACTTCAGATTAAGGTTGATCCATATATGATCATCTAAAGATTTAATATGATTCCTCGATTACGGAATTATATCGAAAATTCGAGATTAAATCGGTCCAGTCTATATATGAATGCCATCATATATAAATGCCCCACGAGGTACCTCTACCGGCAGTCCGGATAAGACTATCACACCCTAAGGTGTTCAGGCGCATTATTGGTGTTTTAATCAAGAGACCCTAAACTCGATTAAGTTCACCACGGACTACTGCTTAAGTATATCACTACTAACTCAATCCTCACGTGTAATCCATACACCGAAAGTTAAGTGGTTACATCTGATATATACTTAGGGTTTGCAAAGAAGATGTATACTATATAAGCACGAAGCAAATAAGATGAATAATAAAATCTGTCATTTATTAATTTAAAACAATTACAAAATTGTCTTTCGGGCACTACATCTAACAATCTCCCACTTGCACGAATGACAAGCAATAATTGTTTTAGAGCACACCCACTAACTACTACAACAAGAACTACAACATCATCTTTAAGGCTTCAACCTTATCCGGGTTGGCCTTAATTCCTTCCTTTGAAATCATATACCCCAGGAATTTTCCTGACCTGACCCCAAACGTGCATTTCTTGGGGTTGAGTTTCATTTGGGTCTGCCTGAGTACCTCAAATACTTCTCGGACGTCGGTCATGTACTGATCCAGAGACCTGCTCTTGATCAAAAGATCGTCCACATAGACTTCCATGCATTTCCCGATCTGCTTCTCAAAAATTTTATTCACTGCTCTTTGATAAGTGGTCCCGGCGTTCTTTTAATCGAACGGCATGGTAACATAGCGAAAGTTCCTTCTTCTATTATGAATGCTGTTTTTACGCATCGTCTGGTCCATTGCAATTTGGTGATAACCCTTATATCGCCTAGAAATGCAAAACTTCAAAACCGACCGTTGAGTCGACTAACTTGTCAATTTTGGAAGTGGGTAGCAATCCTTGGGACACGCCTTGTTCGGTCGGTGAAATCCACGCCACATTCACCAAATACCGTCTGGCTTTTTACCAAAACCGGGTTGGCAAGCCATGTCGGGTAGAATACCTCTCGTATAATCCCGGCTTGGAGCAACTTCTCCACTTCCTCCGGATAGCCTCCATTCTATCTTTTGCCAATCGTCTCTTCTTTTGCCGAATCGGTTTCGGGTTGGGTCGACATGAAGCTTGTGCGGGGGCCAGCTCGGGTGATGAGCCTGGCATGTCCTCTGCCTTCCATGCAAATACATCTCTAAACTCTTTCAATATTTTTACAAGTTCTCGCCTTGAGTCGATCTGGGATCCATGATCCTATGTTGGTAGACAGGCCTTCATGTTCATTTCCCATTTACCACCTCAATTTTGTCGCCTGAGGACCGCTTTTCTTCTTCATCACAGGAGCAATTCTTCCACATAAACTTTGTTGCACCATCATCTTTCCATTAACGGTGGCCGTGTAGCGACTCTGATCGTTTCCACATCACCTTTAATTTCTCACTGTCCCTTGCCAAGTCGAGAACTTCATACTTATGTGAGCCGGGGAGATTACCGCTCGCAGATCTATCAGGGCAGGTGTTCGGTAAAAACGTGTTTTAAATTTATAAACCGAAACACCCCAAGTATAAGGATCGTAGTATAGGATGTTTACGGATCGTCCTAAGGGAGTGGAATGTTTATCGGATCAAGGAACAATTATTCTAACGATTATGTCACAATTATCTATCTAAACTACTAAACTAAGGCTGAAACTAACTAAAACCTAAACCTAAGAATTAAAAATAGAAAGCAGAAATAAAACAAGCTGAAAAATAAGAAAACAGAAAGCCAGACGAGCGTTCACTTTGGTGAACGCAGCGTGCAAAACGTCCCCTAACGGACGGGCGTCGCTATTGCGGACGAGCGTCCAACTACGAACTGGATCAGAAAATATGCAGAAAAAACAGCAGGACACTAGGGTTTATAAAACTAGAACTTAACTAAACTTAATCTAAACGATTCGATTAATAAACAATAAAGGAAAACACAGCGAGGCAACGAATCCACCCATCAACCAACAACCCCCAACTAGATGGTGATCTAAGATGTAGTTTTTAGTAGTGATTTATTCACGAATCCAATTAAATATCTTTAATCAAATTCTAGGGTTTCGTTTATCTCTTCAAATAAACTAAACATGCAATCAACACGAAATCACGAGGTTGTTTCCAACTCTTACTCAACAAATCATGCATAATCTCTTAAAACACGAATAATTGCATCACTTGAACGAAATAAAACTTAAACCAATATATTTTCATACATAGATCCAAGCATATAGATATAGATAAATCGTTTCATCAAATCGTTAATTCCAACAAAACATGATCAATACAAAACAGCATCCAAAGTGATGAAAAACTATAAATTAAACTCACTAATCATAAAGCATCGAACTCTCTAGTTGGTTGTGTTGATGATGGGCTTCCTCCGTCGACTCACTGCAAGGCTTTTAGCCAACAATCATGTTGAATATGATTGTTGGGTGGGAGATTTGCATCTCTGTGAAATTAGGGTTCTCTGGCCGCAGCTTTTTGGTGTATTTGCGATCTCAATTATTTGGTATCCATTAGGGTTGAGAGGCTGCTGCTATATATAGAGTTTCAAGTCGGTTAGGGTTAAGTCGGCAACGGACGCTCGTCTGGTCTTGTGGACGCCCGTCCGGTGGATCTTGACTTTACCTTAGACGTCCGTCCATGCTGCGTCCAAACTCTCTGTATGTGATTTCCTCTCCTGGACGCTCGTCCATGAAATCAAACGCCCGTCTAGAATGGACGGGATTCGGACGCTCGTCCAAGGTGCTGAGGGTCGGATTTCTTCATCTTTATCCAATTTCTTCAAGCCAATTCCAACTCTATCTTGAATAATTCGACTTGAGCTTCATTTATCCACTTATAGCACTCGAAAATCAACACCTACATGATAAATAAACAATGCAAAAATGTAATAAAATCCAAATAATAATAATTCCATTAAATCAACACTTAAAATCATCAATTTTGCACATACAACCCTCTTAAAATCATCTTTATTAAATAATTACACTTAAACCCTTAATTCTCATGTAAATTATGAAAATGTGGGGAAAATAATAATGAAATACACCCTTAATAATCATATAAATGTGGCCTTAACAACTCCCCCACACTTAACTTTTTGTACGTCCTCGGACAAAACAATCAAAACTATAGCTCAACTTTATAAATAATCCACATAGATCTCTAACTCACGTAACAGAAGATACAACAACTATAGCAAATGATACCAACACAGAGATAGATTCGGTGTAAGTGTGACAAGCCATTCTCAATCTAGCAAGCCTTTCAAAGAAATATCCTCTCGTAAAATTCCAATGACTATCCTAGTAGTGCAGACGATAATAGCTCCACTCAAAGCCTTCCCACGCACTCAGTAGGATAATCCCTACAGCATATCATGCGGTTTATACTGGGTATAAGATCCATGATAACAAAGACTTCACTTTATTCTTACTCATCATTTTTCAAAATTTTCAAATTTGACGCATATCAGAATGAGCTCTTACCCATCATAGTAGAATAGGATGTTTCGTGATAACACCCTACCTTACTCAAATCATAAGGTAGCTATAAACTGACTGTCGTGAGCTATTGGTCATCATAGTGGTATAGGACATTTCGAGATAACGCCCTACCGCACTCCAATCATAAACCAGCTTCCGACAAACGTATTTATTAATAATTGCTCACTCACTTTATTTATTCACTTTCCAAAGTCATAAGTTACATCTCACCTATCACATTCAAACTTTATGATATTCACATTACCACGGTCTAACTAAGGTGTTACTATACTTGACCTTCCTAAGATAAATCATTAAAAATAATGAAAGGATATAATTCAAAAGTCATGCTTCAAAATCAAAGGCTTTCGTGAGTGAAAAAAACGAAACTATCTCCATAAAAGTAAAACATGCTATAATTATCTCACTAAGTCACATACTATCATCGTTAGAAAACTACAACTAGCAAGCATCTAGTTCCAATTATACGCTCGAGACTCACAAAAAATTTTAAATTCCGCAAAAATTTAACATTCACTCATATTTCAAAGGATATAGCATAAAAACATACCCAAACACCCCCCCACACTTAAATCACATTATGTCCTCAGAATGTGCCAATATAAAAGAAAAGAAAACTTAGCTAGTTTCAACAGTGGTTGTCGGATGAAAGTTGGCAGAGGTCAGGCCGGAGCATGAATATACCGCAACAACTCGAATAGACAACACTGGACATAAAAGCTTGTGAACCTGCTCAAAAGTATCTGCAACACTCGACATACCATATAATCTCGGGGTACACGGGGTATATGAGCAACACATAACACAAAACACTTACAATGAACGTAAGAGGAATAACCATCAACACAAAATCAACTAAAGTATTATTACTAAAACAATAAAACAAAACAAGAAAAGAAAACAAACAAAGAAAACTAGGTTGCCTCTAGAGCGCTCTTTTAATGTCAATAGCTTGACACAAAGTTCAAAAGATCAACCCGGATCGGGCCACTTTGGTTTGACTACCGCCACCTCGATGATCGGAATCGGGAGAGCACCAAGCGGAAATGATTTTCACCACAACAACAAGTCAAGTGCGCAATAAGTTCATTAAACTTCTCTCCAAACTACACCGACTCTCTTCTTCTTGCTCTTTGCGCACGATAGGCATAGACATAGTGGTATGATCGGAAGTGTCGTGGAAGGTACCTCACGGGTGGATATAGGAACGTCATCATCATCTGACTCAAAGAAATAAGATGGAACCTCTTCACAAATCATGACATCTGTATTCTCATCTCTTCTTTGGAAATAAAGAAGCTCCGGCTTTTCCTTTGGTTGCCCAAAATATTTCTTAAGTCGATGGCCATTCACTTTAAAAGCTTGATTACCATACCCATTCAAAGTAATTACTCCACTTGGATTAACCTCGAGAATCTCAAAAGGACCAGACCATCTAGACTTGAGTTTACCCGGAAACAAATGAAGTCTAGTATTATAGAGTAAAGCCATTTCACCAACTTTGAATTCTCGGTCCTTGATCTTAGCGTCATGGAGTATCTTCGTTCTTTCCTTGCTTGAGTTTAGCATTCTCGCATGCATACGGAGTCCGAATTAAATCGAGCTCGTTCAATTGTAACAACCTTTTCTCCCCACAGAGTTGGCTATCAAAATTTAAGAATTTAATTGCCCGTAAAGCTCTGTGTTCAAGTTCGACAGTAAATGACAAGCTTTGCCATAGACCATTTGGAAGGGTGACGTGCCCATCGGGGTCTTGAATGCGATGACGATAGGCCCACAATGCGTCATCCAACTTAAGACTCCAATTAGATCGATTATTGTTCACGGTCTTCTCCAAAATTCTTTTCAAGCTCGGTTGCTTACCTCGACTTGGCCATTTGGTTTGAGGATGATATGGTGTACCAATCTTATGTTTGACACCATACTTCTCAAGGATCTTGTCAAGCGGCGCATTGCAAAAGTGAGTACCTTCATCACTAATGAGTGCTCTCGACGACGACCGAATCTAGTAAAGATATTCTTTTGCAAGAATTTCTTTACCACCTTATGATCATTAGTTTGAGTAGCTATGGCCTCGACCCACTTTGAAACATAATCCACACAGCATTTGAGGATATACTTATTACCACATGAGGATGGAAAGGGTCCCATAAAATCTATGCCCCATACATCGAAAACTTCGCATTCAAGAATGGGCTTAAGTGGCATTTCCATCCGACTACTCTGCCGTCCCGGTTCTCGGCACCTATCACAACCTTTACAAAAGGCTTACGCATCTTTAAACAGAGTCGGCCAAGAGAATCCAAATTTGAAGAATCTTTGCAACCGTCTTTGGTGTTCCATAGTGACCCCGGTAGGACCGCTATGGCATTGTTCCGTATATCCCATTGCTCGTGCTCAGGAACACACCGTCGAAGCAACCCGTCTTTACAGACCCTGAACAAATAAGGATCTTCCCAAACGAGATATTTAAGGTCGAAAAGAACTTTTCTTCTCCGATCGTCATATCCTCTAAATGACCACTCGCTAAATAGTTGACGTAGTCGACATACCACGGCCTAACCGCTTTCAAGCTTCATCAATTGCTCGGTTGGAAAATCAATTCTATATCATTGTGATTTTCTCGCACCCTCATTTACCAAGCGAGATAAATGATCAGCCACAATATTCTCACTACCTTTCTTATCTTTAATCACAAGGTCAAACTCTTGTAGAATTAAAATCCATCTAAGTAACCTTGGTTTTGCATCCGCTTTGTCCATAAGGTAGCGTAAAGCTGCATGATCTGTCCATACAATCACTTGAGATCCTAGAAGATAGCTTCTAAACTTGTCAATGGCAAAGACGACGGCTAAGAATTCCTTCTCAGTCGTAGTATAATTGCATTGAGCCGGGTTCAAGGTACGACTCGCATAATAGATGGGCCTGAACCTTTTATCCACTCTTTGACCTAAAACTGCGCCTACGGCATAATTAGAGGCATCACACATCAATTCGAAAGGCTTGGTCCAGTCAGGTGCAACTAAAATAGGGGCACTGATAAGCTTATCTTTCAAACAATTGAAAGCTTCTTTGCACTTCGCATCGAACAAGAAATCTACATCTTCTTTCAAGAGATTTGATAAAGGCTTGGCAATCGTAGAAAAGTCTCGAATAAACTGCCTGTAGAAGCCAACATGACCTAGAAAACCTCGTACCTCCTTCACTGTCTTAGGGTACGTCATCCTTTCAATGGCTTCAACCTTAGCCTTATCAACTTGAATGCCAGCATTGGACACCTTATGTCCCAAAACGATACCTTCGTCTACTAGAAAATGGCATTTCTCCCAGTTGAGCACCAGATTTTTCTCAACGCAACGTTGGAGTACCATATCTAGGTTTTCTAAAATTTCATCAAAACTATCGCCGTAGACTGAGAAGTCGTCCATGAAGACTTCCATGCATTGCTCCACAAGTCCATCAAAAATGGCCAACATGCACCGTTGAAAAGTCGCGGGTGCATTGCATAGACCGAATGGCATTCTACGAAAAGCAAAAGTACCAGATGGACACGTAAACGTTGTCTTCTCTTGGTCATTGGGGTCGATGGCTATCTGGAAGTAACCAGAGTATCCATCAAGGAAACAATAATACTTATGACCACTCAGTCGTTCAATAAGCTGGTCAATGAAGGGTAGGGGAAAGTGGTCCTTGGCGTAACCTCATTAAGTCTCACGATAGTCAATCTGAGACTCAGAGCCGATCCACGAGACGTAGGGCAACTTCCTCCCCTTTTTCATTCTTTTCAACTGTGATTCCACCCTTCTTTGGCACAACTTGAGTAGGGCTGACCCACTCGCTATCGGCGATTGCATAGATGATTCCCATGTCAAGCCACTTTATAACCTCCTTTTTGACAACCTCTTGCATATGCGGATTCAGCCTTCGCTGAGGTTGTCTTACCTTTTTAGCTCCTTCCTCCGTTCGGATTTTATGCATGCATATGTCTGGGCTGATCCCTCGGATATCACCCACTTGCCAACCGAACGCGAGGATGTTTTTCTTAAGCACTTCTATCAGCTGTGCTTCTTGCTCTTGGTCGAGTTTCGAAGAAATGATCAAAGGCAATTTATCTCCATCCTTAAGAAAGATATACTTAAGGTGTTTTGGAAGCGGTTTAAGCTCTAAATCGAGAGTGGTTGCTCAATGCTAGACTTTAACGGGCCACCTTTCTCTTTATGAGCTTGGAGTGGTTGACAGTAGAACACCTCATCTTCCCGAGGCTCAACCCCAGAAAGGTACTGGATCAAATCATCCATCGGAATCCTCCGATCAACACTTGCTTCCTTTTTCTTGTGATCGATCATTTTTCTTAACTCTTCATCTTTAAGCTCTTCTGCTAACTCCTCCCAATCATCTACTTCCCAATGAGTAGCTTCTCTCCAAAACTCTACCTCGTCCCAACTACCCATCAGAGCTTCTTCTTCACCAGGGATGAAGTCTTCACGGCTCGATTCTTTGAAATCATCGTTTGTTGTCTTGGGGCATCTCCATGCTTCTAACTCAATAACAGCTCGGTATGAGCGAGTGAAGATGACTCGTCAATGCCTACGGCCGAAATGAATTAGAAGATGGTCCGCAATCGGCCGGATCCTCAATGTCCATGACTTCAAAAACACCTATCTCTCGTAAGCTCCATTGCATCTTCATAATAGGCATCTCCTCCGTCCTCATATATGGCTTCGACAAACGATATTTCATCAATTACGGCTCTTTCAGGATGTGTCCTCGTGTGAAGGTGACAGGATGTGTCACCGACTCTAAGAGTAATCTGTCCTTTGCGTAAGTCGATGAGAGCGTTAGAAGTGTCTAAAAAGGTTCGGCCTAGAATTAGAGGCATCTCCTTATCGTGGATAGTCTAGAATAACCTAATCGGTAGGAAGACTAAATGTTCAACTTGAAGGAGAACATTAGCTACACAACCGTCGCAATCCGCTAGATTTATCTACCATCTCAAGAGAAATCGGGCGTTCGCATCCTTTATCTAACCCGAGCTTTTTGCATACGTTTAATGGCATCACATTAATAGAGGCCCTGAGTCGCATAAGACATTTTCGAATAAATGGCCTTCGATCTCACAGGGAGATTGAAGGTCTGCCAGGTCACCTCGCTTAACAGAATTTTCTGTGAAACCATCGCGCAATCTTCTCGAAACACCTCTTCACCACCCCTCAAGCTTTCTCTTGCTCCCACAGTAATTCTTTAAGATACTTAGTACATTTAGGCATTTCAGACAATACCTCAGCTAAGGGCATACTCACTTTAGTGTCCCTAAGTATCCTCCTCACCCCATCATACTGCTTGTCTTTGGCGAGGGTTCTCTCTTTCCTTTTTGGTGGATAAGGAAGGGCTTTATCATTCCCTGTAGCTTGATTCTTTATCGCCTCATCCTCCTTATCCTTCCATCTCACGAACTTTTCTTTCTTTTTCTTAGTCAGGGGTACCGCCCCTTGACTTTCCTTTCTTCCCTCATCATCAGAATTATTTTCATCCTCCGAAGAATTGTCACTAAGCTCCTCATCGTTGCTTACTTCGGCATGTGGTTTCTGATTTCCCCCTCCTGAACTCATGGCGTCAGGAGGGGCTACTCGTTTCCCGACATCTTGCCGGGTCCAGCCTGTTTACCACTTCTCAACGTTACTTCATTCAACTCCTCTTCTTGCCCATACTCCCATTGTGGTGTAATGGCGGTGCAAACATTCACATCGACTTTTGGGTTCTCTCGGTATAACTCGGGAGTTTACCGTGAGGTCTCGCTTGCTTGCCGGGTCCGCCATTTGACCAACTTGTCTCTCAATTGCCTTAACACTAGTAGACGAGTCTTCACCATGTCTACCAAATTTCATCGAATTTGTGTTGAGGGACACATGAGGTGGTATGATTGTTGTTCTCGAGTTTGATTCCAGCCACCTTGAGGCCTTTGGGAGTTCTCGAATCGGCCTTTGATAGTTCGAGTTGAAAGAATTCGAATTTGGAGGGCCGGTGGTAACTTGGCTTGATTGAAGTTTTGTCTTTGAAATCTGAATAGTTCTGTTCCGTTGAAGTTTCGGAAGGGTTGATTTTGGTTATCCATTAAGTTTACCTCCTCCGCTATCTCGGTCCCCTTTGTGTTTCAAGATAACTTGAATCGGAAGGTCAGATCTCAAGATTGGCCAACCGCTTGCTTATCAATTCCATCCGAGCAACCAACAGCTTGTGTATCGGGATTGCTTGCGATGCCTTCTTTCTTAACAATATTGGTCTTCTTAGAGTCGACCACATATTGTTCTTGGCTATTGTCTCAAATGACTCTATAGCGCCTCATCACCTCCCCTAAGAAGGATCCATGAGTCATGGAGTCAAGATAGTCTCTATTCGGTTGAGAGACTCCTCTGTAAAATAGTTCCAACAACTCATGTCCATCATATCCGTGATTGGGGCACTTCCTCATCAACAGATTTAATCTCTCCCAAGCTTTGCCAATAGCCTCATCCTCCATCTCGCTCAAACGTAGCTATTTCCCGTTTCATCTCCATAATCTGGCCTGGTGAAACCCACTTAAGAGCGAAGGCTCTTTTGACATCATTCCATGTATGGAGGGAATGATGTGCTAATGACTTAAACCATCTGCTTGCTTCACCCTTTAAAGCAAAAGGAAATAGCTTCAACTTTACGATCTCTGAATCAACACCAGGATAATGGCCCGCTTCACAGATTTGTACGAATGTGGATAGGAAGTCGTGTGGATCTTCCGCAGCAGCATTTTGTGGAAAGAGCTATTCTGAACTAGTGCAACCACTCCGTTCTTTAGATCGAAATTCGCTCCTCCCATGTCGGGAGGACGAATAGTCTATGCCCTCGAGAAAATCTTGATTAAGATATGGGGTGTAGGGTCCTGGTTCGATTGATTAAGCCGGTTTTAGCGAAATTGTTGGAGTTGTTGATTTATGCCACTTGCTTTGATTCTCGTCTTGTTGCCGCAGAGCTTGCATCCGTTGAAGGAGTAAATTTAATCGAGCACGGGGTCGATTTGGAATTGGTGGATCTTGATCCGCCATTTTGTCCAAATCGTGGAGAAGCCTTCTTCTAAGGATAGATCGTTCGTGCTCGGGATCAAAAATCGAAGTCCTTCTTACTTCTCGCTTGCATAAACCAAGAAGAGGAAAAGGAAGAAATCAACCCTTTGGGGTTGATTAAAACAGTTTAGAAAAGAGTAGATGGTTTGTAGGAAGAAAAGAAAAGAGAAGAGAAGAAAGAAGTGATGATTGAACAGATCAATCAAGCGCCCAAAGGTTAATGGACGTTCGTTCGAATCGAACGCTGTTCATTGAATGAACGTTCGTTCGAGGGACAGAATTGAGGTGGACGGGCGTTCAAGTTGTTGAACGCCGCTCGTTGATATCTGAAAACCTAAAAACTAAGGTTACCAGAAATTAAAAACGAGGTAAAAAAATAAGAGCAGAAAAAACTTATAAAATCAAACAAATCTATAAGTACGGAAACAGATCTAAGCTATATAAAAAAAAAGTAAGGAAAATAATTGAAAGAAAATCAAATAAAATAAAACAGTAAGTTTAAAAACAAGAAAAACACTAAGACGGAAAAAAAACGTGTTGAAACCTTCTAGGGCCAAAATGGAGGGGAAAACAGTGGATTTTGACCTCGAAAACGCACTGAACGGCCTATGGCCGTTCACCATGTCGTCGGCGTCGGAACGAGCTTTCCGAATTGGGGTCCTGCGTTCCAAACGGACACTCGAGCCGAAAGTTACGGCCAAAATACTCTTGCGTGCTAAAAGCGATCCTTTGACTCAAGAAATTGTCCTATGAAGAATCCGACAACCGTTACGACTCCCGCAACGGCGCCAAAAACTTGTTCGGTAAAAACGTGTTTTAAATTTATAAACCGAAACACCCCAAGTATAAGGATCGTAGTATAGGATGTTTACGGATCGTCCTAAGGGAGTGGAATGTTTATCGGATCAAGGAACAATTATTCTAACGATTATGTCACAATTATCTATCTAAACTACTAAACTAAGGTTTGAAACTAACTAAAACCTAAACCTAAGAATTAAAAATAGAAAGCGTAAATAAAACAAGCTGAAAAATAAGAAAATAGAAAGTTGCATTTAGCGCTCACTTTGGTGAACGAGCGTCTGAAAACGGAGTCTAACGGACGGGCGTCTGCTATTGCGGACGAGCGTCCAACTACGAACTGGAATAGAAAATATGCAGAAAAAACAGCAGGACACTAGGGTTTATAAAACTAGAACTTAACTAAACTTAATCTAAACGATTCGATTAATAAACAATAAAGGAAAACACAAATGAGGCAACGAATCCACCCATCAACCAACAACCCCAACTAGATGGTGATCTAAGATGTAGTTTTTAGTAGTGATTTATTCACGAATCCAATTAAATATCTTTAATCAAATTCTAGGGTTTTGTTTATCTCTTCAAATAAACTAAACATGCAATCAACACGAAATCACGAGGTTGTTTCCAACTCTTACTCAACTAATCATGCATAATCTCTTAAAACACGAATAATTGCATCACTTGAACGAAATAAAACTTAAACCAATATATTTTCATACATAGATCCAAGCATATAGATATAGATAAATCGTTTCATCAAATCGTTAATTCCAACAAAACATGATCAATACAAAACAAAGATCCAAAGTGATGAAAAACTATAAATTAAACTCACTAATCATAAAGCATCGAACTCTCTAGTTGGTTGTGTTGATGATGGGCTTCCTCCGTCGACTCACTTTGCAGAGGCTTTTAGCCAACAATCATGTTGAATATGATTGTTGGGTGAGATTTGCATCTCTCGTGAAATTAGGGTTCTCTCGCCGCAGCTTTTTGGTGTATTTGCGATCTCAATTATTTGGTATCCATTAGGGTTGAGAGGTCACTTTGCTATATATAGAGTTTCAAGTCGGTTAGGGTTAAGTCGGCAACGGACGCTGCCTGCAGTCTTGTGGACGCCCGTCCGGTGGATCTTGACTTTGCCTTAGACGTCCGTCCCATGCTGCGTCAAACTCTCTCAGATGTGATTTCTCTCCGGACGCTCGTCCATGAAATCAAACGCCCGTCTAGAATGGACGGGATTCGGACGCTCGTCCAAGGTGCTGAGGGTCGGATTTCTTCATCTTTATCCAATTTCTTCAAGCCAATTCCAACTCTATCTTGAATAATTCGACTTGAGCTTCATTTATCCACTTATAGCACTTTCAAAATCAACACCTACATGATAAATAAACAATGCAAAAATGTAATAAAATCCAAATAATAATAATTCCATTAAATCAACACTTAAAATCATCAATTTTGCATACAACCCTCTTAAAATCATCTTTATTAAATAATTACACTTAAACCCTTAATTCTCATGTAAATTATGCAAATGTGGGGAAAATAATAATGAAATACACCCTTAATAATCATATAAATGTGGCCTTAACAGCAGGCCACCCCATAATGACATTGTAAGCTGATGGGGCCCTGACAACCACGTAATTCACCATAAGGATCCTGTCCCGAGGTGCTTTCCCAAAGGTGGTTGGTAGGCTGATCAAACCCATGGGATGGACCGGTGGTCTTGCAAATCCGAATAATGGAGATGAAACAAAGCTAAGTCCGCATCTTTTAACTTCATTGACTGGAACACATTGTAGTATAACACGTTGATCGCACTCCCGTGTCTACACTAATACGTTTCACAAGATATGTTTGTTGATTACCGCCTCGATAACCAAACCTTCATTATTGATGACGAGGAAGGGGTCACGAGGACCATAAATTACCTCCCGCATAACCTCTCGTCTCTTTCCCGAGTCCAGACTTGGTAGTGTCCGGTTGCCGCTTTTCTCCTCAGGCCGGGGTGGTGCACTCGGACCTTATGATATGGTGTTAATGGTATTAATAGGACGATTATCCGCTGTCCCTCGAGTCCTGGAGATGGTTCCCTCATTCGCCGATAATCATCCTTTCGGTCATGGCCGAAGTCTCTCCTCTTGTACTCCCGCCTTCCTCGATGTTCGGATTACGGATCCGCCTCTATGACCTCGCCAAGTTTCCTTCTATAACAAAGCAGAGATCGATTTCCTTTGTAAATCTCGGCATTGCTCAATCATGACCAATGTCTTCATGAAACTTACAGATTTGGTCCGGTCCCTTTTTTCTGGGGACCCCATAGGGGTAGAGTGCGGGCAATGCCTTTTCTTTGCATTATCGCGAGAACCTGCTCGCGTGATCTGTTTAAAGGGATAAAATCCCTTTCTTGAAGGGCCCCTTTCTTCCCGAGACGGTCGGTTATAGGTGCAAATACTCGGTCCCATATCGTTTGCTTTCTGTCGATCCGCTATCCGCCTCTCTTTCTTAGAGCTTCCGATTCCTCTTTAGGCGGTTGGCCTCCTCACCCTCGACAAAGTTTGTAGGCTAGATCCATACATTCGTCCCATTGAATTGAAGTCGGCCATTTAGCTTAGCGTATAATCTACCTTCTCGTAGGCCTGCTACGAAAGAGGTGATCAAGAGGTGCTCTTTCGCATTCCCGACCTGCCTAGATTCCTCATTGAATCTTTTCAAGTATTGCAACACGGTCTCGTCCTTTTTCTGACGAATGGTAAGGAGGTAAGTGACATTCCTCTGGAAGGGTTTGGCGGTGACAAAGCTTGCGTAAACCTTCTGCCGTGGTTTCAAAATTTTTGATGGACTGGGTGGTAATTTCCGAACCACTCACGAGCCCCCGCCTGTAAGTAAGGCCGAAAGGCTTTGCACTTCATCTCTTCAAATTGTATAATCCAAGTTCATGTGTGTCGTATTGGAAGAGGTGGTCTTGGGGATCCTTTGTTCCATCATATGCTTCACTTGGGTATCTTAAACCTCTCCGGCGTGGGTAATTCAAGATCTCGCTCTGAGAACGGTGATTTGATTGAAAGAGAGTCCGTTTTCTTACCCAAAATTCCGTCTAATTCCGCCCGAGCAGCCTCCTGGGCCTGAGCGTTAACCTGCTTTTGTCGTGCATGGGAGGTGGAGGATAGGGTTTCTCCTCTATCTTCTTTATTCGCCAAGTTACCTTTAGGTCGTTATTTTCTCGTACTTCCTCTTCCCGCCTTTTTAAGGCTGTGACTCAGAGACGCTTTTGAACGCCGACATTCAGACACGTAATGCTTCCAACAGAGCCTCTTGTCCCGGATCTGCTAGTACTTCTTCCTGGTTGGTTTGTGGTTGGCTGGTGGTAGCAGTTGAATCTACCTCTCCGGCGTCTCTAGCTGCCGCTGTCTGAGTCTTTTTTCCGGTATTTTTCGGTGGTGCCATCGCAGTCTCTTGATTGAATCGTTAAAAAAGAGACCCTCCTTCTAGCACCAATTGATGATGTCGGATATCACCTTATAGATCCAATTAACCTCTAGGACGATTCAAGCAAGAACTAAAACAATGGGGATTGTGATTTGTGTAAGATTAAGACTGAGCCTGAGAGTTAGTTCCTCTCAAGTTGCCTACGTATCCAATAGTGAAATTGGAATCAAGTCATTCGTAGTTCCTTAGGGCTGATTATATAGGGAGGCGTCTCACCCCTTTTCTTGTCAAACAAGTCATAGAATCCTTAAACCCTAAGGATCATCACGTGTTTATCTCTGACAAGAGATAATTATGATTATATTCGAATTATGGGATTTCCTTCCGGTGATCCAGGGATTCTCCTATAATATAGGCGCACGTGTTATTTACCACTTAAGGAAAGAGCGGTCGGCTTTTGATGGGCTCTCAGTCGTCTCGACTGAGCTCACGCTGGCCCTACCTCCGGACTTGGCCGAGCCGCCTGGAGCGCCGTGGTCGGAAGGATATGGATGCACCTCCTCTCCCGGGGTAGGTCTTACTATTCCCGGGGTGGTCTCTTACTATCGGGGCTCCGGCCCTAAAAGCTTCCTTCCTATATCTCTCGGTTAACCTTGAGGTGTTATAAAGGTGACACGTGGCCAGGTCTGTTTTCACCATCGTCAAATTAGATGATACTGGCAAAATGGCGAAATAATGCAAAGTATCAAACCTCAAACGTATCTCTCATGGTGTCTGCACCACATCAAGATAGAAACACGAAATCACTACAGTGAAAGGCCAAAATATCGTGTGTAGGTAACAACAAGCATGAGGATTTAAATCATATAAGAAGATCTGGGGATGATACAAAGCAAGACGAATGGAACTCGCCACTCAACAAAATAGATTAAAAGATATGCGATAAAATGAAATCATCCACATGCTAGAAGGTAAAAGTCAATCATTGAAACACGTATTTAAAACTTGTAGTTTAAGAAAGATAAAATGAAGCAATGCAAACATAATGTATGACGGAAATCGATAAAACACAGAAACAATAAAAACAGTGATTTAACGTGGTTCCCGGCGTTGTGCCGACTAATCAATGGACAGAAAATAAGATATTTTATTATGCACAAAGTTACACGGTATTTCACACACTTGTGAAATTAACACTCTTGAAAGACACACTATTGCATTGATTACAACATTGGTATTTATATGCACAAATCCCAAACTCTGACCGCCAAAGATCTTTGTCGGAATTATCAGAAATACCCCAGATGTGGACCCCAGCTTCAGTTTTTATCCACCAGATGAAACTCAGTTCAAAACTGACTCTCCCAGACTTGTAATCAACTGCTCAGAAGTAGAACTGAGCTATACTTAGCAAAACTCAGTAAACCAAAATCGATCACGACTTTGTAAGAAACTCGCCAGACTTCATCAAACTGACTTTCACAAAACTGAATATACTTCATTTGATTTTTGTGTCATTCAACCGAAAACATCAATCATTCCACCAAAATTAAATCATTCCCTCATTTTGTCCTTCTTTTTGTAATTATTTCTCTGTTGAATATACATTCGCTTAAATTTTAAGCTATTGAATGTGTCAAGATTGGGATTGTCTCTTTTCAACAAAGTAAACAGTGGAAAGCAAGCTAGTTTGTTTAAACAATTGATGAAGGAAAAAAGTAAAGAACATGTTTACTTTTGAATTCCATAGCTAAAGTAGTTAAAAGTGAGGATTGCTTGATGCATATGCGTGTTACATTCCTTTTTTGGCCGCCAATTCTATGCCCTTTTCCGGAAGTGGAAAAGGATCAACAAACAAGTCGGGCGGACCATTCCACTTCTTAAATAACCGACAGCTTCAACATTACCTTCCCACTCCAAATATAAATATTTATTATTACGAAGGGCAATCATACCGGTACTTATCCATTACAATTTTTCTCAACACTTTTTATCGTTATTGACTAATTTAATTTATCTCTTATCGATTGATATGTTAATGAAATGCACTTTGAGTGCATCGGCTAGTTAATAGCTATAACCTCGATAAGGTGACGGGTTCGAGTCCGTTTGAGGCAAATGTATGCGTGTGTAAAATCTTTCGTTTTCGGAAAAAAAAAAAAAAAAAAGAGATATGTTAATGAAATGTGGAGATGAATAATATTTCAACGTTATAATATTTTCATTTTAATCATTTTATCAATGGAAAATTAGGGATAAGGACGACAATAATCAAATATTTTTAAGAATATGACAACTACATATTTTTATATGAGAGAAGAACAACCGCATAATTTTTATAGCGAGAATGACAAACAGTGAATCCCAAAATCGGTGAATCTCTCTAGTGAATCCCAAATCGTTGAATTTCGATAGTGAATTTCGACAATGAATCCCGAAAATTAGTGAATTTCGACGATGAATTTTGAAAAATAGTGAATTTCGATGGTGAATTTAAACAAATGAATTTCGAACACAAGTGAATTTCGACAGTGAATAAATAGTTTTGTCCTTTATGCAAAAGTTTTAAAAACTGTCCTTCTACTCAATTGATGAAATATTTCTGTCCATTCTCCCTCATTCCCCCTTTTATCAATTATCATTAGTCATTGTATTAGTCAAAGGATTACACATAGGAGTGCATTTTTTAAGGGTAAAAAGATGTTTTATTAGGCCTAATCGGCTAAGCAAGCACAAGTACATCGTTGGGAGGGGAAGAGCCCTAAGTAATAAGACCTCTCGTAGATAAGCCCGCTTGGGCGAGAAGATAGGCATGCCTGTTGCCACTATGTTTTAAAAAAGAGAAAGAACAAGAGGCAAAGGTCTTGGCTATACTTAAGCAGTTGCTGGCTAGTCAACCAAGTGATCAAAGGTCGGTAGTCGGCGATTTGAGGCGTTGAATGCAGGATAGCGAATCATATTCAACTATGACACTGTAGAGGCTCATAGAAGATCCAACAAATTAAAGAGGGTTTGGAGGATGGCCGACGGCTCGAGAGATTCCACGTCGAGGTTGCCTTGTATTCGTTGTGAGAGGGATCAGAGGTTTGTACCATTGGCATCACGATAATAATTCCCACAACACTAGCGTTATCAAAAGATGACGCGTCAGTATTGATCTTATAGCACCCTGCATTTGGGGGGACCTAAGTGGCGGACCAGTTGGTGCTAGGGTTATGTGAGAGCGGTGTACGTCCATGTGGCTGTAATATACTCCACATCTTCTTTTTATGTGCCGATTATGAGACTCCCAAAACTTTGATGCACGCTGTCAAAAAAATATGCACACCGCGATTTCCATATATATATATATACCGCATGGTAGTGACAAAGTGAATCCCCCCTCCCCCAATAATAAGGCCTTTAGGCCAGCTTTCGTCCAAAGTGAAAAAAAAAAATAATAATAAAAATAAAAATAAAAATTTCGGGTCACCATGGTCTAAGAGTGCATTTATTATAATCACATTATATATGTTTATTTATAGTTCAATCGAAAAAATGGCATGTGTTTTGTATCATCTTGAAATTTATTTGTAACGATCTAAACTATAGGCAGTGCTAAAATGGTCACAAGACGCCAAGACGCGTCTTGTCTCGTGATCAAATACACTCTACAAAACAGCTGCATCACATAAAACTATAAAAGAGTGGAAGTTTAAAAATACATTCATCATAACTGCGGAAAACAAAACAATCATTGATTAACAGAGTTGATCAGACTCAAAAGTGAACGAATGAAACATAAAACTAGAAATCAACCATATTGCCGTTCTGGCTCCTACTGTAGCGTCGAAACAAATATTTCTCGTTCAATAATAATGGTTTTCAAAGTGGACAAAAATCCATGTTACATCATTTTTGTTTCTAAGCCCCACCACACTCCCTTTATGTTGCAGTTTAAATGGTTTTTAATATAAGATAGCACATTTGTGTAGACATTTCTACGAATAATGTTTGTTATTAACAATACACACACCCATACAAAAACATACTACTCCATTTACAAGAGAAAAAAGTTACAGAATAATTAACATGAAGAAATAATCTTTACCCCTCTAATCTTTTAAAAGGCAATGAATTGAAGTACAATATTCCTCTAAACAATTTCCAAGAGTAAGAAAATTACAATTACAATCTAGCATCTAATGCACATTTTTGTCTGATAACAGACTGTCTGCTTCTAATGACACATCATTAATGGACAAAATTGCTTCTAAATTACTAGCTTCTTCTGTCTTCTTGCTAGAATCTGAATAAACTGGTAAAATTGCTTGTGGGATTACTGAAGAAGATGATGATGATGATTTTGTTAGCTCTTTAGCTCTCTTAACTTCAAGAATCCAATCAGTTTTGCAAAGAACATAAATCATCAAGAATGCACATGAGGCCTGTGCAGCAAGCAAGCCAAACCAAAGACCAGTGAACCCCATATTAAAAACAAACCCCATGACAATAGCCACTGGCATTCCAATGAAATAAAATGACCCTAAATTTATATTAGCTCCAACTTTAGGCCTTGCACTTCCTCTCAACACCCCACAACCAGTAGTTTGTGGGCAATTCCCAAGCTCGCAAATCCCGGCAATCGGTAACGCAATCGCCGTAAGTTCAAGAATCTCAGCATCACTTGTGAAAAACATACCCCATCTATGCCTCATCAATATAGTGAAACACATTGCACCAAGGCCTAATCCAACTGCACAAATAAGTCCGATGATCATCGATGTACGTGCTTTCGAGGGACGATTGGCACCGAGCTCATTTCCCACTCGTGTAGAGACACCTAGGCTGAGAGATGATGGAAAAACATAGACTAAGGATGTTGTCTGGATAAGGATACCCATTGAAGCAACAGTTGCTTTTGGGTTCACTAATAACCCACAAAGGATTATCATGAATTCATACCACCACCATTCTAAGCAAACAGAAATGCAAGTGGGCACTGCTAAACAAAGCAAAGATGACCACCCTTTAAGGCAGTCAATAATGTTAATGCTAGGAGAAACCCAAGAATCTTTATAGACTTTTGATAAGTAGATGAATGTGAAAACAAGAAGGAAAAGGTTTAGATTAGTCAACACCATTGCAATGGATACTCCTGCAATTCCCATGTTAAAGTAGTTTACAAGAAGAAAATTCAAAGGTATATGCAGAAGACCTGATATTGCTGAACAGTAAGTTAAAGGTAATGTGATGTTTTGAGTCCTTAAGTATATTCTTAAAGGATGTAAAAGGGATAAGAAGAAAAGGTCGGGAATAGCGAAAACGATGAAAGTATGCGCCATGGAAGAGATTTCTTGGTCTTGACCACACCATAAGAGGATTCTTTTCATGTTAAGCCAAAGAAAAGAAATGGGTAGAGAAATTGAAAGAAGAAGAAGGACTGTTCTTTGTAAAGTTAATCCAAGAATCTTCATTTGTTTAGCACCATAAGCTTGTCCACAAATGGGCTCCATTCCCATAGCCAAGCCAGAAATCACAGAGTAACCAGTAATGTTAGCAAAACCTATAGCAAGTGAACCTCCAGCAAGCTCAAGCTCTCCAAGATATCCCAAAAATAGCATGGAAATCATGGTTCTTGAATACATTACAAGTCCTGTAATTGCTGTTGGGCCTGATATTTTCCCCATTGCTGTCACTTCTTCCATAGCCTAAAAACCAAGAAAAAAAACATGCAATTCATGAGACATAATTCAGAGTATTCAATATGTTTTTGGAACGTATCTAATACTATGTATCTAACATGCTGGCCAGCATGTCGAAGTTCAACACGAAAAGTGCTGGAGGTTCCCTTAAAAGAAGGACTGAAGGAGTTGCTATATATTAAATCCCATTATATATATATATTAAATCCCATTATTAATTTTTTTTTTTTTTTTTTACCTCTTTAGGGGTGGGCCATCTATGAAGATCATCACCATCTGTGTAAAGATCCATGTTTATATTTGCCTTTCCGAGAAGGGTTTCGTTAGAGGGTAGAAATGAAGATGGAGAAGATGGGTTTTGGTTACACATAGTAAAAAGTAGCAAGAAATTAAGAAAGAGACCTTCAATGAGGATTTTGATTATAAGGTTGAGACTTGAGAATGAAAAAAAAAAAAGAGATATCTTTTTGTTTTGTTTTTATTTTATTTTAAAGGGATTGCTGGGATTTGTTTTGTCGTTGTTGGGATATTGGTAGTGGGGATTTTGGAGCCAACTTAGAGGTGTATATATATGCATGGAATAATTGGACAACTCTGCTACCTCTAGACGTGTCGAACTTTTGAGACTCAAAAATGCTGTGAAAATCGACTACTAAAGCATTTGGAGATAATTGGTAGGGGCCGGCCTTTCTTTTCAACCAATCCCTTCCTTTTAGAATTCTTACATGTATGTGTCCACAGGACATACCCAAGTTGATAAGGAGTTTGGGTGATTAATGCGGACATTAAGTTGAAAAGTGGAGATTCGAATCCTGTAAAGGAGGATTTCTTTTGGTTCTTTAATATAAAGCGCAACAAACCAACGACTCCGGTACCCACTCAGAACCTCGATTAATATATCCACTTATCCCGTAGAATAGGGAAAATGAAAACCCTTAATGTTGGGGTTCAACATTTTTCAGTAATGATACGGTGGCCGTGACCCAACGGTTCTACCTGTATCATGAACTAAATGTATATATATAGTAGCTAATGCTCTTTGGTCATTAAGATTAAAAAATTGGGTTGCGCTATATATATGAAAGAGTATACAATAATGATGTATTTAGCAAGTCAAGTCGCATGGTCTAATAATGAAAATTCTGATTAGTTGATAATATTCTGGTTATTGGTAAGAGCAGCATAACACAATTGCAATGTCATTTTGCATGAAAAGACTCTAAACATCTTGCAATTACATTGCATCCGCTCACAATTCTCATCCCCATTATATTGCATGAAAACTTTAAAACCACGTTCAATGTTATCATCAATTTATCACCTAAATAACAAAAAGATCGAGATACTACGGGTATAAGAGTTTTGTCACGACGACTGACACAACACTTTTGCATTTTTAATTGAAAAATGTTTGTGGCACTACAAAAATATGCACAACATGTGTCATAACATTCTTTTTCTACCTTTGATTATTATGGGACCTATTCAATCAATACGTACTCACATCATAATCAAGAGAAAAGTTTACGCCACAACAAAATGTGCACTACAAATGCCACAACACTATTATCCAACCTTGATTTTTGAGGAATCCATTTGAATCAATACGTCTCACATCATAATCAATGATCCATGTGCAAGCAAGTGCACTTTGTTGTGGTTATTTTTGTTGTGGGATTATCACTACTCCATTGTCAATGGTCCATAAATTAATGTGTTGTCCACTTTGTTGTGGTCATTTTTGTTGTGGTACTATCATTACTCTTTTTAGTTATAGAAGGCCTACATCAAAATCACTAGATAGTATATTGTAATTAAGGGTGAAAGGTGTGTTTTGTATCGCAACCATTATGCACGTAGCATTTCCCCAATACACAACGAAAAACAAAAAATGGCGGTACAGGATTTTTTATGGAGATGGAGGTGGTACAGGTAGAGCACTTGAAGAGAGAAATATACACAATGATAAGGGATATGGGTAAAACAACATACACAATTTCAACATATAGTTTATCACTGCATGAGAATTAGTCATTATGCTTAAAATCTCATCTCTTTGGGCTAACTTGAGACTCGTTGGATATAAGTACACAGATGTGGGTGAACTTTTGAAAGTTATTAAAGGTGCTCTGGTGTTATGAAAACTTGCAGGTCTGGCAATTAGTATATTATGCAGGGTTCTACATTTATTGGCACTTCAACAATCTTTTCATCGTCCTGAACAAAGTTAGATATTACAAAATATCGTCCGGTCGTAAATTTCAAGCAGTGCTAGGACTTGTTTGATATTGTTTGATGATGTGGAGCTTGTGGAGAAATAGTAGTATTACAATTTCTGGACGTGAGACATCAGTCCCAAGGTGGAGATTTGTTAAGTAGAGGAACAAAAATCCCAGCCGACATTGGCCCATTATAAAATAGGTTTACGCCTATTTATTCTGATGTACCATCTAAAGCAAACTCTCCATTGCCTTAGCCTATTTTTGCTTTGGTGACTAGGCTTCATGCTAGTTTTATCTTTTGCATTTCTTCACTATAATAATATTCGCTTCTTTCGCTTGGGGCGTAGGTCACATTATTGACCGAACCATGTAAATTTGATGATTTGTCTTTTTCCTTTTGTTGGTTGTTTTGGAATATCTTCGTTAAGGGCTGATGATCGGGATTGTTTTCCTAACGAAATTAGATACTAAATTGGCCAAATCTTATGAAACATTCAACGCAACTTCTCTAAGATGTGACCCATTTCGGTAGAGCATTAATTTGTTTTGAGTAGAAAATGTCGCAAGTTCAAATTCTATCAAGTTTAGTATTGTAGTTAATATAGGTGTGTACTAACTCGTAATAATCATTGTTTCATTCAGAGAATAATACATCACAAAATTACATCATAAATGTTGATCTTTTCCTTTTCACAAGACACCAACATAAGATGATGACAAGTGTCAAGACGCCTGTCAATGCAATCACTAGGGATAAAACAGGCAAAACCCTAAATATAATAAATCATCTAATGTCATATTTTAATATCCTCCCTCAAACAAAAGGTGATGTCAACCACATTGAGTTGTCTCTAAGAAAAGATAATTTGGTGTGAGAGAGGCTTAGTAAAGCAAATGCAGCAGCTTGATCATTGGAAGAAATGTAGCAGATTTTAAGGATATTTCTAGCTTCAAGATCTTTGATGTAATGAACATCAAGTTCATTGTGCTTGGTCCTAGAGTGGAAGACAATATTATAGGCCAAGGAACTTGCTACAATATTATCACACCAAGTGATAGGAGTGGAGACCATTAGATGTGCATCTCGCATAATAGAGACATGATCCATTAGATATCGTAACCTACATTTTCAAGAGATCTCAGAGTCGACTTTGTGCTATATCTAAAAACAATATGATGTTTGTTGGAACTCTAATACACCAAATAGCCACAAAGATATACACAATATCCAGCAATGGACCTTCTGTCATTGGTATTGTAGCCTAGTCTGCATAAGAATAGGCTGAAATATGAAGGCCAAAATCATACTTTAAGTGAAGACCATGGTGAAGTGTACCCTTAATGTATCTAAGCATGCATTTGAGACACTGCCAATAAACCTCTGTTGGTGCTTTCATGAATTGAGCGAGAAAACTAACATCAAATGAAAGACTTGGTCTTATGAGACTGAGTTATTGCAATGATCCGAGAATGCTTCTGTATAAAGAAGGAGTTGTTATTAAAGATGATTTTTTGGAATATTGATCTATAGTGGTGGACATAAGAGTGTGACATGGTTTTTCTCAGTAGATGTGTGACCTATATGGATGATGTAAGTATAAAACTGTTACATCTCCGTAGGCTTCCATGCCAAGAAAGTGACTAAAGGAAACAAGATCCTTCAAAGAAAATATTGCATTGAGTAAAGTGATAAACATCTTGACGAGATCACTGTTAGTATCTGTAATTAGTATATATGTCATCAACATATATAAGAACATAAAGTGACTTAATGTTTTGAACATGAAAGACAAATAGTGAAGGATCAACCATGATCGAGTAAATTTCCACTTGATCAATTGAGACTTGAGCACCTCAAACCATGCCCTAAGGGCTCGTTTGAGGCCACAAAATTCCTATTTAAGGCAATAGGCATGATTATGTTTTGTAGGATCAACATAACTATTAGGTTGTGGTATAAAGATCTATTCAACCAAATTACCATTGAGAAAAGAATTATTAATATCCAATTGATGAAAATGCCAGATGTGGGAGACAACTATGGAGAGGATGACCCTGATGGTGGGAGCTTTGGCCATTGGACTGAACGTTTAAAAGTAATCAAAGCTAAGAGTTTGAGGAAATCCTTTGGCCACAATCTTGCCTAGTGTTTTACAATAGAACCATGGGATTTAACTTGACTTGAAAGATCCATATGTTACCAAGAAGAGTCTAAGCAGGTGTGGGAGGTACCATAATCCATGTGTTATTGTATCAAAGTGTACTATATTCATCATTCGTTGCATGTTTCCAAACTGGTTGCTAAAGAGCATCATACACCTTTGAGGGTTATGTAGGATATGGTGAAAATTCGGATTTAGCAAGATATATTGGACATGTGCAGATGGAGATTCCTATAAAGAAGATGAAGGATGAATATTGGTAGAATGAGAGGAATATGTGGATCCAATAGATTAGCGGTGAGTAGATTGTTGAGAAGAATATGAATGATGAATCTAGATGATGGAGAGGGAGGAGTAGAAGCTTGAGGAGAAGGAGGAGCATGAGAAGATACTTGTGTTGGTGTGGAATTGATTTTTGGATCAAACACTTACTATTATACTAAAAGCAATTGTTGATAGTAAAAGTGCTAATATATCTCTTTATAACACACCCTTGCAAATACCATTTGTTCGAACCCTCTCAGCGGTAGGCGAATTCATCGCACCCAACAATCTTCCCAAAGACCTACCAAATTGCAACTCACGCAGACTATTGCTAGGATTCAAAATCGTGACCTCACTCTAATACCAGTTGTTAGGACCAAACGCTTACCATTGTATTAAAAGCAATTGTTAATAGTAAAGGTGCTACTATATTTCCTTATACTACACCCTTGTTGTGCCATGGTTCGAACCCCTACATGCGGGCAGGATTGTTGGTGCCCAATAATTGAGATGAAGATGTTGAGGTAGGCATGGGAGGGGATGCAACAACAAATTGAGAAGTTCAGAGAACAATGAGAGTGCCAAGAGTCTGTACGAAAGGGAATTTCTCGTTCATTAAACTTAACATCCCTTGAAATGTACATTCTGCCAATATAATGATCAAGACATAGACGAACTTTGTGATAAGGACATAGACCTAGGTAGGAGCACTTAAAAGCGTGAAACTAAAATTTCTGTGTGTGATAGGGTCTAAGGTAGGGATAACATGAGGAGCCACACACTTTTAGGTGAATGAAGTTTGGTGACTTATGAAATAGGGTTTCAAAGGGTGATTTGTTGGAGAAGATTAGTTGTCAGGTGTGGTGTCTAAAATACAATTTTACTAATTTGTTTTCCGATTAAGAAATGACAATTTTATTATCATCATATAATTTGCTGCGTACTTATTTGTAATATGCCACTAAAAACCTTAATTCGTATCATATGTAGCCATATAACTTAGTGTGTGTCACACGGTAGGATTATGTTTGTGGTGATACACTTAAATTGTTTATATGTGGTGAACTTAATAAAAGTATGAGGTTTATTGTTTAAAAACCACCATTAATGCGACCACGACACTTTATGGTGTGACCGTCTTATCCGGACCGTCGATATTTGTAATCTAAGTTGAGCAATTATATATGAAGTAGTCATATAAGACTGGACCATATAATTACGTGATGGAGAAATCTTATTAAACCACAAGATGGTCATATATGAATTAACCTTTGATAACGCCGGATTTATCACAAACGTGTTTAATTGATTTTAAAGGGGGATATCTATCTAAGATATTAAATTTCTCCGGTAATTAGATGGTGTTGTTCAAGAACTATATGAAGGTGCTCAAGAACAAGGTGAAGAAAATATGAAGATATGAAAAACCAAAGCTACCGACAAATTGACCTAGGTTGTCTCGTTTTTATTAATTAGTCGATCCTACCGTTCAAGGTACAAATGCCTCTGTTTACAGAGACTAAGAGTCGGCGGTTACAAAAGGCGATAATTAAAAGTAATTAAAGCAAAAATAACTACAAGGCTGCTGGGTGAGCTTGATCATAGCCGATGCTGGGTGCGAGCAGGTCGGCCCCCAGTGCTTTGTGTTGAGGTGGAGGTTTTACTGATCGACGCTCGTTGCCTGATCAATACTGAGAATCGTAAAGTCCTAAGGCGGGATGGAGTAGACTCAGTTTGGTCTGGCTTATGGATATTGGCTTGGCCGAGGCCCTATCCTTTGTTGGGCATATGTGAGTTATTACACTTTCTTCATTTTGTAACGCTCAACTTGTCGAGCATGACGAGACGAGCACAAAAAATTTGAATGATATTTCAATGTAAAGTTCAAACTATTAGTATTCATTCACTCTTAAACGTGTTTGATTACGCTTTATTATTGCTCCATTACACTTTGGTTGTTTATTACACAAAGTAAACAAGGTCGCAAACCCAATGTGCAAACCCCGCCCATACGACAAAATAAGTAAGCATTGACAGGGCGGTGAGTGAATGTGGTTGCAGAGATCAAAACTTCGGGCTCGACATTCGCAATCTTAAGGAAAGGCTCTAAGCAAAAAACCCGACCCGCAACCCCTGCCCAAAACAAATTCCCCATCGACCTCGTCACCTACAAGACCAGGCGATTGTTGGCATGAGGCGGTGAGTAAAGTGGCTGCAGGAGAAAAATCACATTGATCGAATCAAGAACGATCGAGAAAATTCGGAAAGGTCCTAAATGACTTTCAATAGCAAACAATGCAAACCGGAACCCCACCCAACTGCAACACCTCAACAAACTCGGCGCTCGTAAGACCAAGCAATTGTTGACGTGGCCCGGTTAGCAAAGCAGCTGCAAAGATAAATCATTGGCGAGATCGTCCCTTTACCAAATCGATCTCAATCACCCCAAGCATGCGAGCAACATAAGAGGTACTACACGTAATGTTTGGACTCGGGTCATGGCATTCATTCTCTCATTTACGAACGTGAATGATTACGCTTTCTTATTTACAAAGACTCACCCGCCGAACACACCAGGGCGAGTTCAACAAAGTCCGAATTTACGATTACCCTTTATTCGATTTATAGCTTTGGTCATTTTTCACACAAAATGCATAGATTCGACATTTGTTTCCGAAAAGCTAGCTCTCACCACCGTCAATCTTGCCAAAAACAAGGTGCCAAAAACAAGGGGGCACTATGCTACATCAGTTCGACACACAACGAACTCAAAAGTTTGGAAATTTTTTGGCAAACACACAAGTCAAATTCGAAGCACATACAAACCCACAATAAGACATGATATAAAGCCAAGCTCAAATATATGTAACAACAATTATACAGAGTATCAGCGAAATGCATGGCCAAAAGTAAAATAAAAGTTATTACAGATAACAGATCAAGTTCAAAATATAGCGGCGATCAGAAAAGTTTTTTACAAGCAAGATTATTAAAAATAAATCATTGAGCAGGATTGGCCGACTGATCTTGAGCGGACACCTCAAGTCGCTTTGGCACTAAGAGCATATCGTCCAACAGCTGCGCATTCTCCACAGACTCTGCTGGAAGCAGGAAAGAATGAATCATACCACCAGTGGTCTTCATCTCAGTATAAGGCGGACTAGGGAACTCCAATTGCGCTTGCAGCAAATACATCAGATTATCTGGCTCAACCTCCGGCAGAACCATGCCTCAGTACCCGCATCTTGCTGCTGCTTTGAAAATCTTGCCAATTCGCTCACACTATAAGTGTAACGCCCCGTCCCGAAAACCCGAGTATTTCTCGGAGCATGGCCGAATGGTCCGTATTCCGAAAAATACCCCGTCCCAAAGACCCGAGTATTTTTCGGAACGGGGCGTTTAGGGAGTTGGGTCAAATAGCTCTGAGGTGACCCAGCTCGACAGCTGTTCCAGAAAAAGAGCATGGTCATCCAGGTCCGTGGACATGCACGGATGCACCTCGCCGCATGGTAGAAGCCTTGATCAAAAAATTTCTCATCAGAGGAGAACAGCGCGTCCTGATAATGTTGAGATTGCCTGAAATCCGCGATAGCTTGTTCTGTCGCACACACCATCATATTCGGCATTTGGGCCTTAGTTTCTCTAATCTGCTGGCAACAACCCGGCATCGTATTTCCGCTTCCTATCAACAAAGTAGCTGCGGACCTTTTCCACTCTTAGCTTGGACAACACCTCATCAAGCTCCCTGGCCCTCTGTTCGTTAAGGGATTTGATGCGGCAAGCCTTAGTCTCAGCCGCAATCTTTGCCAGCATAGCTTCATGCTCGATTTTATCAGTGTGATTCTCAACAACGGATATTCTCCAATCCACCTTCTCCAGATCGCCCAAGGCTTTCTTCAGCTTCTTTTCCAATGTCGCGCGCTCATCCTCTTTCTTATTATAGATTTTCACACACTTCTTAGTGGCAGTCGACATCTGAAAAGGATAAAAAGGACAAGTAAAATCAGATCGCTTTGGCACTGATAGCATCATCAGGTCAGGTCACTGTATTATATACATTAAAACGAGAACATGTCGAGACAAATTACTTGACTGGAGAAGACACCCAGTAGCCCAAAGATATATTGTGTTTTTCAAGGAGTCGCCAGTCTGGTCCGACATCAGTTCTGTCCGCGATCCCCTCACCAGTAACTAAGATCGACGGGTCCTTGCGGCCCCAACGCAAGTTCTTCAGCTGGGGAACATCCCTGATCCAATCCATAACCAGACGACCATCACCAAGGTCTCTGGTCACCAAAACCTTCCTCACCCATGCAGCCCATCTCATAAAGGCGGAAAGGAAACATGGGCCCCAAGGTACTCAAGGAAGGCCACAGATTGGTTGGTAGTTGTATTTTTGTGAGGACACTGGGGTTCACAGATCCGGAGTGTCCGCAGATCGGATGTAGCCGCACAATCAGAGACCTTCTGTTTTTTCTTGCTCGAGGCATTCATGTCGGCCTCATTCTCAAGATTATCTTTAAGGGTCACGGCATCAGCAACCCGAGGAGAATCCGGGGCCGACCTTCTAATTTGGACGCCAACATTCGTCCTCCCTCTCTTCGGGTCAGCCGGTTGGGCGACCTCTTCAGCAACATTCGCCGCCCCTTGTACCACGATTGTAGGGGCATGCTGAGTTTGAACCATAGGCGGAGTGACACGTGGGGTCTCATCCTGGAGACGAGCTCTTTCCTTCCTCGCCCGCTGAGCACACCTGATATTCTCAGCCCACTTCTCTGTAGCATCAATATTCTTTGCACACAAGAAAAGAGCTCGTCAGTTCGCAAACAAGGAACAAGATTAAGTAACGCATTCAAGTCTGGTCTCTATATGAATGACACCATGCGGCTATTCGCCCTCGAGCATAACACATTCAAGTCTAGCCCTTATATGCACAACACCATGAGGCTATTCGCCATCGAGCATAACACATTCAAATCCGGTCGCTATATGCATGGAACCATGTGGCTATTCGCCCTCAAGCATAATGCATTCAAGTTCGGTCTCTATATGCTTAACAACATGCGGCTATTCGCCCTCGAGCTATACACATTCAAGCCCGGTCGCTATACGCACGGCAGCATGCGGTTATTCGCCCTTGAGCATAACGCATTCAAGCCCGGTCGCTATATACACGACACTATGCTGCTATTTGCCCTCAAGCATAATGCATTCAAGCCCGGCTGCTATATATATCCACGGTACCACGCGCGCTATTCACCTCAAGCATAATGCATCCAAGCAAAACGCAAAGGTGAGTCAAACGGTAATATACTCCACGACTTATACATAAGTGCAATATGAATAAACCAAGGAGTAGGGGGCCATTGATACGCCAAGCCCAGAAAAGATCCCATGGATCCGAATCAGAACTGCACGTAGTCCCAATAACGGATAGGGTCTTCGGCCCAACCAGACCGTCCCTCTATAAGCTGTACCGAGCCGAGTCTACTCCAGCCTGCCTTTATGATTCTCATCATTGGCCACGCAACGTGCATCGATCAGTAAAACCTCCGCTCGCCACGAAGCACTGAGGGTCGACCTTCTCGTCCCCCAGCTAGCAGTCCGTCAGATCGGACCAAGCCCGCTTGTCTAGGCAATAAAGTTCATTAATGACAGTTACATGCAAAGAGCCTGCTGCGGCTATGATCAAGCTCACCCAATAGGCTTGTAGTTTTTATGCTTTAATTACATTTAATTATTGCTTTTGTAATCGCGACTTCTTAGTCCTTATAAATAGTGCATTTGTACCCTAAACAAGGGGGATCGACAAAATAATGAAAAAACGCAGACAACCTCTGTCAATTTGCCGACATCTTTGGTGTTCTTCATATCTTCATACTTTCTTCACTTTGTTCTTGAGCACCTTCATATAGTTTTTGAACAACACCATCTAATTACCGTATAAATTTCTCATCTTAGCTAGATATTCACCGTTAAAATCAATTAAACACGTTTGTGATAATTCCTGCGTTATCAACCTTAAGCTTGAAGTGATTGCACTCATACTTGTTTAAGATAGGGTTTCGCTTAGATTTCCAAGTGGCGCGGTGTGAGTGACTTTCACATTTGCATTAATTGGGAATGAGTAGTGAGTGTGTGTTTCACAAAAATGGAATCCATTCTTTCTCAAGGAAGTAGAAAGTCAATCCCTCATTTGTTAATCTTAGAAACCGATTGATTTCGGAGTTCAGATTGGTTATGAACTAATTGATCATTAGTGGGTTAATCGTAAATAAGGATAACATGTAATGAAGAAGGTTTATGGAAACTTTCTTACTTTGTTACGGATAGGTTATGGAGGGTTAGTCTGTGTGAAATGATTATATCGCTGACACTCAATAAACTCAACAATATTGAAAATAAGAAATATCTACAATCGTAAAGTTTAGTTTCAGATTTATGATGGCGTAATTCCAGAATCAATAAGTTGAAGGGAAATGTTTTGTTTGATAGATATTTTTTTTTTTCAGTTTATTGGATCTATTGGTTATAGGTTCATGGTCCTCAGCTTGGGTCCTGATACATGAGTGAATGTTCGTATTTAGGAACCTAGATAATAAATTAAATAGTTGGTCTATTTAATAAATATGCAAATTATTATTTATTGGCTAAATAATATATAATATATTAAAAGACATTTTCTTATCCATTTCACGAAATGGCGCTACATGTGATTAGATTTAGGAAAGAAAATTTCCTCAATTATGTCACATGTGTAACTAATTATATATTTGTCAAATGATTAATGGATAAAAAGAATTTTGGTTTCTTATTGATAAAATTTTCTGTTCAAGGAAAAGATTAACTTGTATGTGTAGGAAAACTCTTGGTTATTACATGAGTTTCTCCCAACACAATAAACAAGAAAAATAGGTGCCACTTTAGTGAGAGAAGAGAGAGAAAATTTATCTCTCTCGTATTGACCTTCGGAAGATGAAAAACTAGGATTTTTCTTGGAGACATATTCGAGGAGGTTCGTATAAGAGATCGACGTCCACCGGTTATCGCTTGGTGATACAACTCGTAAGATCACGGCATCTCATCGGTTGGGTGATCATGTGACTTTCTCTTTAAGATATTTAGTTAATCGTGCATTTATAGTTAATTAGATCACAAAATTCATGCTTCCAATGTATAGCTTGATCTAATCAAGATCAGGATAAATCTATGTATATTCTGGCTACCCGATTCGTCCGAATAGAGTTTCTGGTCGATGCAAATTTTGGTAACTCTGACACAGGTGTAGGCATCATGTTGATAAATCTTACAGAATGCTGAAAGACATGCCACCGGTATCTAAGAGGAAGAATATCTTGACCTAGGAGACATATACCTACATTCACTATGTGTTTATGTTTCTCTCAACTCTACCATTTTGGCAATGAGCATACGGACATATATGTCTAAATATATTCTTTAGGTCCTTCAGATGGGGTTCAAAGGCTCTAAATTATCCACCAAATTCAAATTGCACACAGTTAATCTTCGACTTGAATTGGTTCGCAGCCATAAATTTAAAATGAATAAAAGCCTTCTAGGCATCAGATTCGAGTTTCAGAGTATCTAATAGAGGTAACCATTAGGGAACTAAACATGAGAAGGGATCTACAAGTCAGTGTGCACAAGTTCTAAAACATATTTTGATCTAGATTGAGAATCAACATAAGGGAAAGCATGTAATTTGCCTAATTGACAAGCTTCATGGAAATCTGGTTTTCCATTAACAACATTATTACAATTCTTCAAATCAAGATTAAGAACAATGAAAGAAGGGTTCCCTAGCCTTTTATGCCAGAGGTTTATAGACTCATTATTAGAAACAATACTAACTAAGGACTCACTCAAAGGACTAGGCAACTTAACATTTGAATGAAACTGAGGACGCTGCTTGGAGTAAAGAGAGTTCTGAGCTGAATTAGATTATGTGGGTAAAGAGAGTTCATATAGGCCATCTTTAAGGGTTCCTTGGAGGAGGACCCATCACTGAAGTTTTTGCTGGACATACAGAAACTCGAATCCGATCCGATCCGTCCATTATTGGATCGTCCTGATCGATTCACAACACCGATCAAAACGCCGATCATGCATGGTAATGGAAGCAACGAATTAGATTCATATTCGATTTTACCACGATTTAATTCACATGATTAATTAATTAACTAAAGGAAGGTTTAAGATTTACCCAACCGGAGAGAAGCCGTGATCTTCCGAAAGTTGTATCTCCAAGCGACGCATCGTGGACGCCGATCCCGCATTTAAACCTCCTTGAATATGCCTTCAAGAAAACTTAGTTTTTCTTCTTCCCATGGCTAAGACAGAAAATAAAATTTCTCTATTTTTTTACCAAATAGGCGTCGCCTATTTTATTCTAAAACTTGTGTTGGTTTTTGTTCCAATTTTGTGTTGGGAGATACTATCTTTTTATAGGAAAATAACTAATAATTTGAGAGTTTATTTTTTACACATAAATTTATCTTTTCCTTTTAGGAAAATAAAACATTTATCCAATAGGAAAACAAATTTCCTATTTATCCAATAAGAAAACTAATTTCTTATTTATAATTATTTAACACATAAATAATTATATTATCCAAAATATAATTAATAAGGAGAAATTTTTTTTTTTCCTAAAATCAAAAAAATATGGCGCCATGTTTTATGCCAATTGGGATAATAGAAAATGTGTTTTCTATATTACATATATTATTTACTTAATAAATAATATCCGCATATTCATTAAATAGACCAACTATTTATTTTATTCTCGAGGTTCCAAAATACGAGAATCACTCGCGTGTTAAGAGCCAACCTTAATTACGGACTCCATAACCAAGAGCTAAAAATAAATTGAATAAAATATTCATCGAACCATATATTTCTACTCAACTTATTAATTTCGAATTACGCCTACCATAAATCCAAATCAACTCTATCAATTATAGATATAACTTATTCTCGTAAAATCGAGTCAATAAGTGTCCATTGATATAATCATTACATACGCACTAACCCTCCATAGACTATCCGTAACGAAGCGGAATTATTTCCGTAAACCTTCTTCATTACATCTTATCTTTATTTACTATTAACCCACTAGTGATCAATTAGTTCATAACCAATATGAACTCGGCAGATCAATCAGTTTTTAGGATTAACAAATAAGGGGATTGTCTTTCTACTTCCCTCAGGAAGGAATGGATTCCATATCTGTGAGACACACACTCTCACTCACCTGCATTAGTGCCAACGTGAAAGTGATTCGGACCGTGCCTCTTAAAATCCTTAATGAACACATCAAACCCTATCTTGAAACAAGCAAAGGCCTCAGTAATCACTTCAGGATTAAGGTTAATCCATATACGATCATCTTGTGATTTAATAAGATTTCTCAATTACGAAATTATACAAGAAATGCAGATTAAATCGGTCTAGTCCTATATGACTAAATCATATATAAATGCCCCTCTTAGATAACCAATATCGACGGTCCGGATAAGACGGTCACACCTAAAGTGTTCTGGACGCATTAGTGGTGGTTTAATCAATAGACCCTATACTTTGATTAAGTTCACCACGACTAATAGTTCAAGTGTATCACCATAAATTTAATCCTCAAGTGTGACACACACTAAGTTATATGGCTACATATGATACGACTTTGGGTTTTCAAATGTGTATTACATGTAAGCACGAAGCAAATAATAAGATGAGAATAAATCTGTCATTTATTAATTATAAAAACAATTACAGAAATTGTCTTTCGGGCGCTACTTCCAACAATCTCCCACTTTCCCGTAAGGACAAGCAACAATTGTCTTTCGGGCACTACATCCAACAATCTCCCACTTGCTCATAAAGACAAGCAACGATTGTTGTTGGAGCACCACACCCTTATTCTTTCTGTCCACAACATTCTCCCACTTGCTCTAAAGCAAATGAGACATATATCCCAATTTCATACCCGCCAAGCGATTATCAGTGACATTAGATGCCGTACTACTTGGTAAACTGATCAGCTAGGTTGTCGGCTTGAGGCGATCTTTTAGACCAAACGTCGCTTTCTCGCACAAATACCGATCAGGTGGTACTTCTCTTAATATGATTTTGACCTCTTGTGATCGTGAAGATCATTTTCATGAGCTACTCTCAACCTGCTTTTACAAGAAATGGTATCGGCTCATTGAGACCCGGAATCACTTCCCGATCCAACAAAGAACTTCTCAAGCCACATTGCCTCTGTAGCTGCTCCGGAAGCTGCCATGTATTCGACTAACAGAGTCAAATTAGCAATGCTGGATTGCTTCATACTATAGCTCCATCGCTATGAGAAAACACTGAGCCCAAGATCACCAAACGATCATCCTTAATCTGACTTAAAATCAAAATCGTTGTTGTCAACAATACTCAGTTTGCACTGAATATACCCGTATATTACTCCTCATTCTCCAAAGATACTTGAGGATGCAATATACTAATATCCATTGCTCAATCCGAGATTTAAATTTAATTGAATTTTAATAATTTGACCTTCTCTATCCACCGTAGAATTAATCCTATTTTCTATATCCAAGATTATGAGATTATTCTCGTGAGGGGTTTGGTAGAAACCTCTCGTTGAATCTAGCATTCAAAATGCATCATCATCTTAACAATAAGATGAATGGAATATCGCCAAAGAACTTGTTCTCAAGAATTCGGACCGAATCAATCTAAGAATATAGTCCACTTCGCTGATTCGCAGAAGCTCTCCGCTCGCCGGTTCTTGACTTCGAGATACTACACCCATGTTGTTCACAATCACTAGTGTTGTTACCTTGCATTAACATTAACGTCACTTTTACCAATATTGATTCTCTAGTTTACAAAATACTCATCAATATTCTTGTTAAGCCCGCATATTTTAAACACGTGGCTTTTAATGACTCTGTAGGTTTGCTTTAATCACAATTGATATAAGCATAGGCAATAATCTTCCATTGGCTTTAAGCCAAAGCCGTTTCACGCTCTAAAATGAATCTAAGCTCCATTGTACGGCAAGAAAGTTTCAGGCATCACCCCTATTAATCTTTCTACTTTCCAACGGATCAAGAAAAGTCAATGGTGAGAAAGTATCAGGGCACACCCTTGTTTAACTCTCCGCTTGTCCGGGAATTACCCCTGACTTACTTAGCTTTACTTTGAAAGTTAAACTTTCTTTCATCCGACTTTTTCACGTAGATCCAATTTCTCCCACTGGCCTCGAGACACTCTGGTGGTTCTACAAAAGTGTGGAACAAAATTGGAGTACCAAAACTCCGCTTATAAGTTTATGGCTTTAAACCAACCTCCTTATCTTAATCCTATTCACCTTCCAAAAGACCATATGTTATCAATCACCCTAGTAGATGTTAGTGTAAAGGTTCAAGACAATTATCTAATTGTTTTAGGACAGCATAATAATTCATCCGATTATATGCATGTATGCTTATAATTAAGACACTCACAAAACCCTAAGTACTTCGCTCATGAATCATATAAACTCAAGAGATGGCTATACACACGAGGATCGAGTTAGTGAGATGTACTTAAAATTAACTTAGTCCGTAAGTGTTTATTAACTGAGTACGGGTCTCATGATTAATTTGCTATTAATACGCCTGCAACACTTTACGTGTGACAGCTTTATCCGGACTGCCGGTAATAAGGCACTGAGCTGGGGGCATTTATATATGATGATAATCATATAGGGTCGGATCGATTTGATTTGAGTTCTCGATATAATTACGTAATCAAGAAGTCTTATCAAATCACAAGATGATCATATATGGATTAATCTCAATCCCGAGGTGATCACTGCATAACCGCTTAGACTAGGTAGAGTTTGATATGTTAGTAAGGATCACTTCACAAAGATGTGGGTCCAACACTTCGCTGGCTCTATTCTGGGGATGAGTGAGTAGTCCAGTTATCACAGTATATGGAATCCATTCCTTCCTCGAAGTTGATGCATGCCTCTTTATTTGTTAATCCTAGAAACTAATCGATCCCGTGAGTTCATATTATATTAGTTAGGAACCAATTGATCATTGTGGGTTAATGGTAAATAAGGATAAGAGGTTTCGGGAAGTGGTTTACTTGAGATATCCCAAATCAAAAACGAATACCCATGGAGGATTTAACCGATGTAATGATTATATCAAAGGACACCTTATCAACTCATGGTTGAGTGTAAGTTATCTATATTCGCAGAGTTCTGGCCAGTGCTTATGGTGGTGTAACCCCGAATTAATAGATTGAATATTATTGTTCGTCCGATGTATAATATTATTTAATTTATTGTAGCTCAATAATATGGTTCCATGGTCCCCGACGTGGCTCTTACATAGCATATGTTTTCTCGCTGCTTCACCTCAATTATAATTAAATAGTTGGATTGACTATTTAATTGATATGTGGATTAATTGTTTAGTTGACTTTGATAATTAAATACATGAAAAAAAGACATTTTTCACGTGACTCGCCCAAATTACAGTGTTGACTTCTTGACCTAATTGGTCAAGAAGAAAGTGGCGCAGATGTTTCTGATTATCAAGAAATTTTTTTCTTGATAATTATATGATATTAAGTGATTAAATTATTTATTTGTTAAATAATTTAAGGAAAATAAAATCTTTATATATCCTTATCAATTTGGGAATATTCTAGATTTTTCTTTAAGGAAAATGATTATTATAATTGATTATCCGTTAATTAATTAAATCCTTGTGAGGAAAATGTTTACTCCCTATATAAAGAGAGTTCTCCAAGCTCTAAAACACACATAACATGCGACATACATAAGTGTTTAAGCTTAGAATTTTCGGCTTCAACACTAGTGGTTTCGAATCGGGATAATCCTCCTGATTATTTCTGCAGCATATCGAATAGGTCCGGGCGGCTTGAAACACCATCCACCTGGTGGTGCTTGAGATACACGCTGGAAGACTTTGGCTTCTCAACCAGGCTATTAACTAGCTCGATTGGATTGAAGATTGTTCTAGACGCTTATTCACAATAAATCGCAAGAAATCTAACCCCCTCGTGATTTAGATCTATTATTTTATGTGCTTTGCTTGACAAGATCTAGATCTTGTACTTTATGTCATGTGAATCGGGTGGATCCATGATCCATCCGACGATATTACATCCTAAAGTAGATCAGAAAGTCTGCATAATCACAAATGAGTCAAAGGATAAACCATACTCCATTGCATTTGGGTGGATTGATATTCTGATCCGCCTCAGAGGTATTTATCGCTGTTATCCCTAACAACCAATATTGGATGTGGTCCGATTAAATCGATAGTAACTCCTTGAGTATTTGTACTTCAAGGTCTAAGGTTGTTATTTAAACATTCTTTGTAAAGGATGTAACAAAGGTAACCTGGGCTACTATCCAATCATAAGAATCTTATAAACCAACATTTACTCAATGCATTAAGATATTTCACAAATAGTCACCATATGAACGCAGTATGCAAAATCTCCACCCTACCTCTTCAAGCACTAGTGCTAAATGCCTTTATTTGCGTAAGTGGAGTAAATGTACTTCACTTTTTATCCACAAATTCATGTGCATCTTCTGTAGACTTCTGCATTACATAATAATGTAAACTGTTATTTTGCAACAAATATCTTAATTGAGTTAAGTAGTGTATCAGAAGCATATCAATAACTATATAAGGTAATCCATGGTTCATCCTTTCAAAGAAATCGCTTAACTCTGAGGTAGTCGAGCATCAGCACAAAAACTATGCTTTAGCCTATCTCGAGCATGTAATACTCACTTCTCCGTAGTATCGTAGATTCCTCAAGATATTCAGATAAACTAACTGCAAGGCTTTTTGAGTAGTCATTAGACAAAATGTCTATTACTCAAAAGCTCCTACTAGCTTGTATCTTTCATAAGACCCCGATGGTCAATATGAACAAGCTTTCATACTTCTTCACTTTCTACTATCCTTTCCTAAATTGAAAGGTTACTTAGTCATTTTTACTTTGATATAGTTGTTCTTAGACTCGATATAGATTCACCCCAGCCGCCTTTAGATCTTATCATTAGGATATATGCACTAATTAATAGATGTCAAGAATCGCTTATCTTAATATGGAAACCATTTGTCTTAATATCTTACACATGGTTACATATACATTTTCGTAATTACTTAGTGGCTCGACTTTATCGTATAAAAGTCCTAGTCTCGTGATACGCATCACACCATATATTCACTTTCATTAAGGCAACTATATTATCGATTTGAAAGTGAATCCAATCGCTCCAACGAATCTAAAAACATAAATTAAATTTCTCGGTGATATTTAAGTATTAAAATCCAAATGTCTTCCTTATATCACCCCACTATCTTAGCCTAAATAACTATCGGTTGCCTACACTTTGGTCATTAATGCCTAGCTACCTTGTTCTTCCCCAAATAACTTAGCTTCCGGAGTCAAATTTCCCCGTTTTAAAGTCTCTAAGGATTCATAGGTTGCTGATCCGAAATCACTTTCCTTATCCCTTACTTTCTTCTATTAATATTTGGTTTAGCTTTTAACTTATTTATTTTTGATGATTTACCTTTTTCACATTCTTTCCCCATTCTTGGATTTTTAAAGGAAATGGTCGTAAATCCAGCAGCTCATTTGAGTAGATACTAGCACTGTGAAATCATGTGGATGTCCAAAGGAGATTGATGTCAAATCATTCTCGCTATCTTTGAACTAAATTTAATTTGTCTCCGCTCAACACGAGTGACAAAGAAGTGACATACTTATCAATGTCACTTAAGTTTGTAGGCTCAAGAGGAACATTCTCTTCCTAAAATTAATTTGCATTCTCGACATTGGAGTTCCACGTTGTTGTTACTTTTCCACTTTTACGTAGTCATCATCACCAATTTTTCGTGTTTAGCAACTGTATATATCGAGATGATATGTAGTTGCAAAAATAAATTATGACAAAAATATAAATCAAATCATACACTTACAAACAAATAATAAATTTTAGGCATTATAAACGTGATGTCATGCATGCAAAGATTATCATACCATTCCAAGGATTTAATTCACACCTACAAAGGGTCGCCTTAGGGTAGTTGTGTGAGGTGACGATTAAATTGAGACAATCTCTCCAAAGAATTAACTAATCGTCAAATTTCTATTTAATTATTGATTACCTTCCTTTTTCAAAACAAAAATATTTCAAAAATATCCTTCTCGAGTGTGACCTATTGTTTCAGCATCTCAAAGTACGCCTTAGTATGTCAGCTTCTTAGGGTCGGCCAAGGACCCGGGAGTACCTAAAATCCTATCCTTTCGAGACCAAGCTGATGCATTTTGAGAGCGCGAAGGCCATCCTCGTGGGTCAAATCAAAGCTAATACCGAGGCATCACCATTCTCTCACTTGCTTGTGTC